>OX328126.1:46128185-46515685 GCA_946811695.1 Gonocerus acuteangulatus
TATAGATTCTAACGTTTAACAATTTCTCTTATTAGGTAAAATCACGATTTTTAAGAAAGAATTTAATTTAATTCCATGGGAACCATAATACAACCTATGGATAACATGAATTCTTGAAAAATTAACTAGTAGAATTAGTTGACTACTCAATTTCGAATAACAATATAGTCAAAAAATAAAAAGCATTCATAATTTTCAAGGAATATACTGAATTACAAAATATATAATCAGTATTTCCCAATAAATTAAAATGAAATAATTTTATTTTGATTTAAATGATTGTTTTTTTAAGTGAATTCAAATTTAAAGTAATGCTATTTGATACAAGCGCGAGAAGCATGAAATATATTATTAGTTTTATGTAAAATTAATTATATTTTATTTCAAATTTGGAGTTCGGTAGCCGTGAGTGTTAAGGCGTGTCAAGGACCATGAGTTCAATTCTCACTATGGGGTGGAGGCTTTTCTTTACAAAGAAAAAGGCTAGAAAAGGGTGGTAACCTATAGATAACCCATCCTAAAATTCATAGTTAATAATAATGGACGTTAAAATTTAAATAATTATTTAAAATTTAGCATTATTTGGGAATGTTTTCCCAAAATGTCTGGCAAAATGAAAAATTATGAAATGGGTGCAAATTACCTGGCAATGCTTGAGTTGGATCTCCTTGTGGTCTGGTGACTAACACCTTGGCTTCTCATGCGGGAGATGGGGGTTTGATTCCCGCCTGCATCAGAGATTTTTCTCCTATCAGGGCCAGTTGAGAGAATGGATGTTTAGATAGGGAAGTTACCAGTAGACAGCTCAGCTTTCATAGCCTAGACGCCGGTGCACCGTAAAAAAAAAACTAACACTGGAACTAGCTGATTTTTTATAGGTAATTTAATTTTAAAATATATTCTCAGTGACTCTTATCTAATTCACCTTGCTATGGGAGTCCCCTAGTTTAGGCAGGATCTCTAGGTCTACTAGGTCTTTTGGCTTCTCAATGTACGATCCATTGGGAACAAGATATTTCCCACCACAAATTCATTTATTTAAATTTTAACGTCCATTATTATTAACTAAGAATTTTAGGACGGGTTATCTACAGATTACCATCCTTTTCTAGCTTTTTTTCTAAAGAAAAGCCACCACCTCATAGTGGGAATCAAAAAATGTTTTCTGAGATTTCAAGTATTTCTACAACTGTCCCCATACTTTTTGTTTTCACTGTAACTTAGGGCCAGGAGTAGAAAACTGCTCAAGACCAGTTAACGTTTGGTAGAGTATAAGTCAATTTTTGATTTTTTTGATTTATTTGAGGAGCTTCGCAACACAGGCGATTTCCTACATTAAATGTCATAATTACAAAGTAAAAATAAAAAGTCCTTCACGCAGGAGCTGCACATTCCTCAAAATGTGGATAGCTTAGACTGAATTCCTGAAAAATTTGCTTAAAATAACCTATGTATATAAATATAACAATACCACTAATAGTTTTGCTCTATTAAGCTTGTAATGAGCAGCTATTGTAATTATTATTTTTTAAATTAATTTCCTTCCAGAGTTTTGTGAATGCACGATACTACACTACTTAATAAATAAACAAAAACTTCACATTTTTGTCTATTAATCCTGATTAATAATAAACCATCCACATGTAAAAAGAGAACTTCATACAATAATAATGCAGGGACCGGATATAGCACCAGTTCGGCGGTTTAATTCAATTTGAACATAAAGAAAATATCTGTAACAAACAGCCGCCTCAATTATAAATTGTCATCCGGAGTATAATGTATGACAGGTATTACACTTCCTAATTAGTACACAAATACAATACAATACAATACTTTCCGGGTTATCCTCCTCAGTGGGAGCGCACCGCGGCCGTGCGACCTATTGTGCTACCCGTCGTTGCCTCTCCTTAGAGTACTACCTTCCAGTAATCCAGAAGTCTGATGGATATTTCACTTGGTTCAAGATTGGTATCCTTTGTATCACCAAAGTACCTAAAACGTATGTGATCTAGCCGTTCACAGTCACGAATGATGTGTATCAGTGTCTCTTCTTCTGCTCCACACCATCTACAGATGGGGGAGTTGACTAGCTTCATCCTATGAAGGTGCTTATTCAGTTTGCAATGTCCCGTAATTATTCCAATTGCTTCTCGAAGTTCTGTTCTGTTTAGGAGCTTCAGCTCCTTCCAAATGAGTACACAAAACTTCATATTTTCATAATGCCACAAAATAGGCACAAAACGCTACTACATAATTTTTTGCAGTTTATTATAGCACGGTCCCCGTCATACTACATGTTATACATCAATTGATAAGTAATCAAAGTATAATGTTTGACACTGGGGCGCTCCGGACCAGTGTCAAGAAACAGACAATCTAGAGATAACCCGTTATCTATAGGTTACCCGCATGGGCGTATATAAGGGGGCTGAGGGGTCTGCAGCCCCCTCCCCCCAACCCCCCGAAACTTAGATTTGATGGTAAAAATGTGTCTTAAAACTCTTAAAAATAAATTAAATAAGATAATTTCATTTTAGTTGTAATAGCGTTTATTTGCCTAAAACTATTCAAAGTTCTAAATTGTTAGTATTCCATACCCCGGAAATGGTCCCCCCAAAATGTTCCCAGCCCCCCCCCTCTCCCGAAATTATTTCGCAAATACACCCATGGTTACCAGTAACAGCAGCGTAACAATACAGGTTAAATTTTGTTGTCAATAATAAATGTACGTTACAATTTAAAAATGTATGTTTCTCATGTGTCATTTGGAAATACCCATTATATTTGCGAGCATGACCAAGAGGTGTTCTGACTGGGGATGCTGATGGGTGAGGAGGCTGTGCAATGGTTCGGGATATTATTACCTCGGATGTACCATCACCAGGTATAGCGAAAACTCTAAGGGGAAATTAAAGTAACTGGAACATAGCCATTTGAAGGGTTCCAATACATGCTCTAGAAAAGAAGTTTCTAAAGTAATTTTAGATGGGGCGATGTCAATCGGAGAAATAAGTGCTTAAATCTTTGAAATTGTTAGTTTTTTTTTTTTGTTTTGTTTTTTACGGCGCATCTACAACGTGGCCATTAGCGCCGGGCTATCCACAGGTCCTTTTATAATGCCAAAAGCACGTGGTCGGTCACCCATTCAGGTACTGGCCACGCCCGAAGTTGCTTAACTTCGGTGATCTACGGGAACCGGTGTATTCAACGTGGCTATGGCCGTTGGCTTGAAATTGTTAGTTTTGTTCATTCCAACAGGGTTTTTTCACTGTTTACCTAACGTTTTAATTGCATTTAATAGCGCGAATGTAGAGAATGCGGGAGAGACATTTCTGCTTAGGATACTGTCAGTTTACAGTTGTGGTGCCTTAAACTTCCTCCTCTTGGAGATTCTTTCCTTTACTAATGACGCTAGAGATACAAACGGAACCGCCCTAAGATGATGCAGTCCCTGTGAGTTGGACTTTTTATCATTGGGTCAGTGTCATATATACAAAATTATTTTTATGTTTTTGTAGAGAAGAGAATATGCATTTGCATTAAAATATATTTTGTTTTCATTTCTGATGTCCATACATCAATTTACCAATAAAATATTTTGTCCAATATGGTATTCTTTAATTAATTACTGAAATATTATATATGCATAAGAGTTATTAAAGAATTATTATATTTCAACTTTTCAGCTATATACATGATTAAAACTTATTATTCACATTTCTAACCTTTGTTCATTATAATTTTGCTTATTATTTTGGTTGGAAGGGGAAAAAATCAAAAGGGCATCCTATCCATAATATAATATAGTAAAAATACTCTATAATATAATATAGTAAACATTTTCCGGAAAAACCAATAACTCTACCACCCACCTCCGCCCAAAACAAAACAACAGAAAATCTTCTTGGTCAAAAAAAGAAAATGACGTCATGTAAAGCTGCAAGTTAAACAAAATTTAACATAGCTATTTTTCTTTGGAGGAAATTGATAACACAAAACAAAAAGAACTTTCAATTCTTAACAAAATTAAAGTTTCATTCTTAAAACAGTTTAAAATTTAACACTGGCCGCATACATAATTAAAAAATATAATAATTTCTTCTTCTAATAATGTCTGACAATCAATTCAAAAACTGTTCAGAGGTTTTGCTCCTTGCAGCCTTACAGGCATCACATTGCAAATTGACAGACAGGACGGCATTTTTGCATTGCTCTGTTCCCTGGCCCATCTGATGCGATGGATGAGGTACTCCCTTGAGTCAATGGGCCCCCTGTAGACCAAATCAACAGTTGTGGTGTGACTTCATTCTCTACATGCTCTCTTTTATAAATACTATTTATAAGTACAGTTAAAATGTAGATTATACACCTTAGATATTGAATTTAAAAAAAAGGAACAAAATAGCTTAATGGAAGCCCATACAGTGTGTGTGTGTGTGTGTGTGTGTGTGTGTGTGTGTGTGTGTGTGTGTGTGTGTGTGTGTGTGTGTGTGTGTGTGTGTGTGTGCGTGTGCACATGGGCTTGCACATGCGCGTGCACATGTACGTGTGCATGTGTGTGTGTGTGTGTGTGTGTGTGTGTGTGTGTGTGTGTGTGTGTGTGTGTGTGTGTGTGTGTGTGTGTGTGTGTGTGTGTGTGTGTGTGTGTGTGTATGTGTGTGTGTGTGTGTGTGTGTATTTATATATTGATGCATGGGGATTACAAATAAAAATAAAATATGTGTTTATTTATTTTCCTTAATCCAATAAATTTGATAATAAAAGAATAGATTCAGCACATGAGTCTACTCATATTTACATACAAAATCCACTGTTAGAAGGTGGCAACAACAGTACAAGGAATCTTACAAATAAATTAATATTTATATACATAAAGTTTTACATGTTTCAATATGCTAAACAGTACATTATTCAAGACCCGGAGGTGCAGGTTCAGATATTGAATATCCATCTGGAGGTTCTTCTTTTATGTCAATAGTAAGTTCGGAAGCTGGAGATAGCTGAAAAAATAAATGATATATTATTCTGTATAATACTGAGACTAAGCATTATTACATAAAGCATAACTTGCAGAAATTGAGTTGTTTCAGAGCATTTTTGCTACATCCATGTCACATACGAAATTGACTTGGAAAGAAATTTCAGTTAACAATTGAGAAGGTAAGGGGAAGTAGGCCATTCAAAATTGTAATAAATATCCCCTAAAAAGGATTAGATGTAAATTGCGATAAGGCCACCCCAATCCGAGAAAAGAGTATTTGGAAATGTTGGTTTATTTGGATTTAAGGCAAAAAGTTAATATTTTCTCTTTAAAGCTTTTCAAATCATAAATATGGACAAGCATATTATGGATGCTAGCTCATGAAGAAGTTCCTGCAAGTCGTAATTCTCATTTTTATTTTCTAGCAATTAGAATATTTAAAAATGTTTTAATAGATATAAAAATGTCCCCAAAACTATTTTTCAATGAAAAACATTTCTAATTATAATAACAGCTATATTTCTGAATATTTTTAATTTTGTGGCACGCGATAACAAAAATGCATAATATTGAGTTTTCCTTTATTTAATCATAGCAGGTAAAAACAGATAAAACATTAAGAGCAACATTTTACTAGAACTATAAATTTAATTTTAGTTAGTAACTTACTGGCTCTTCCTTTACATGGAATTCCATTGTTGTTTTTTCTTCTTGGCCTCTTATTATTTCCATAATACTCTGTGGGATATGAGCCCTCTGTAAAAATGAGCTATGATTATTATGGAACAAGTAATGTTTTTCAACTAGTAATATTAATCCTTTGCAGTCCTATACCTACCTGGGACTAGCATAAACAAGTTTTTAATTTAGTCCTGCCGTTTTATTCACTGCCAGTCCTACTGGTCTTCTGCAAAGCTACGACCGGTAAGCACATTTTACGCTATATGTCCAATCCTGTTGTACCACTGGCATGGAATTTCTGTCCCTCTAAGTCCTTTGCCTTGTGCTCCTAGGTATACTTTTAATAAGGCTCACTATTCTAGACAATCTGCTGATCATTTTAATTCCAAATAGTACCCAATAACTCGATAGGTACCTTGTGAATCACAGATTCTAGCTGTTTGCGCTAGTTATTGTAGCAATTCTGGTGGTAGTTTTGTCCTGAGCTTTTCTATTTTTCTGCACTTTTACTGCACAGCTATTTAATTAGTGTATTTTGAAATAGAGGACAAAAAGATTTTAAAGTTTTTTCTTCACATGGGGGAATGTTTTGGAAAGTATCATTCCCTCAAAACTTATAGATAACTTTTGACATATTTGTATAAATTATTTTTCCAGGTAAATCTAAATCAAATTTTGAACAAAAATACATATTTTTATGTCCACTAAACCAAAACGTGTAATTTAATAAAAACTGTACAAACCACCAGTGCATGGGATAAAAGAAAGGACATGAACTAATGGTGGGGTTGTTTTTGACGGTGTGGGGACGAGGTTGGAGGACCTGAGTATGGCCCATTCAAGAAATAAAGAGTGAGATCGCAAAGGATTAAGGTAATATAAGAACATTTTAGTTTAAAAGCCGTAGAGAAAAATTACTCCAGTTCATGGTGTCTCAGATCCAATCTGCCAGCATACTGCAAGTTCATTTGGCATAAAATATCACTTCAAAAATAGTGAGCTTGAAAAGCAGAAGAGAGACAAAACTTGGTGCTTATTACACAGGTCATGCTAAGATGAATAAACATCTATACAATATGGGCCTGGCTACAACCTCTCTATGTAGATTATGTGGGATAGAGGAGGAAACACCCGCACACATAATCTGTGATTGCACGGTACTCTCACGCAGGCACTTTATGTACCTAGGATCTGCAAAAATAACTGACCCAGGAAGAGATTCTGAGCTCACACCACAGAGGATCAGAGGGTTTGTCAGGGACGCAGGACTGCTATAAGTGACCCAGCAGAGTGTCAGGGGCACAATAGATCTTTGAGGTCGAGTTGCTTTCCCCCCCTAGGGGCCCTGATTATATCTATCTATCTATCTAAGGGGAATGGTATGATAACTGTCAGCTATCTAAAACCAAATTTAAGAACAACATTTAAAAGTGTAGTATCCTGTAATGGTAATAACCATGTGTTTTGTTGCTTAGCAACCAAGGGTTAATTGTAGCTAAAAATAAAGGACAATCAGTCTTGTGTTTCATTTCAATGAGTATACATTAATTTATGTAAACACTACATTTTGGCGCAGTCGGCAGTTACCGAATTATTGTTTCTTACAATTGGAGGTCGGTGGTCCAACTGGCCAGGTTGTGAAGGCTCTTGAAAATATTCCAAGCCTAGTTTAGTACTGTGAATGTAAAAATCATCATCGGCCATTCAATCCTCATCTGGATGAAAATGCAGCGAGTCGCTGGTCAACTTGGTTGAGCGAATACGAAATTTTCTTAGTGGCGGCTGATGTTACAGTGGATGTACGGAAACGCGCACTAATGTTGAATTGTGCAGGTCGTGAAGTTCAGGAAATATTTTGAAATTTGCAAGATGTAGGCCTTTCTTACGAGGAGGCGAAGGAAAAGTTGACAAACCATTTTGCTCCCAGAAAGAATGTTTTATACAAAACTTACAAATTCCGGAAAACCCAACAACAACCGTCTGAGTTGATTAGGGAATTTTATATTCATTTAAGGAAAATGGCGGCAACTTGTGATTTTGCGGAAAGGACTGATTTTGAAATTAAAGTCTAAATTTTACTCGGTACAACATCTGATAATTTGAGGAAAGAAATGTTGAAAAACGAGAAGATGTCACTTCAAAATGCTTTGGATTTTGGTAAAACGGAAGAAATCGTGAAAACTCAAATTTCTTCGTTTTCCGGGTCTAATTCTGATTTGGCGCAAAATGTCACTCGTTCTTGCTTCAATTGTGGTGGTTCTTGGCAACACAAAAGAGGGCAACATTGCCCAGCAAGGGATAATCTTTGCAAGGTCTGTGATAAATATAATCACTTGCCATACACGAAAAACTGTTCGTTATCTTCGAAGAAGAAATCGGAAAGGGTTAATAAACGAAAAAATCGTTCAATCAATCAGACTGTAGATGAAAATTCTGAATCATCTGCCAGTGATTCTAACGCTGAATTGTCCTTCAATTTGTTAAATATGGCCAAAAGTAGAGGCATTCCAACAAAGAGATTGAACATTTGTGGAAAGTTTATTGACTTTATAGTAGACACTAAACATACATAATTAATCGAAAAAGTTATGAATCTTTAATTGAACCACCTCCATTGAAACGTACTTGCTGTTCTCTCAAAGCTTATCAGGGCCGGGCCGTGAAGGTGCTCGGTGAATTTAGATGTAATTTTGTCATCAAACGTTGCACTGTGAGAGCTAAAGTGGTTGTCGTAGAGGAAGGGGACTCGCTATTAGGCTGTGATACTGCCAGAGATCTGGGGATTGTATCACTGGCACTTAGAATAGCGGACAGAAAGGATTTGATCAAGAAACAATTTCCAAAGATTTTTGATGGGATTGGCAAATTAAAAAATGTTTGCGTTAAATTGCACGTAAATCCTGATGTTGAACCGTCCGCTAGCATGTATCGTCGTACTCCTTTCCACCTCAGGGAGAAATTAGAGGAAGAGATTGATAAAACTTGGCATCATTGAGAAAGCTGATGGACCAACATCTTGGGTTTCACCAGTTATAGTTGTACCTAAAAAGGATGGGAGCGTGAGAGTTTGTGTTGACATGAGGAAACCAAACAAAGCAATTCGAAGAGAACGCTACCCCAATCCTACGTTTTCAGAAATTACGGCACTAATTAATGGGTCTACTGTCTTTTCAAAATTGGACTTAAACAAGGGTTTCCATCGACTTGAATTGCATCCTGATTCACGCTCCATCACTACATTTGCTACCCACTTGGGTTTGTTCAGATACAAAAGACTAAGTTTTGGCATTAACTCAGCGCCTGAAATTTTCAACGCTGTTATACAAAAAACTATAGCTGACATTCCGGGCTGTGTAAATGTTAGTGATGATATATTAATTTTTGGCAAGGCAGAAGAGAAACACGATCGTACTCTGAAAGCTGTTTTGAAAAGGTTACAGGACGCAGGCCTTACATTAAATGAGGAGAAATGCCTTTTCAAGCAGGACACAGTGCCTTACTTGGGCTCCGTGCTTTCACGTGAAGGAATTTTTGTGGACCCTAAGAAGAAAAAAGCCATTCTTAAATTGAAACCACCAACTGATGTTCACAGCATTAAAAGTTTCTTGGGTATGGTAAATTTCCTTGCTAGATTTATACCAAATTTAGCTAATCTGACAAAACCCCTTCGAAATTTGGAAAAGGACGTTAAGTGGAAATGGGGAGAAAAGGAACAATCCTGTTTTTAGCTTATAAAAAAAGAAGTTAGTAATGCCATTTCTATCAAGTATTTTGATAAAAGGAAAATCCTACATTTATACACAGATGCTGGACCCGAGGGACTTGGAGCCATCTTAGCACAACCTGGTAATAAGAAGCCTGCAATAATAGTTTGCGCGAGTGTCAGTTTATCGGACGTACAAAAACGATACAGTCAAATTGAGAGGGAAATGTTGGGAGTATCTTGGACAACTCAATATTTCCATGAATACTTAGCAGGGTCTCAGTTCGTCATTCACACTGATCATAAGCCACTAGTGTCGCTACTGACCAAATCGGAGCACAAGACCTCGCCCCGTCTGTAAAGGTTTATTTTCAAGTTAATGGGCTATGAATTCACAGTATCCCACATTTCTGGAAAAGATAACCCTTCCGACTATATGTCCCGTCACCCTTTCAAGAAGAGAGTCACATCAAGTGAAGAAGACTACATCAATCTTGTGACGACTGCACACTTGCCGTCTAGAATATCCCAGGAAACTGGTCAGATTCAATTGTGACTCAATACCGCCCAATCAAGGATGAGATCGCAGTAACAAGCGATAACATTGTAGTGCGAGGATCTCGTTTAGTAATTCCTGAAAATTTAGGGGGAAGGGTCATAAGGTGTTGAATACTTGTTCCGTTTTTCCTGTCTGACCAACACCGTATCCCCCTCTTCGAGTCTATGCTCTCTGACATGTCTTCTCTGGTCTGCATATTCTTTCATTTTCTGGCGATTAGTCTCTTCATTTTTGATTAATTTTTCATCGATTTCATCGTCTAAAATGTTGTCTGGAATGCCTGGAAGATAAGACCTGAAGTTATTCCTCAGAAGAGCTTTGGCAGGAGCGATGCGAGTCGAGCTATGCGGTGTATCCCGATACTGCAGCAAATATTCGGGTAAGGGCTCTTCCCAATTATGACCCTCGATTTCGGCAGATCGAATGGTTTTATTTAAATTGAACATGAAGTGTTCGGCCCTGACATTAGCTTCAGGCCAATGGCTTGTAACTCGGTGGTTTTTTATTCCAAGATTAATGCAAAATCTTTCGAATTCTATATTGTTGAAGGGTGGCACGTTGTCAGTCTTGTTAGTGGTTGGTAATCCGAATAGTGAAAACGTTTTGAATAAGAGTTTAGTCACTACATCAGTTTTCAGTGAACTCAGAGTTTCAACGATCGGAAACTTGCTGAAATCGTCCACGATTACACAAACGTAACGCCCGTTTGGCCAAGGTCCTGAAAAATCCACCGAAAGAGACTCCCAAGGGCCCAATGGCATCGGCTACAACCAAATTGGATCTCTTTTCTTAGTGTGATTTTTGGCACAACACGGGATGCATTTTGAGACAAGTTCTTCGACGAGTGAATTCATCTTGGGGAACCAAACTTTGCTTCTCAACAACTCCTTTGATTTGGTGATCCCTTGATGACCACAATGGGCAAGTCTAACGACCCGTTGTTGCAAATTTTCAGGAATTACTAAACGAGATCCTCGCACTACAATGTTATCGCTTGTTACTGCGATCTCATCCTTGATTGGGCGGTATTGAGTCACAATTGAATCTGACCAGTTTCCTGGGATATTCTAGACGGCAAGTGTGCAGTCGTCACAAGATTGATGTAGTCTTCTTCACTTGATGTGACTCTCTTCTTGAAAGGGTGACGGGACATATAGTCGGAAGGGTTATCTTTTCCAGAAATGTGGGATACTGTGAATTCATAGCCCATTAACTTGAAAATAAACCTTTACAGACGGGGCGAGGTCTTGTGCTCCGATTTGGTCAGTAGCGACACTAGTGGCCCTTCCCCCTAATTCAAGGATGTCAGCGGAACGAAGATTACTGCAAGTTGAGATGGATCCAAGGTCACTCGCAATTCGTCATTCTTTCAAAAGATTCAGCCAGAAGAATCTTTAACAGAGAACAACCAGGAAGAGCAGTCCATAAAGTCTAATGAAGAATTGAGTGGACCAGAGCTTTCGCAAGAGAGCTACTAGAAGTACTAGAAGCGGAAGAATAGTGAAAACACCGGTCAAGTTCAAAGACTATGATTTATATAAATAATTTCATAAGGGGGGAAAGATGTAGTATCCTGTAATGGTAATAACCATATGTTTTGTTGCTTAGCAACCAAGGGTTAATTGTAGCTAAAAATAAAGGACAATCAGTCTTGTGTTTCATTTCAATGAGTATACATTAATTTAAGTAAACACTACAAAAAGATTCTCTAATTTATAAGGAACTATATCATAGTGTTCTTCTCCTTACTCTTTATACATTTGAATATAAATTACAAGATGCAAACATTATAAAATTGACTGCGGCTATTTTTAAATGCATTGTTTGAATTCTTGAATAAGTAATTAAAATATTTTTTTTAGATCCCTAATGAAATCATGAGGGAAAATATAATTTACCAATAATATTATTAACAGTAATAATATAATTCAAATTGGAATATTAATAGCAATTATTAGTCCACGAATGTCATGATAAAAATCTTGTAGTGCTACGGTGAATGAACAATAGTCTACCAGAATTCAGAAGCTTGATGTAAGAGGGCATTATCAAAATAAATCACCTGATTTTCTGTGAATTCCATTATATGAGAAAGAAGTGGCTTCCTAAGATCAGGAGCTTCTTTAAAAACATCAACCAGCTGCTGTGGGGGCAACTGGAGAAGGACCTGAAAGCTAGCAGGCTGAGTTCGTTGGCAGCACTTGATAAACCCTTCCCATACTTTCTTCTGTTTCCAAACCTAATACAAAAATTTCATCAAAATAATGTTTTAATGCAAAATAAATATTTAAAATCTAAGTTTCTTAGATATTACGCACCTGCACATGCTAGCACACGCACACATCACTATTTACTTAGTAAGCCAGTGTTATAGAATTTGGTTTGATTTCTTGAATTTATTGTTTCTAAAATCTACATAATATGAAAATTTGTTTAAAATATAAATAAAAATACTTTATAGAACCAACAACTATCATCCATCATTTGTTGTGGCTTGAAAATAATTTTATTAAATTCAAAACAATTATAAAAGCTTCTTGGGGCTGAGTAGTATCAGTGTGTGTCTAATGTACAACTTACATCATTCTAATAACCTCGATTACTATAGGTTTAATTTAAAATGGCTGTATAAATTATACAGGTCTGCAACCAAAGAAATGCATTCTTTTTTATCCTAATGTTTTCGTCCTAATTTTCCTATTTTTATTGATTTTTGCTAACTCAAATGAAAAAAAATATTTAATAAATTTTGTTTTGTTAGGTTTCCTTGCAAAAGTCATGTTTTTCAATTAAATATAAAATTCTCCTTTTTAAGCTGAAATACATGTCCTATTTTTGAGTCAAAAACCATGTCATTGGTTCAAGTTCTGAAAACCTTTTTGGAAGCAGGATGAAATAGGGACATTTTAGTGGCTCCATAATTCAAAAACTTTGATACAATCCCCTCTTTTCAGAAACAATGGGGGGATAAGTGTGGGAGTCTGTTAAGGATCGGTACAACGATTTTTTCTTACAATTAGGAATAATCAAGAATTTTTTTTTCCTAAACTGTTTAAGTTGGCTTCAATCCCCATTATAAAATGTACTTATTTTTCATGGTTATGTATCTAATATAACAATAAAATATCAATTTGAAATATTGAAGAAGTGGAACTAGGAAAAAATAATAGGTTCTTTATTCTTTGATTGATTAGACCAGTCTCAGATCTGGCAGTAAAAATAGTCTACAATAGACACAAAAAATAAATGGAATACCTGCTTGCTAATCAGCCTTTGTAATATATTCATAACAAATCCAATCAGTCTTGGATGAAGAGAAAGTGCCTGTATTACTGTCCTCATGAGTAAGGTAGGAAGAGGTGTTACCTCCATTAGATGTTGAAGGACGACAGCTAACACTTCTTGTGTGTAAGCTTCTTTATCGCTAAAGCATAAAGAGGTAGCTAAAACAAATTAAATATATTAATTATAAATAACAATTTTTCAATAAGAAACAAACTTAAAATCCACAATTTCGACATTTTTCCTAAACCTATAGTGTATATGAGATATACTGTTGTGGTTAATGCCTGTTCTTCGTAACTTTTTAATTGACTAATTCTGTCAATGATAAGCCTATTATATAAATAATAATAATAATTGTATGATCACATTTGCTAATTGTTGTTAAACAGAAACGTTATAACCAAATAGCTTGAATCAGGAAAGAATTAAATCTAATATTTAATATGCATCAAAATAACAACTTAGTGGGATGTAGAAAAGAATTTAAGTTTGCAAGATCAAAAAATGCTCACAAACAATGTGATGTTCTAGTAAATTTAAACATACCTTTTATTACTGTTTTGAGCTCACACTTTAAAGGATCAATCAAATGTAAAGCAATTAGAAGTTCTGCAGGTGTGATAGGTGAGGAATGTCCACTTGAATCTGCAT
Organism: Gonocerus acuteangulatus; assembly: GCA_946811695.1. NCBI lineage: Eukaryota > Metazoa > Arthropoda > Insecta > Hemiptera > Coreidae > Gonocerus > Gonocerus acuteangulatus. The sequence goes on from OX328126.1 coordinate 46,142,049, forward strand.
GAGTACCAAGAAGTCTGTTGAAAACCTAAAAGGTTAGGTAAATACAATCTATGAACTGTGTATTACCAAAAGCGAAATTATAATATCTATAGTAATATAATTTGTGATTTTATATTTGTTTTCTTTTAACCCACTCCACATAGAAGTCATTCTGGAAAGCAAAGTGGATTTCCCCCATGGTCAGATGAAGTTCATGGACGCCTATGACAAGAGGACCTTCAATACGGCCTAGTGTTGAATGCACCGGTTCCCGTTGATCACTGAAATTAAGCAACGTCGGGCTTGGCCAGTACCTGAATGGGTGACCGACCACGTGCGGTTGGCATTATTAACGGGTGGCAACCTCTAGATAGCCCGGCATTAATAGCCAAATGGTTGATACACCGTTAATCACAAAAAAAAAAAAAAAAAATAGGGACTGGTGGGTGTAGCACTTGCCATATTACCTAGAAAAGATTGCTCAATCATAAAAAAAAAAACTGCAGCCTTGGGTATATAAAAGTTAAGACATTTTGTTTTTCCATCTCTCCATTAAAGAAATATTTTATATTAAATGTAGGTAAAAAACAATTCACATTTGTCATTAATATTTAATGTCAAACAATGTTTAATCTATAACAAATAAATTATTAAAAATAAATGATTATCAAACCATTTTATAAGTATATGCTGGGCACTTTGGTTTTAATTTATTTGACTCGTTTTCCTTAAAAATACTGTTGTACTTAATTTTGATATAAATAATAATACTAAAATATTGTTTTATTTTTTCAAATAATTGAGTTATTTATTCATAGCTGAAACATTATCTAGAACAAAAAAACCCTTTGTGTAGGAAGTGATATATCAAAAATTATAAATTGAATGGGCTCATTGAATTCATGGTTCAAAAGCATCAAAAATATATATTAAAGAAATATTAACTTAATTGGATTACCTCTTTGACTACAACAGGATTCAATTTAATAAGTTTGGGAAGAGCCTCAAGAATTTCCACTTTTTTAAGACCATTCAAAACAGGAATGAGAAATCTAACATCAGAAACCCTTGTCTGATAAAGCTCTCTCACTCGATCTACCAGTTCAGCACTGGGTGCAGCTAAAAAGTATTGGAAAATTAACATTAAAACAAATCAATACACTCCTAATCTTGTCATTCATTAAACTGTTTTTTATGAAATAGGAGATTTCCATTGGTACAACCAAATCAAATTAAAACAATTACTTTTGAATGAATGAATCCATAAGCAAAAAATTAAGATATCAATGTTTATTTGTAACACAAATTATCAAAACTAATAATTAAGTAGGCAGAAGATAAATTAATAATAACAAATCTTACACTTCTTAAGTGCTCTACTAGTTTCACACTAAGTGTACGCGCCCTTAGTTTGAAAGATAAAACAATATTTACTTCAATCGACTAATCTCTTTCTGGATAATCAAATTTTATTTTTAGACTCTAACAATTTTCTAACAGATAACTTCTCAAAGCTGGTTTTTAACATTATTTCTATAGATAGGCGGTAAACATAGAGTACTTTCAGCTCCTGAAGAGGCGTCCACTGGGCATGAAACTAGTAGAGCAATAAAAAAGTATAATTCCTCAGAAAATTTGGCAGTGTATTCTGCATTCCTGAGTAATTTAATTTGCTTAAATAATCTATATGTAATATATGTTAAAATAAACTTATAAGAAGTGGCAAATTCCACTTCTGACACCAGGATTGAGTGATAAAGAACTGAGAGAGACCTTGCTCCAAGACCGGGACTTGACTTTGAACAAAGCTTTGGAGAAGTGTAAGGTGGTTCTGGAGTCTCGAGCTAGGAGTAAGGAGATGGAGGGAGGCCAAGAGGTGCTGTATGTTAAGCCCGTGCGGCAGGCATCTGGCCAAGGTCCTACCGTCTCCAGGGAGAGGATGGGCAGCAACTGGAGAGGAACCGGAGGCACATTACCCGTAAGGACGGGGAAAGGAAGGGAGGAGAGGAAGTGGAGGGTGAAGGCGAGGATTCCGGAGCGGAAGTCACCGAAGCAGCAGGACATCGAACGAGGTCTGGGAGATGGTCCGGAAGCCCCAGCGTCTCGATCTGTGAGGACCACTTCTTTAAGGAGGAAGATGTTGTGTATTTGTATTTCTATTTGTATTTCTACCTCTTGGTTATATTATATCATGTGTTCCATAGGTCTAGGTCACATGATATGTGATGATCAGTTAATAAATGTTAGTGTTGAAAGTTACCTTATTTTAACATATATTACACTATATAAATACAAAATTAAAATCAATAGTTTTAATTATTACTTCCCTGGACAGCTGACTTTTTAATTTTAATTTAATTTTGTTTTGGAGTAAACCCCAACTTCTAATGGAGTGACTTTGCTTATTCTTTTACAACATGTAAAAGAATAAGCTGTTCCTCATTGGTAAGGAATCGACTCTTTGGGGAGTTTCATTGCAAGGAAATAAAAACAACAATAATTGAGAGGAGATCGTTGACCGTTGATGATGCAAGGTAGGGATTGTCGGGGTTCGGTCACTGCTACTTAATAAAACTACATTTTATCGTAAAAATGGTTTTATTGTGCCGACGTTTCGGCTTGAATTCCGGTCTGGACCACCCAATGAACAAAGTACTTTGGTGATGAAAGAAAGAGAAAGCGGCGTCTTAAAGTAAGGTGTCGTAAAGTAAGGCGTCGTAAAATTTTGTGCTAATGGAAGGGAGGCAGGTATGAAGGGCTATATTGCAGGCGGTATAGGGTATTAGGATGGAGTTTTCAATAAATGGAAGATGTTGGAGTAGGTAGAGGAGATGACTTCTTTATCAATTTTGTCATTAACTAGGTTATTTTCTAGGTGGATAAAAATTGATTCGGAAAGGAGGCGTTTATCTTCGTTGGATTCAGTGGAGAGGATGGAGTATATGTCAAAACCAAAGTCGTGTCCGTCTGTGATGGCATGTCTAGTTAAAGCTGTCTTAATGTCTTTATTCCTTACGTTGTTTTTGTGATTGTTAACTCATTTTCTTACTGGGATAAAATGTAGTTTTATTAAGTAGCAGTGACCGAACCCCGACAATCCCTACCTTAAAACAACAATCAGTTTGGGCAAATTAATAATTTAGTTCTGTAGTAGTCCTTCATTCCTAAGGGACTGATTTAATTTTGAGGTAAGAGGTCTTTGGTTCGAGGAAAGCCATTCCAAGGACGAAAGCAGCATATTTCAAAGAATGCGAAATAGAAGTTGAACATTTACCCAAACTGGCTGAGTCCATTATTGTAGGTTCGCAAGGAGTCCTGTATCACCACTTATACAAGTGACCTAATAAATGATACATATGAATGGTTATAAGAGAAAAAAGATTATCTCAGATTTACGAATCTTTCTTTTTAATTACGAATTTTAGGAGATTCTTTTTTTGAAGAATAGTGAATCTTAAACTAGGAGTGATTGGTAGACTGTATTGTAGCAACCCATTGAAAATGGAAAGCATAACAATAATAAATTGTTCCCTTCCTCTACACAAAATCTTTCTCTTAAGATAACCACAACCTATGACTAGGTGTTATTGTAATGTAACAACAATATCGACCATTTGGGGCATATTCTTCTTTATTCTTTGGGGCATCGTAAATTGTGTCCAGAGTATCCCCCCCCCCCTTTAAGTTGGACTGATTTTACTGGTAAAGGAACTCATCTACTCATTTGTTATGAAAATGCTATACACCAAGATTCGTGGAGAAAAAACAAAAATTTTGTGCGCTATCTTGTTATCAGACACATATATCTGTACCTAAATAGCAACTAGTAGGTAGGATCAAAGAAATTTTGAAGATCTTTTTTAAAAAGTCTTTCATGAGAGTGACCGCAGTGCTAAAACCATGAAAGATATTATTTTATTTCATCCATCCCATAAATCTATAGTATCGTTTAATACAGAGATTATACCATTAAAAAAATATTTGAACTCACATTTGTCAGTAAGAATATGAATTATCCTAGTAACTAAAGTTTCAGAACCCTTTGGACAGTCTTCTACAAGCTTCAACAACTGAGGAGAATCCATACCCATAGCCTTTACTGGATATTCTACAACTCGAAGAATTGTCCTCTTCACATCAGCCTGAGTTTGAATGTAGACCCGAGACAATCTGTTTATTAAAAAAAAAATCAATATTTATTATTCTATAAAGAATGACTATTTGATTGAATACATTATTGAAATAATGTCCTTAAACTAAACGTATTTAATAAATACATGTTCTATATGTGTTTGAAGCCAGGTTGGGAATTAACGAAAAAGAATTGTTGCTCCCACATTTTACAGCAGCATGTACAATTTGATAACTGCTCAACAAAATATTTAAATAGGAATCTAAAATATCCTATATTAATCAGAGGAATTCTGCTGTCAGAATCAATAATGGCTTCATCTTACGCTATGAATTGCTGGAGAATTCATCTTCCCAAAGAGTCTAAGAGAGTACTACAACTTTTTAAAGCTTTCCACAATTTCTGAATGGAAAAAATTGGAATCCAATAAATAACAATATCCCAACATTACTACTATTATTGAATTGGATGAAAAAATATAAACAATGATACAAGTTAAAAAAAAAATCAAATTAGGTTACCAATAATATTTATTTAAATTTTAGCATCCATTTTAATTAACTCAGAATTTTAGGATGGGTTATCTATAGGCACCATCCTTTTCTAGCCAGGATTGGGTTGATGCCTTTTCTCTTTTTCAAAGAAAAGCCACCACCCCTAGTGGGAATAAAACCCTCTAGCTTTCCTTTCATAAAAAGGAAAGGCCTTGTCCCTATCCTGGCAAGAAAAGCTATTCAAATCCTCTTTAAAGAAAACCTGTTATTTTTTCGGTGCATCGACTGTAAGTAACTAAATTATTATTAATTTTATTTAACACTTTCGGTGCGGGCGTCCTTCCAGAAGGACACTCGCGACCTTACCCGCGTACGGGTGTCCTTTCGGAAGGACACACCTCCATTACTTTTGCCTTTAGATTCAAAAGGCTCGTAAATTGAGGGGATTCACTTTTACTGATTCAGATAAAGACAGTTGCCCCTGTTTGGGCTTTCCAGCAGTGTTGTCCGTTTTCAAATCGGCCAACTGGAAGAGTTTTTATTAATTTCTAAACTTTTTCTTCGATAAATTGTTTATAAGTAAGTACAATTTATTATATAATGTATATTTACTTCCTGATTTAATATATTTACATACTATTCACATATTTTTTGTATTGTTCCTTAGTAACATCAACAAACGCGTCGATTTGTACCACTTCCGGATACAAATAATTAACACCTTGTGTGGACCTAGACCCTTACCGTTTTTCTGTCCAACTAGTCCGATTTACATGAATCTTAACCACTATGCCACTCAGCATCCTCCAGTTGGTAACCCTCCGCGAAGAAAGTAACTTAGGTGTAAGAGTTGCCACAAAAAAACCACCTGATACTGCCCTGACTGTGAAGAGTGTCCTGGAGTCTATCAGCAGAAAGAGTGTTTTTTGGCATTTCACAAAAAAGAAGGCTTCCGAATAATATAGGGCTAGCTGCTACTCTAAATAGATGTAAATAGTTTTCTTTTTTCTAAAATAATTGTTAGTTTTTTAAATAATTAGATTAATTTGTTTAAATAGTTTCAATGTAAATAGTTTTGGTTTTTATTTCAATAATTAGTTTATATTTATTCAGTGTAAATTATTTTAAATTATCATAATAAACAGCTTTGTAACGAAAATATGTTGTCATTTCTAAAAGTTACCTAAAATAAAATTAAAATTTTACCTAAAACATCTGGTGATTCAAAGTAAGCATTATGTATATCTTTTTTTTTTTTTTTTTTTTTAACGGCGCATCGACAAATCTGGGCCAATAGCGCCGACATCCAGGGTGCAGCGAGGAATTTTCTCAACGAGCCTTGAGATGAGAAAATTCCTGTCGCCGGTGGGGATCGAACCCACCATCTCCCGCTTATGAATCTAAGGCGCTAGCCACTAGATCACGGGAGGCCCCAATAATTTGTTATTGAAGTTATGTTTGTTTTTCCTAAATGGAAAGTAACACGAAGTGTTAAACCAACAAAGCAATGAAGAGGGCTGAAAATGATAACGGTAAAGGGTGATTCTTGACCTCATTCTATTAGTTTTTAATTGAAAAGAGAAACAGTCTTATACCTGCAAGGGTGAAAAACACATTTTGCTGAATAATAAACCTAAACTAAAATAAGTTAGGCCTGGGGGTAGATGGGGTGTAAGTCGGTAAGGATGAAGGAAGGGAATTGCTAGGTTGTAAAGGGGGGGGCAAAAGGTGGTTTTGGGACACATAGATAGAAACGTTTTCTGGAGGCTTGGAACAAAAACCAAAAGGTGGTCAAGATAAATTTTACAGCCCCCTTTTACTAGGGTTAGTTACTAGCATAGTTAGCCGTTGTGGTGATACGAAGTCATAGTTAAGTCTGGGGGAGAGTGTGTAAGTCGGTAAGCATGAAAGAAGTCCTTACCGACTTACACACTATCCCCCCCCCCTCCCCCAGGCCTAACTATGACTTCGTATCACCACAAGGGCTAACTATCTCCATCTCATTATTATAGAATGTAAGTAAGTTCAACCCAAGGTGAAAGTTATTTTCACAAGAGCAAGAACTGCCATTCTAATCAGATAATTTGATTTTTCTACGCATATATTCCAAGAAAAAAAAGTCGTAATAATTGATCTCATACCAATGCAAATTAGTTGATTCTCACAGATTTGAAATAACAACTAAAATAATTATATTTGCAAATAGTGTTCAACGTTAATGTTAAAATAATTGAAAATGTGTATGAATTATTATTTTCTATTCTAATAAAAATTGTCAAAAATTATTGAGTTTTCTTTTAAAATAAATAAACATTAGGTGCAGGTGTAGCGGGTTTAAATAAACTGACTAATGCGCGTCTATTGATACTAGCCTGCAAAGCAGGTGGAATCCCTCGTGTACGGGCTGTCCCTCCTGAAGGACACTTCCGAAAATGCAATTCCGATTAGTTTTCATTACTATTAAACTCATCAGACATGATTAAAAAAAAATTTATCCATGAAAAAATCAAACAAAAAATGCACCTGTAACTGAGGTATTCCCAAAAAATGACACCCGCACCAAAAGTGTTAAGCAATATTTAACTGATTTGACTAATCCCTTACTTTATGTAAGTAAACTTCAGTCAAACTGAAATCGAACTAGTGCACACAAGTTACACATGCACAAACTGTCTCCCAAAGGAGACATAATGTGTAGCAGATTCAATAAAAAGCCTAGAATGGCCAAACTAAAAAAAAAAAAAAAAAAAAAAAAAAAAAAAAAAAAAAAAAAAATGAAGATGTGAATGGAAGAAGAGCACGTGATATTTTTTTGGTTTCGAGAAATTTGCTAAATTAGATTTTTGTTGCGTGCATTCAATCATTGTGTACATGAAAAGTGACTACAGAAAAAAAAACATTTTTTTTTTTTAAATCCACTACCTGTAAGCATGTTAGACAAGGATGATACAATATTACATTCGGCGGGCGTGAGTGCTAAGACATATGCACTCTGTGCTTAAGGGTTCGATTCCCACTAGGGGTGGTGGCTTTTCTATAAAAAAAAAGAAAAGGCATCAACCCTATCCTGGCTAGAAAAGGGTGGTAACCTATAGATAATCCGTCCTAAAATCCGTAGCAAATAATAAATGGATGTTAAAACTTAAATAAATACAATATTACAGAACACAATGTTTGGCTACTTCTCATGCTCTGACTTAATCCTTAGATTATGCATGGTTGATGAGGAATAAAAATTAAAGAATAGTAAATTCTTGAAAATTTCTCCACAATTAAAAATAACTGTTTAAAATGAACCTAACAATTATATTTTAAAATTACTTACTCATGAATAAGCTCCTGATTAATTGGCAACAATGACAAATACAAATAAAGACAAGCTTTTATAGAATCATCAGTCCATACATCGGATGCAAGAGGCCTGCCTTTGTCAAGACCAAAAAGAGCTTCAGGAGGCTTTGAAAGCTTTAAAAATCCGAGGTAATATATGGCATATTCTTCTATAACTCTTTGCAATTCTTCCTTGGGATAAAGGTCAACAACATGCCCTATAGATGCTTCCCGAATCTAAAATATTCGTTATTAAACATATAAAATCAATGTTATAATAAACTAAATAAAATCCATATAGAGAGTTATACCAGCTGCGAAGGAGGTTTTCTTTAAAGGATAGTGTAGTTTCAACCATACCTTATCATTTTTTTTTTTATTACTGGTATGGCATTTGTCTCCAGTGGTAATTGAATGAATTCCCGATAAGGGAGCAGGATGGGATTCCTGTAAAATCTAACGCTAAAATTCCAGCAAAATCTAATGCTACAATTCCTACAAAATCTAACGCTAAAATTCCTATAAAATCTAACGCTACAACTACAACTCGAGATGAAAGCCAAACCAATAACAAAAATACTTCCCAGCAAAGAAACCTTAAGTAGAATAATTTAACCTTCTTTTGAAAATGTTGTGGTACTAATACATTAAATTTAGGTTTAATCATGAAGTTATTTATTTAAATTTTAACGTCCATTTATTATTAACTACAAATTTTAGGACGGGTTATCTATAGGTTACCACCCTTTTCTAGCCAGGATAGGAGTGATGCCTTTTCTTTTTTCGAAAGAAAAGCCACCGCCCCTAGTGGGAATCGAACCCACGACCTTTGGCACAGAGTGTTAAGAACTCACGCCTTAACCCTCATGGCTACCGGGTCTCCTAATCATGTAGTTAAATATTATTTAAAGAATAAGAGAAAAAGAATTTCAAAAAAGTTTTCAAGCCTTCCGTTGATTGGTCCAAAGCACAAAATGAGAAAATGGTGTTGGACAACTTTTTAAAGAAAGAAATAACGCGAGTGTAATAGGAGAAATGTGAATAAATGGGTAGGTAAGGCTCTGCTTTAATGCTGTCCAGCAGTACCAGTGGGGTGGGACAGGCCTCGCTCCATAGGTCTCATGTCGGTTGCTGTTTCATAATCGTTAATGAGCTGCCAGTCAATGTGTTAGACTATCCAATTCAGATAAATTAATTATTCCACTCTAAAATGGACAGAGCCCCTTGGGGTTTTCAATGCCTTCTCATGTGGATAAGAGTGCCAATTGACAACCCATAGTCATTTATTAGCACAATGTTATAAGCAACAAACAAATTAATTACAGTAGACTCCAATATTATGCAATAAAAAGAAAATGATAACAAAACAAACCTCTGAAGTTTGATGAGATGTATTTTCCAGAAGAATGTTAAGAAAAAATATTTGTTTCATTGGCCTCATCAAAACTAATTTGTACACAATGCTTAAACCAAGAGTCTCCACAGTACTAAAATTTTTTAAAAGGTTTAAAACTTCATCAGACAAAAGAGGCATTTCAAGACATAGCCTTGTAAAAATTCTAAAAAGAAAAAAAAAAGAAAATGCTCAAATTTAAAACGTTAACTTTTTCAGATATATTTATAGTTTAAAAATTGAAGTATAAATAAATATAAATACATATATATATATACAGGGTGTCCCGTAAATGTCTAGTCATATTGTGAGGGGTGATAGGTACCCTTTAGGGGAACAAAACATGTTCTATGACGATTTCCCGAATTCTCGCCCATAAGGGAGAAAACGTCGTTTTATTGTTTTATCGAGACAAACGTGGTTTTTGGAAACATAACCGTTGTAGCTCCGTCCCAGGTGGTACTACTGGAAAGGGAGTGAAACCAATCGAAAGCTGAGTAAATTTACTATAAGACTAGTTGAGAGTAAACGTAAAAATGAATGAATGTAAGTATGTATATCTTACCAAAAGAAGGCAATTCTAAATTTCCTGACATTTTATTGATATTTCTTTCCAGCGTTACTCCTCAATAAGCAGGATCTGAGATTTCCGGGTTTCAGAAAAACTTTCTCATTTAACCAGCTTTCCATTCATGTATCACAACCCTGTGTTATTGAAGTATTTGAACGGTTTAAGTACAAAAGTTTAAAAAAAAAAACATGGATCTGTGAAAAGAAAATTAAATTTTGTTCTCCATTTTATTCAAAAAGCTGAAGGGAAATATTTATTTTTATAAATGTTTACATAAATATTAAGTAAATATTTACTTAAAACAATAAAAAAAAATTGCTTCCACGAATATAAAAAAAATTCCTAAAACAGTAAATAAATAAAATACACATTTATTTTGAATTTGTTAATTCAGGTAACTAATACTGGAGGTGGCCATTAAGGAACCCCAACCATACATTAACCTCAAAAATTATTATTTTTACCTAGATCACGCATTTGATAATTTTTCAGGGTAATGTATGGTTGGGGTTCCTTAATGGCCACCTCCTGGACCCAGTATTAGTTACCTGAATTAATAAATTCAAAATAAATGTGTATTTTATTTATTTACTGTTTTAAGATTTTTTTTTTATATCCGTGGAAGTAATTTTTTTTATTCTTTTAAGTAAATATTTACTTAATATTTATGTAAAAATTTATAAAAAAAAAAAATATTTCCCTGCAGCTTTTTGAATAAATTGAAGAAAAAAATATAATTTTCTTTTCACAGATCTATGTTTTTTTAAAAACTTTTGTTCTTAAATCATTCAAATACTTCAATAACACAGGGTTGTGATACATGTATGGAAAGCTGGTTAAATGAGGAAGTTTTTCTGAAACCCGGAAATCTCAGATTCTGCTTATTGAGGAGTAACGCTGGAAAGAAATATCAATAAAATGTCAGGAAATTTAGAATTGCCTTCTTTTGGTAAGATATACATACTTACATTCATTCATTTTTACGTTTACTCTCAACTAGTCTTATAGTAAATTTACTCAGCTTTCGATTGGTTTCACACCCTTTTTAGTAGTACCACCTGGGACGGAGCTACAACGATTATTCTTCTAAAAACTACGTTTGTCTCGAAAAAACAATAAAACGACGTTTTCTCCCTTATGGGCGAGAATTCGGAAAATCGTCATAGAACATTTTTTGTTCCCCTAAAGGGTACCTATCACCTCCCATAATATGACTAGACATTTACGGAACACCCTGTATGTATATATATATATATATATATATATATATATATATATATACATACAATTTAACAACTGCTATAAACTCATTTATGCATACTTACACGTCTCGATCTTTAAGCTCTTTGTTCCTAATTACACCATTAAGGATTGTGGTGAGGAGACTATCATAATGCAATTCATAAAATTTGTCTTCATCCATTTGACTAGGAGGTCTCTTCGTAAAACCTTGCATGTAACTGTATTCTTCATAAATCCAAGCTAGGGCAAGGTTTATCTGATTTCTAATATCACCCATTATGAAGTTTAAGATACCTTCAAAAAAATTATATAAATTGTTACTTTATTTTTGTAATGAAGTTTTCAATATTTAATGGTTTGATGAGAGCTTAAAAGGTAAGAGAAACAATTAATTTACAGGGAGCAGAGAAAAGTGAATGTGATTATTTCAATATAGATATAGCTAGGATTAAAATAATTCTCCTTGCCTTGGTAGAATTTCTGCTTTAAATGCTTATATGATTTCTAATATCATGTATTATGAAGTTTAAGATACCTTCAAAAAAAGGATATACATTGTTTCTATATATGCCTAATTATTGTAACCCATACTTTTTGCAGATCAATTAGAAAAAAAAATTATTAAAAAGTTTCCTAATATTTCAAATACTGTCAGCTTCAACTCATTTGTTGATAATAACACAGGTCTACAAAAATAATCTTTCTGAAATTTGATTTGATGATTTTGGTCAATCTCTATGCTCCTTGGCGTGCTGAAGCCGAACATGAGGTCAGTCCCTCTCTATCACGTAAGGAAATTGTTCAATCTCAAGTAAGGGCAGAGGTACTACCATTAAAAGAAAACAGAATTGGCGAATAAGAGTTTTCATTTATTTCCATGATCTTTTAGTTATTTCAATGTTGTTTACTGTACAAAATACATAAATGTGTAGAAATAACAGCTTCAGAATTAACAGTGGCATATTTAGTTATTATTTTTATGAAAACGTATTTTTTTCTCTTGAAAATTTCTCCGTGTTCGTTTCCGGCTGTAGGACTCTTCAGATGATTCACGCTGCAGCATCCAACAATAGTCAGCAATCATGTTTACGTTCCATTTGCCCTGATACCTACGTTCCATTTCCTGGATGTCCTGATGGAACCTTTCCCCTTGTTCTTCACTTACTTCCCCTAAGTTTTCCGGAAAATAGTCCACATGCGAATGTAAGAAGTGAACCTTCAAACTCATGTTGCAACCTTGTAATTGAAATGCCTTTAACATGCGTTCCACGATACTTCTGTAGTTGGGATCCTTCACGTTACCAAGGAACTTCTCAACAACATCTTTAAAAGAATTCCAAGCTTCCTTCTCCTTCTCATTCATGGTCTGAGTGAAATGTGGATCTGTGAAAAGTTTCCGAATATCTGGGCCTACAAAGATCCCCTCTTTTAGCTTTGCATCACTTAATCGTGGGAACTTGGAGCATAAGTACTTAAAACATTCACCTTCTTTATTGAGAGACTTTACGAATTGTTTTATCAGCCCTAGCTTTATGTGTAGAGGAGGTAGCAGGATTTTGTCAGAAGGAACCAAACTTCTCCTAATTACATTTTTTTGGCCTGGCGACAGAGCTCCTCGTGATGGCCAGTCTTTGTTGTTCCAATGGGAATTTATGTCTCGGCTATCCCATAAACATAAAAAACAAGGGAACTTGGTGTACCCTGATTGCTGACCTAAGAGCATAGTAAGTACTTTCAAGTCTCCACATATCAACCAGTTATGCTCATTATAATGAATTCGTTCGAGAACTAATGACAAATTTTCGTATGTTTCTTTTAAATGTACCGAATGGCCAACTGGAACTGAAGCATAAGTGTTGCCATTGTGCAACAAAACAGCCTTTAGACTTCGCTTTGATGAGTCTATGAATAGACGCCAATGAATCGGGTCATATTGTATACCAAATTGACCCAGCAGACCAAGAATGTCTTTGCAATAAATAAGATTCTCATCCAGAGCAAAGTAAGGAACAAAAACTGCTTCACGGTGTCGATACCATGAAAAAGAAGTGCCTGGCTGTAATAAATTTTTGTTTTTAAGACGGGAGCCAAGTAACTGAGCTGCATCTTTTGGAAGTCCAAGATCTCTCACTAAGTCGTTCAACTCCTGTTGAGAAATAAGCTGAGGTTCATCTTCTGAACTGCTTGCTTTGAACTCACTATGTACTTCATCGCTCTCCGACATACAGTCTTCTCTATTAGCTTCCCTATCTATACTGCCCAAGTCACGAGGGGGCTGAGGAACTGTCAATCCAGGACCGTGTGGTACCGGACGACTAGCAGATTCCACATTAGGGTAGTTAATGAGCTTATGATTTTTGGAATTATAGCCTTGAACATGACAATTACAAAAGTAACAGTCATTAACGTGGTTTTTTTGCTCCCTCCACATCATTGGGATAGCAAATCCGAAAGATTTTAACTCTCCTTTGTACCATAAGCGATGTTTTTCTACGCAGCTATGGCATACTTTGTGAGGAGCCCACACTTTATCTTGATCTCCTATTCTCAAGCCAAAATATGCATAATATACATTTTTGACAAAACCTGTTATATTTCGTTGGTATTTCTTAACTGTGTACTCACCACAGATAAAACAGAAGTAGTCTGGACTGGTAACACAACGACGATGAGACATTTTGTCTAAATGCACTTTCAAACCTTAAAATACGTTCTTAATCACTTTGACACAACTAAGAGACCTCAGTGAATGTGTTCACTTCAGTTGATACTACTGAACTGAGAGAATGAACAGAAATTTAGCTCCAAGTTCCTGATACAACAGGTTCAATCTCGTTTAGCTTCAGACATTGACATCTGAGCTTCCTGTCTGAACAGGTCGTGCCTAGACACCCTCAGGCCTACAACATCTACTGAGGGAGTCATTGCCTACACCACCTAGTGAAAGATGTCTGTTTATAAAAAGAGAAATCGTTTGGAAAAAAAAAAAAAAAAAAAAAAACCTACTTCTTACCAAATTTATGTGTATAGCAGGTATATTATGTTCTATGGATTTGAAAAAAATCTGTACGTGATAGAGAAAAACGGACTTCATTCTCGGCCTCAGCACACCGAGAAACACAGAGATTAGCCAAAATCATCAAATCAAATTTTTGGTTTTAGTCCTGTGTAATTAAAGTAGTGTCTCCCTTGATAGAGTGGATAGCATGCCAGTTTCTAACAAGAGAGATGCGGGGCTCAGGTTATGCTTGGGGTAGGTTGACATTTTTTAGTGATAGGCTAACTTAAAAAAAATCCTTTTTAATGACCAAGGATGTTTTAAAAGGTTGGTATATAACATATATTTTAAATTTAAACTGGTGACTAATGAGTTGAAAATCTTTGGAATCAATATTTGTATCATAAAAAATAAGCCATCTGGACCAGGGAGGGAAGAATTTATTTCCTAGAGATTCCTGGAGCACTACAGTCCTTGAAGGACCAGGGCCATTTCCTGCAGATTAGAAGAAGATACATTATACCCCAAGCACCTCACTTTTCAAAAAAGCTTTGATAATAGTAAGACGCAATGACCAAAGCCACTTTAAATAAACCGGTTTTTATGTAAGCTAAGCAACGTTGAGCGTGGGCAGTACTTGTATGGGTGACCACAGAAGTTGATATGCCGTAAAAAAAAAAGTAAGGGACAACAGATCCTTTTGTAAAATGTTTGTCAATAGAAAAATATTGTATTCACAGAATGCGGGTTCTTCATTTTGAAGTGGAGTTTTGATTTTAATCATAAAATATTTTCTCAATAGAAAAATTATTAAATTGTCAGATGAGCTTGCCTTTGTTTGTCATTAAAAAAAATCACTCAGACATTTCAGTATTTTATCTCTAAAGTATATAAAATCATATTAAATTTTCATTTTCTTACAAGGGGAGTATACAGCAAAGGGGTCACCGATTTGGACCAATTTTTTTCTGGTGATTCTATTGAAAAATAGTCGACACGTGTCCGAGCGTTCCGTCCAATGCGCCTTAGGAGCCGAGAAATAAAATAAAATAGGTTGAAAGGGCTTTATTTTTTATATCGAGTTTAGAATATGAGAACCATTTTTCGCAAGTACCTTTTGAGATAATACAATAGTCATTTATATGGTTAGAAAAAGGAGTCTTTCTTCTTTCAAATGATTTCAATGACTTAAAAATCGGATTATCTCAAGGGGAGATATTGAATTCCAAAACGTCACATTACTTTTTTGCTTACAAATATTTAGCCTCTTCCAGACTAGGAAAAATCATTATTTTTTGTTTTCAATGATATTCAGTATATTAGGGTTTCTTGGGGTGCTGATTTTAAATCTGCTATTATTTTTGGTGTAAAAAAATGTGTAATACTAGTTTACCTGAAAACGAAAGCATATTTTTGAATATATTTGAGGAAATATAAATTATTTTTTAACGATTATATTTTTCTTATAATCTACTCTATAAAACAAATGAATTGGTGAAAGAATCATGGTGATATCATATTCTAAACTCGATATAAAAAATAAAGCCCTTTCAACCTATTTTATTTTATTTCTCGGCTCCTAAGGCGCATTGGACGGAACGCTCGGACACGTGTCGACTATTTTTCAATAGAATCACCAGAAAAAAATTGGTCCAAATCGGTGACCCCATTGCTGTATAAATGAAGTAATAAGGATTGTAAAGTAATCTTTCAGACCTTATTATTTATTGAATGGATTACTAAAAAACCCTATAATTTTACACAACCTTTTCTATATAGGTCATTATATTATTTCTGCACATCGAAATTGCTTCGTAAGGAAATGCTTCCATAAATTTTCAAGAGTGTAAAAATATTTGTCACAAAAACATATTTTTTCCAAACTTTACGTACTTTGTTTAACTTTTGTGCCGAAAGAAGCCGCAAATGAAGCAACAATTTTAGATCTGATTCTACTAACACCCCCAGTAATAGCACTTCCTTCAGAAGATAGAATCCTATTCACTGCACTTACTTGTAGATTTTCTCTTTGGTCCTGAAACAAATCATTAGTCATTAATAAAACAAAATATAGTTAAACTAATAAGTAAAAAACTAAATATACTTATTTAGTTTTTAAATAACATAATCAAAATTAAATTTAGATAAATATTTCCAAAATAAATAAATGTTTCCAATTTAAGATGTGCAAAATTTGTTAAATTTCACATAATTCAATATTATAAAGAATTTAACTGGATGATAATACGTAGTACCTACATTTGATAATGGTTTGTACATTTCTTGTTTGAATGTTCTACTGGCAAGTGCAGCAAAAGCCAACTTTGCACCAGTATTATTGGATTCATCTTCAGGTAGCATTGGTTCATCAACAGTAGCATTATTCGTTGCACCCCCATCTTCTTCTTCGTCTTCATCAACAGTTCTCTATAAGATTCATGAAAATAAGATCAATAAATTAACAGAAAACAAATCTTTGGGAATCACATAAAACCAACAATGATAATAATAAATATCAGAATTAATCTTTAGTAGGGGTAATTTACATAAGAGAAGTTTAATAAAATTGTAGGCTTAAAATAAATAAGATTCCTTTCCACCTAATTTGAGGTTCTGGCTCCACAAGAAGAGTTAAGAAGCCATGGTGTTAAAGAAAGACCAGGGATCTGTAGTGGTAGTAGCGGTACAAGGCAAGATTACGCCGGGCAAGCCTCCCTTCTCTAACAGTAGAGTATGCCACCTAGTGGAAGAGAGAGAGAAGGTTATATAATCCGCTTCAGCATTAGATAAGCAGAGACTCCTCTCTCGCCTGCTGTGCAATCAGGATCACCCTCTCTTCCTTGTGTAACTTCGATGATCAATGAAAATCAATATATTCAACGTGGCTATGGCCATAGGCCACTTTTACATTGTGTCAAAGTTACAAGTTGATTAACTATTTAGCGCAAAACCTAACCTTTCCTGTTTATTGTTGTTGGAGAACTCTTAAGGCATAAATCAAAACTTTCAAAGTTATTTTGAGATATTCATAATCTGATTTTCTATTTGAATAACAATGTTTCTCTGCCAACAGCCATAGCCATGTTGAATGCACCGGTTCCCATTAATCACTGAAGTTACACAACGTTGGGAGTCTACAGTACCTGAATGCGTGACCAGGAAAGCATCCTGTAGATAGCCCAGCATTAATAGCCCAATTGTTGATAAACCGTTAAAAAAAAAAAAAAAAAAAAAAAAAAAAAAAAAAAAAATTCGTTTAGAGCCTTCTCCTCAAATTTAGGAACATAAATATGCTTCAGATCCTCCCGACAAACCTATGTAATGTACTGTATAACATACAATCTTCTTTTTCGTACATGGCCACCTCACCAGTGCAAACGCCACCGGACACTTTTTTGTAACTTTTTTTCCAGTTTAGTCATCGCTAAAGCAAATTTATGCTATAAACAATGTTTCAAGTACTTACAAGGACTGGTTTCTGACTTTTGGCTCCTAAAGTAGCTCCAGGCCCAAGTCCAGCAGCATTCAACTGTGTTGCTAGAAGTCGTGCTACATGTTTTATTTGAGCTTGAGTTCCAGCTGCAGCAATAGGTGTGTAAGTGGCATTGAAGATCGATGGCATAGTGTCGGGCAGGTGATTCTTTAAAATAAAAAAACGTATTATTTACTTTAATGGAGGTCTACGAACATAATTAAGTCATATGTAAATATATAATGTATATAAAAGAACACAATGTCTAAATAAAAGAAGCATAAGTTAATTATTAATATTATAGTACTTTTATGAATAAGTTTATTTAAAAAAAAAATACATCAACCAAAAAAAAATTATTGTAATAAATGATGGTATGGAATAGCATTATTAGCTGGACCAGCATAACAAACATCTTAACTCTAGGTGTACCAGTGTGGAGAAATCAGTGAAATTTATTCTTAACAGTAAGTTTTGAAAAATGTGATGCAATTAAATTCATGAGAAGAGGCTTAGTCACAGTAACTGCATAATTTCAGCATGTTTCCACACAATTCTTATCTTTGGTGTGATTTAGAAAACTTAAAATAGAAAAGCATAACTAACACTTCCAATAATGCAGGCAGTTATCTCCGACTGCACCTTTAGAACCTTTCCACTTACCATGATTTTTTAACCCTTTCCCTACCAAGAGAGGCACATGGTGAAGGGTTCTCTAGTATGGGATACTCGCAGCCAGCTTCCTTTATAATTTTGATTTTTGTTTTGTTTAATATCATTATTAAATATTATCTATCTTTGTGTTTGAATTATTTTTAAGT
The DNA here is from genome assembly GCA_946811695.1 of Gonocerus acuteangulatus. NCBI lineage: Eukaryota > Metazoa > Arthropoda > Insecta > Hemiptera > Coreidae > Gonocerus > Gonocerus acuteangulatus. The sequence goes on from OX328126.1 coordinate 46,160,481, forward strand.
TGTATAACTTTCTTTTAAAAGAAATGTTATAAAAATAAGTAAGGAGGCCCGTTGGCCATAAGTATTAAGGCGTGAGCACTTAACACTCCTTGCCAAGGGTCATGGGGTTCGATCCCACTATGGGGTTGATGACTTTTCTTTAGAAAAAAGAAAAAACATCAGCCCTATCCTGGCTAGAAAAGGGTGGTAACCTATAGCTAACCCATCCTACAATTTTTAGTTAATAATAATGGACGTTAAAATTTAAATAAATAAATACAAATAAGTAAAGACATATTTATATTTTAAGTGTATAAAAAACTAACACAAATGTTTTTCTCTTTACCGTTTTTCCTATATGTTATGAAAAATGAAGAATTGAAATATATACCCAGTAAAACTCAGGGTAATTTGACAAGTGTTGATAGGGGGAGTGACAGGACAATGTGCTGTAATCCGCATGAATAGCTCACACAGCCAAAAGCTGTATTCAAATCCCCTCTAGTGCCAGGTAGCAATGATAGAAGTACGCGATGATAAATGCTAAATAGCTCTAAAGTCATGAAATAGGAAGAGAAAAAAGGTGAAAAATATGAGGAGCTCTCGACTGCTAGAGCAGTCATTGGTACGTGTGGCCTATCTTTCACACAAGTCATTAGTAGAATACATTATTCTTTGCTTTACAGGAAAGATGTGTGCATTGTTATGCACAATAAAAATTGTGTAATCATATTTGGTGTTTCTGGTCATCATAGTCCATGCACAACAATTTAAAAAAAAATCAAAAACAAGTAATAATGCTTGATGATAAATGGTTTGAGCATGACAAACACCACCATTCAGTTAGTTAAATAGGATCTTCGTCCAAAAAAGGAAAAGCTGCTCTGTATTGGTCTGAGGTCGTACAATTTTATTTCATTCGCAGGTGTGGAAAATGTCACCCCAGTGAAAAAAATACCAAAAAGCTGTTTGACTGTATAAAATTTGACCAAAAATGGCGGGCATTTGTTAATGGGAAAGATCTTATTCTGTCACTAACTACAAAATGTAAGACCTCACACTTAAATTCATACAATTAAAAAAATAATGGGTCTAAGCTTTGAAGTCCTACCTTTCAGATGATTTTAAAAATAATAATCTACATGAATAGAGGGGAAAAAATGTAACTAACCATTGCCATTATAACCATGTTTGCAGCAAGTTCAGGAGAAAGGCGTTCAACAATGAATGCTTCGGTAATATCAATAGCCGATTCACTTATGTCTCCATCTTCGTCTAAACGAATTTTTTTGTTAGGCACGGAATGTTTGTGGTGTCTTGATCGTTTACGAGCTTCTTCAAGTTTTGGGTAAGCTTTCATTACCTTAAACACAAAATATGATACAATTAAAATCACACATGACACAAACATTAAGAAAAAGCTTTATTTTAAGTGAAAAAGTGTATATATATATATATATATATATATATATATAGGACATTTTTTACCGAAAAATGAGTAACATTGAAAGTAAAAAAATATATAAATATCCAATATACAAAATAATCTGCTGTGCAAATTAGATTGTTGTGTGCGTGTGTGTTGCAATTGTGCACTCAGTCTAAACAAATAATTCAGGCGAGAATTAAATGTCATTAAAAATTTGCATAATATTAATGAATTTTATTAACATTAAACTTACTTTTTTAATCAATTAGTTATTAAAAATGACTACCTCATGAGTTGTTGCTCCTAAGTCAGTCAAAAGTGTAGTAATATTCATTTGATACTCAGACGCAGCAGGATGCTTCAATAAACTTAATAAATTTACTTTCAAATGTTTTCTGACAGAATTTACTTGAGAAGTTGACAGTGTGGGAGGCAAATTCACTAAAAAGAAGAAAAAATACCCAATCAAGAAATAACGTATGAAATAAATATATTTTCACACAAGACACAAAAACAGTTATCTGTATTCCTCTGACTACATACTGCTTAAAAAATGTCTCCCTACGTATGGCTATTTTCTTTGGGACGAGCTATGCTTTAGTATACCTAAGAATTAATGAATTGTTATTAGTTTGAAATGAAATGGGTACGTCTTAGCAGTTTTGAATTTTTTACTGGGATTAATCTGCCTTAATGAAAATCAGATTATTTTTAAGATTATTCAACAACCTTTTATAAAAATTAATAAAAAGTAAAGAAATAATGCTAACAGATGAACTAAAAGTGCTTTTTTAGAACATTTTGAAGAAAAGTAGTTACTGCATTGATATAAGATATGAAAGTGATTATCTTAATGAAACAAGAAATAATAAAATGACAAACGGCCATAGCCACGTTGAATACACCGCTTTCCCTAGATCACCGAAGTTAAGCAACGTCGGACGTGGTCAGTACCTGAATGGGTGCCCGACCACGTGCTGTTGGCATTATAAAAGGGTGGCAACCTGTAGACAGCCCGGTGCTAATAGCCAAATAGTTGATGCGCAGTTAAAAACGGAAAAAAAAATAAAATAAAATGACAATAGATTATTCTCTTACTATGCAATGTTTCAAGAGCAGCAACAACTTTGCCCATGAAGTTTGGTCGAAGTTTAGCAATAGTGGTCAATGATCCCATACAAGCCATCAAGTTTGCACTACTGATATGAGGAGAGCCGTGAAATTTCAACATGAGATCAAAGACAGTCCTGAAATCAAAAGGAAATAGATAACTTTAGACTCAGAAAATAAAATAACTAAAGGCAGAGGTTTAAATTTAAATGTTAGATAACACTATAGTTTAGTCACTTAAAAATAATTTTGAAGTTTGTCATATTTAATTTTCATTACTAGAAAACATTTATTTATTTCAATAGTAATATATGTACACGTATCAATATTTTACATATAATAACATGTTATAAAATAATGAACTCTAGAAATGAAGAGCCACAAATTACAAGCTACTTTAAAAATAAATACTTAGCACTAATACTACTTAAAAGATTGCACATAAGTATTTTATAATGATTTACTTTAATTTGTAATAGTTTAAAAATATCCTTACATTGCTTCTTCTTCTAATTTTCTTCTCCTTGCAATCTTTAATGTAAGAGGTACATCCTCCAGGGAAAAGTCATTTGTCCTGCTAGTGCTATCAGGTTCACGGTAAGTTTGCAATAAAACTATCATCTCAAGAAATTTCACTATTTGTGTCCGTAACCTAAAAATATCTCATTAGAAATATTTTTCATATGCAATCAATGACAATGTAACTTACTGTTTTAGGAGGGGGGTCAGTATTCTAAACAATTTTGAGTCTCTCAGACACCATATTTTTACGGAACAGTCTTAACCAAAAACCCGTTCTGTTTTGTGGGTCCATCAGACTCTCGTTGGATCAGTTTCCTACATTTCTTCAAAAAATTACTGAACATTTTTTTGGTGATCAATTAAAAAACAAAATGATGAATTAGATGGACTGAGTTAAAGTGAGTGTCCAAAATTATTTGAGTTCTAACAATCTTTAAATGATAGCTCTAAGTCTTAGGGCTACCATTATCATGAATTATAGAACATTATATATCAGTTTAACTGAAAGCGGGTGGAGAGGTGTTGTCAAGAGAACTTTGTCAACTATTTAATCAGATTCTTGAAATCGGAAAAGTACCAAAGGAGTGGAAAAAGACAAAAATTATTTTACTCCCAAAGAAGGGGGATAAAAGAAACATATGTTCCGTTGTCTCAAAGCTTTTTACCAAAATAGTAAAGGACAGAATTACTCCGACATTGGAAAGAAGTCTAACTTCTGAACAGGCAGGTTTCCGGAAGGGGTACTCTGTGGTCGACCATCTTCAAGCCCTCAATCAAATAATCGAGAAGTCGAAGGAGTATAAGCTACCTTTGTATCTCTGCTTCATCGATTTTAAGAAAGCCTTCGACTCGGTAAAGCATTCAAGCATATTCGAAGCCCTGGAAGATGCAGGGGTAGAAGCAGCATACATTGAGGTACTGAGGGATCTCTACCAAGGAAATGAAGCCTTCATAGCAACAGACCTTATTGGGCCTACTTTCCCTGTGGAAAAAGGCGTTCATCAAGGAGATAATGCATCACCTCCTCTTTTCATAAATCTTTTAGAAATGGTCAGTAGGAGATGCCCCAAACTGGAAAACTTGGGTATAACAATAAATGGGAAAAGGCTAAGTAACCTCAAGTTTGCTGACGACATTGTCCTCCTGGCAGAGAACCTAGAAGATTTAAGAAGTCTGTTAGGTGAACTTTTGGACGAATGCAAGAAAGTGGGGTTAAGGCTGAACTTCTCAAAAACAAAAATTATGACTAATCGGGAAAAAATAGAGATAGCCCTAGATGGAAACATTTTAGATTATACGGACGAGTATATATACCTGGGACAACTCGTTTCCATTCAAAATAGTATAGCAAAAGAGATCCGGAGGAGGACATCTAATGCTTGGATAAAGTTCTGGGAGCTTAAATTTATTATGAAGGGGAATTTCAGCATGGAGTGGAAGAGGCTTGCCTTCGAACAGTGCGTTTTGCCGGTCATATGCTACGGGTGCCAAAGATGGTCTCTTACCAAGGCTCAGGAGGGTAAATTACAAATATGGCAGCGATCGACAGAAAGGTGCATTCTCAACATGCTAAGGAGGGAGCAAATAGCAAGAACACATATGAGGGCACAGACAGGGATGAAGGACGTCCTACAGCATGCAACAAGGATCAAGTGGGCCTGGGCAGGGCATGTTGCTCGGCAGGATAATGACAGGTGGGCAAAGCAGGCCACTGAGTGGATCCCATATGGACAGAAAAGAGGAAGAGGAAGGCAGAAGAAGAGATGGGCCGATTTAATGAGGAACAAGGCAGGTGCCGAGTGGATGAGGTACGCCAGGGACAGGACCAGATGGAAGGAGATTTGGAAGAAGGGAAAGGAAGACAGAGCGGACTCCACTTCCCGACAGGACTAGTCCCCGTGGGAAGTCAGACTATTACTCCAGAACCCTGGGAGGCCCTACAGAAATAGTCACTTCAGATATGTAAATAAACCTAAAACAGAAGTATTATATTTATTTATTGAAAAGCAAAATTATGTATTTATTAACTAATTGTATTTATTTAAATCATTTATTATGACTATTCTGTAAATAAAGGCTATATTCATTCATTCATTCATATATGAGTTTCAATCATAATTGGAATAAAATATTGTTCAATGAAAAGAATAATATAAGAGAAATTTATTTTGATCTATTAAGTCTTAGGTCTACCAATTAAATAGAAGTTTAATTCTGGGCTTTTGTAAACAGATCCTTACCCATCATTGTCGCTATCAACCATGTTTATGATGAATGCTTTAATATTAACTAGGATAGACCATACTAGCTGCATTGGTTCACTCAATGTTTGAGCTTTTGATAGCCATACTAAAGTCTGTCGATAAAGCTGAGTAACACACTGCACAACACGCTTCTGGACTCGGGGTGCTGTATCTTGGACAAGTGATTGTATGTTTCCTATTATAAGAGGTAAAATTTCTGGATCTTTCTTGCTGTAACAAGAGATAAAATTAATTTTACTTTCCTCCAAGAAACTATTCAAATAATTTGGTTACCAAAAAAACTAATTAGAGCAAAACTAAATTAGGTAATAATAATAATAAAACATACAACAATAATAAATGAAAGAAGACACTTCTTTTGGCAATCAAAATTTAGCAGGGCAGTAGTAAGAAAGAAAACTTAAATTTAACTAGGCACTCGAAATAAATTATATTTTAGAGAAGAGGTAATTATGAGCATCTCATGATTTGAGGCACTCAAGTTATTGATCCCAAGATTTTATCGTGCCAACGCTTTGAAGCAAGTAATAAATCACTGAGAAGCCAAAATGGAGCTGAAAATAAAAACTAATAAAGAATCCATCTAAGAGTTAATCTGATCAGGTTGAGAAAGAAGTTGTTTGTAGAAGAATGCCCAAACTTGCTAATTGTAATAATTCTATTTATTGCAAGACACTAATCACAATTCTAGACAAAGAGTCGTTTATTTTATTGATACATTAAAAACAAGGTAGACCTACAGAAACTATTTATCTATATTAACTTACAAAGACTCTTCAATAAAGCCAACGACAAATCTTCGAACTTCTGCATTCCTGTCATTTTGAAATGCTAAAATTTCAGGAAGGAACCTTTCAAGGAAATCTGGCCCTCTACTGAAAATCATTTCTTGTACTTTTGTGAGCTTATCAATTTTCTCATTGATATCTGACATCAGTACTGAATCATTTAAAGAAGTGACGATCTGAAACAAAGTTAATTTTAAAATATAATTCCAAAGTTTCATCTAAAAAATTTAAAAGCTTGGACTAGATTATATCATTTCGAACAGAAAACACATTCTAAAATATGACACTCCATGTTTTAATTTTAATTAGGTCAGACTTTTCCATATAAAACAATGCAAATAATTGAGGCGTTCAGAACCAGAGTGGACTATGCTACATTGTGAAAATTGCGTTTGAAAATTGTGCTTTAAATATAAAAGACACATTTGACCATCTGTTAAAGGGCTCTGTCTCTTAATTGGTTTTGAAATTACTATTGATCTCAATACAGCCTTCAGATAGCATGGCCTTCTGAGATTAAACTTTTCAAACTCAATCTACAATAATGTGGGATAGTCCGCTCTCGTTCTGAATGACTCAATTCATTTGAAAATAGTTCCCAGTCAACATGAAGATAATAATTCATTCACCTTTCTAAATTTTAATAAACTATAATATAACTGTCAAGTAAGAGACTACAGCTAATTTTGATCAATACTTTAGTAAGGTAATTTTTTTTTTTTGGTGGTTTGAGAAACTATCAAATTGGGTTTTATATGGTATGAATATATTTTGTATATAAGCAAGCAAATCTTTTACTTATTTTACTTGACAAAACCTGGCTACAAGTGGGAACACTTTGAACCGAACAGTACTTACTTCTCTATACATATTAGCACTCGGACCATCATCATCCAAAAAAAATTGTGCAGCTGCACTTCTTCTGGGGTCATCAGAGGAATAATTCGAACTCATTTTCCCAACTTAAAGATGTAATTGAAATAGCTACAGCTGATCTCTATATTTGTAAAATCCAATTATGACTGGAAGACTTTTCAATTTATGTTTTCGAGCAATAATGGACTAGAAGCAGCCTCAAAATAAATAAATAAATTTGAGCCCCCTAGGGTTATGTTAACCATGTAAGCAGGCATTAAAAATATGTAAATATGTTACTATAAATGGAGAATGTCTGAAAATTCTATACTTTTAAATTATTAAAAAAAAAAAAAGAAAGAAAAGAAACCCGTATAAAACGTCGAAGAGAGTTTATAATTGTTAACCAAAGGTTTTCCGGTGAAAATACATTGCTTTTATTTAACCTCCAATCCTAAACTTAAAAATTATACACAGAACTTGCTGTGCATAGGTTACAAATATAAGAGGTTATAAACCAATGCCAGTAAACAAAAGCCAACGAAGAAGAAGTTTTTCGTCTATAATTTTGAGCTGCAATTTAAAGGCATTTGTTTAATGAAATTTAAACTACTAATATAACAACCAAAAATGTATTTAGAATGCAAACGTTTTGGAAGTGTCTCTTTTACAAGAACTCTTCCAAGTAAATATTACGTCATTCAATGACTATCATCTTTCTCTTAAAAGTTTATCCCAATTTAGTTTTAGATTAAACATCCATATATTTGATTCAAATACCATACATATACAGATTGAGCCCTCATGTAGAGTTTAATTTAATTTTTAAACAAGGTATACATGCATTCAAATAATGTTTGTATTAAATGAACTCATTAATAACGGTCATTAAAAAGGGCAGTTCTCATCGGAGTCTTCTTTGATTTCTGAAAGCTCAGGCCTTAATTAAGTAAGCACTTTTGATTAAACTTTGTTCGATAAAGTAGAGCCACCAACTGTCAGACCAGATTTCATGACAAATAAACGGCTTCTGAAATGTTATTGAAGCAATCGTTTTCTCTTGACATCTTCCCACCCTATATTCAGTACTCCACAATTTTCATGATCTTATCATATAAAATTAAGCTCAATTGATTTTAGGAAAGGCTTCGATGGGGCCAGGAAAGGGATATCTGATACCAGGTATTTTTTCGCGAGTTGACCATTGAAAACAGAATGACAAATGATCGTTCATTTGGACGAGATGTTTTAGTCAAACAGCACTTTCTGTTTCCTATTATTGGTAAAGTGAAGGCCATGAGGTATTAAGTGCAAATCAGGTAAAGGGGTTCGACTATAAAGCATTCGTGGTAAAAGAGAAATGAGTTATATTCGTACAGCATTATTCATTTTCTTATAAACGTCTTGGATATTATCAAACACCCATGATTTTTAACAATTCCACTAAGATAATAAAATAAATTTTAATCCCCAATCTCCCACAGAATTCATATCTCCATTAAAATTAATAATGACGGGCATTGTAAAGCCTTAGTTCCCAAAGTGGTACACGTGGCCCCCCAGAGGTCCACGGGAGACTCGACGTGGGTCTATGTTGGAGTTACAAAAAATGGGGGTTCACAATTCGTAAGCGAGGGTCTACGAAAATTTATCTGTTTCGATAGTGAAGAACTAAAATATTGTATTGACTTCACCTATCAATGTAAGCAGATAATATTTTAAGAAGCTCAGCGACTGTTGAGAGGCGTATATAGGAAATAATTTCGGAGGGGGGGGGAGGACCGGGGGATTTGGGGGCATGGAATACTTTAACAACCTAGAACTGGGAACGAAAACAGGCTATTACATTAAAAAAAAAATCTTACCGATCTTATTTAATTTATTTTAGAAATTTTTGATTTATTTTTGGATGACACATTTTTACCGATTAAATCAAAATTTCGGGGGGGGGGGCTGCAGAATCCTCTTATATACGCCCATGTGACTGTTACTTGTAAAAACAAAATTTCAGAGTTCCTTTAGATCTTAAAGGAACTATGAAACTTTGTTTAATTTATTTATTTATGTGTATTTGCAACTAAGGCGATAGTATGTATAGTATTTACAATTAATCAAATAGATAATAAACTTACTTGAAAATTAATAGATGTTACAAAATATGAATTTTAAGCATTAAATACAAAAATCTTTGAAACAAGTCAATTCATATAATAAGAATTATTCAAAATGTATTATCAACACATTAGGTTTATCCATCCCACTAAAGTTTTTATTTTTCCTTTGTAATGCATAATCAATTTTATTTTGTGCCTTCTTCATTTTAATTTCATTAATAAATGTAAGAATTTTAACTTGTATTTTTTATTGATATTTCACTCCATGTGTCACTAAAGTTAATATTAAGTCCACAACACATTATGTTGATGAATTTTCGAAAATGCTATGTTAGCTAAGCAGGGGATATATATCAGGATGAAAGAAGCCATATTATAGATTAGATTTATTTTGGCATCCAATCCTCCCAGAGCAAAGAGGGCACTGTGGTCCAGAGTCCTATTGTGCAAAGCCCAAAATCTCCACTAAAAAGGTCTTATCTTCCTCATGTAATACCTCTTTTTCAGGCTGGTGGTGTCACTGGCAACAGTTTTTAGTTAATTTTTTTATAGACACTTTAGCACTGAATTAAATCACATTCAAAGCGATATATTTGACTATTTTTGAGAAAATTAAGAAACACATCATCTGAACATACTACATTGACCCAAGTAGTCGAAGCACCTTAAAGAATCTGAATAATATTTTTATGAATTTATTTGACAAACAATAAAAAACATGTTTTAATCAGAGAAAGAAAAAAAGGGGGACTTAATTTCTTCTGTAGGGCCGCCCCATGGTCTAGTGGTTAACACCTTCAGTTCTCACGTGGGAGATGGGGATCGAGATACGCATGCAGCAGGGATGATCAGGATTATTTAGACTGGCTCTGAACTGAATATGCCTGACTACCTTGGGACAGGATTGTCCAAATATTGTATTCAAACATAAGGTAAAATTATACCTAGTTATACCTTGAAGCAATTTTAAGTTAATTTAACTCATAGACTTCCATGGTCCAAGTGATCAAAAACATTATAGTTTTCGGGTATTGGCGATGCAACAAACTTCTTTACCGACGATTCGCAAGAACCACAGCCAAGTTGTTACCATAGGGAGACACATTTTCATTTATTTATTTATAAATATTTTTTTTTAAACGGTGTAACAACAATTGGCCTATTAATGCCGGGCTATCAACAGGTTGCCACCCTTTTATAATGCCATGGCATATGGTTGGTCGCCCATTCAGGTACAGGCCAAGGCCAACGTTGCTTAACTTCAGTGATCAACAGGAACTGGTGCATTCAACCTGGCTATGGCTGTTGGTACTTTTATTTATTAAAAGTAGTATGTTTATTTTGTATTTATAGAGGCTATTTTAAGCAGATTATTTAGGAATGGGGCGTTAACTAACCACCTTGCTAAGAAATGTGCTTTGTTATGCAGCTCCTGAATGACATACTCTTTTTTTTGTCTGTTTATATATATATATATATATATATATATATATATATATATATATATATATATTTTAAATTACAAATTTAGCTTGATCCACTCACATGGCAGTCCTAAAGATTAAGCTCTTTATAGCTTCTTCTTACAGATCATGTGCTAGACTAATGCAGGACTTGCAACTCCATCCACGTTTAGTACGAGCTGGAATGCCTAGTCCTGCTACATTTAGGCCCTCCAGGTTGGGGTAACAAGCACACTGACATACACACAGTACACAATGTTCAGCACACTACATACACCCCACACATACAGACAAAGGAAATCTACAATACACACCCTAGGAGCACCTTTCCTAGGAGGACATACACCCAAGCCAAGGTGGAGAGTGCTCGAGCCAGGGCTGGATGGCAGTAGGTGTCTAAATATTTCTGTCTTTATCGACCTCCTTGGGGCACCAGGCGACCCCCCATTGTATTGTAGCCCGCTGCAGGGAGAGGGGGTAGTACCTGTAGTGTAATTTTACCACCCCCATACTCGTGGGAATCATATGAATCCTAATAAACAAAATAAAAATAAAAACAAACCCTTAGAGGAAATTTCGCTCAACGAGGATTCTTGCGAATCACTCGAGAGCAAAACGTCTGAAACCAGCCAGTCAGTCATAGAACTGATGGCAAGCCTAGATCTAGTTATGAGCAACACAAAGGAGCATGAGGTGGAAACATCCGTTCCCGATGTTGCAGGTACTAGTGGAGCGATGCAGATGCCTAGTAGCATCCCCTCCAATGAAGCCATCTCGGAAAATAGACTTCCTAAGGATGTGTGGGACAAAATTACTCACCGCCAAAGGAGGAATTACGCGAAAAGGGTGAAGAAAGAGACACGGGAGTTGTCCGCTAACCCAAAGGAAACAGCCAAGAGGCCAAGAGAGGCCACTAGCAATACCGACTCACCCAACCAGGGAAACAGCAAAAGACCCAGGCTTTGCAACAGCCAGGGCAGACTACAATACAGCCTGGCGGCCTGCCACAGCAAGGTTGCCATAATAAAGGAGGCCTACCCTGAAGAATTTTTAACCTCAAAAGAAGCCAACCTGATACTGATCAGTATACAGTATGGATTGATGGAGAGGAGTGACAGTGAAGCGCACCTAAACTTCTGCGGAAGGGTACTGAAAGAAGGCGCACTAATCGTAAGCTGCGAGGATGAGGCAACCAACAAATGGCTCACCTCCTGGATAGAAAAGTGCACGCCATGGGAAGGGTCGGCGCTCAAGACGTGCGATCCAAAGGAGCTGGAATTCTTCCAGAAGATTGCTGCCTTTTTCCCTGCGCCCTGCAGAGATACCCCCCTTTTTCTGGAGATGGTGCAGAAACAAAATATAGGGATCAAAACCTCAAAATGGAGGATCCTAGGTCAAAAGGATTATCCCACCGGACGATTTGTTGTGGCTTCAATCCCGAATTCACAATTCCTGAACCTCCAGGAGAGGAACCTTCGAATCCGCCATGGCTGCGACATCGTGGTAGCCAAGAGGGTGGATCACAGGAAACCACTCAAGGAGGACGAGCAGGAGGAGGGACCAGGAGGGAGTTCAACGGCCGTTGACCAACTGGGAGGGGCGCCTCCTGCCGGTCCGTCTGGCGATGGGCCTGTGGTACCCGTGTCCGGCCCCGTGAGCGTGGATGAGAATCCGGCTCTGGGGGGTGGGGGTGGGGCCGTGGGTGACCCTGTGGCACCCGCGCCTAGTCCCCTGAGTGTGGATCCTGAGGATCCGGCTCGGGGGGATGGGGGCGGGGCCGTGGGTGGTCTGGCAGGGTCGGTTGGGGGTGTGGCTCCCATTGCTTCGCAGGATGGCCGTGGTGGAGTCGGGGATTCCCCGGCTCTGGCACGGGACGCTGGTCGGCAACAACAATGATCTCTGTGCTGCAGATCAACCTACATCACTGCAGGACGGCAACCACCTCGCTCCTCCAGTATGTGGTGAGTAAAAACATTGATATCATTTTAATCCAGGAACCCTGGATACATAAAAAGCAGAGTGCAGGCCTTAAGACAGCTGGATTTCAGCTGCTCAGTCACCCGTGTGATGATGCGCGGGCCTGCATTCTGCTTAACAATAAACTTGACAGTTTTCCTTTATGGTCTCTCTGTTCTAGGGACTCTGCAGCAGTAAGGATACCTTTTGGGACGGGGATCATCCTTGGCTCCATCTATCTCCCAGGTGACGAGCCGACGGTGACCCCCGGACTTGAAACCATGGTGCAATACCTTAAATGTCACCATCTTGGTGGCATCATAGGTATGGACGCCAACGCACATAACCTGATATGGGGGAGCTCCAACACCAACAGCAGAGGTGAGACATTGCTTGATTATTTTCTTGTTAATAATATAGAAATTAATAACATAGGTAATAAGCCCACTTTTGAGAATGATATTAGACAAGAAGGCCTTGACATAACAATAACTATTGATGACAAAAATCTCCTCAACACCCATAACTGGCATGTTGTAGATGAATTTACAGGCTCTGACCATAAGTATATTAGGTTTGACCTAGAGTACCAAAAACCAGTACTTCTCAGTTATAGAAACCCCAAGGGGACAGACTGGCAAGGCTATACGGTCTCTCTGAGTGAAAAACTACAGTGTTGTCCAAGCCACGCAAGTCATCCTCTTGAAGTTGAGCTTCTTAACTGTGAACTCACAAAGGCCATTACCACGGCCTTTGAGGAGAATTGTAAACTCACCACCAAGAGAACGCCTAGAGCTGTTCCTTGGTGGAATTCCACACTAGACGCAATGAGGAAGAGAACTAGGAAACTCTTCAACAAAGCAAAGAGAACTGGATCGTGGGACCTATACAAAAGGTCCCTAACAGAATATAACAATACTCTTAGGAAAACCAAAAGGGATACCTGGAGGAACTTCTGTGAAGAAATTAATGATACCACCACGAGCTGCAGGTTAAGCAAAGTCATATCAAAGTCGAACTGCAACGGCATGATTGGCGATATGACAGGTCCTAATGGAAGGACAACGAAGGAAAGAGAGTCCCTTCGGCTCCTTCTGGATACTCACTTCCCAAACAACGAGGAAGGCCTAACACACAGTCAACTCACTACAGAGATTAGACAACCTTTGAGAGCCCCAGACTGGACTCTAGCTAAAGAACTGGTAACAGCTGAATCAGTGAGATGGGCCATTAGGTCCTTTCATCCGTACAAGTCACCAGGAATGGACAATATTTACCCCTTGCCTTTTACAAAAAGGCCTGGGCAGTTTGCTCTCTAGGATTGTTAACCTACTGAGAGGAAGTCTTGCCTACGGTTACATACCAACGAATTGGAGAGAAGTACGGGTTGTGTTTATACCAAAGCAAGGTAAGAACCACCACGATCACCCTAAAGCTTATAGACCAATATGCCTGACATCTTTCCTAATGAAGACACTAGAGAAGTTGGTGGACAGGCACATAAGGGATAATATACTTAGGCATGTACCACTAGAAACAACGCAGTATGCCTATCAATCTGGCAAATCATGCGAAAGTGCGCTGCACTGTCTAGTACAGAAAGTAGAAGAATCTATCAATAATAAGGAAATTGCTCTTGGAGCATTTCTAGACATTGAGGGAGCTTTCGACAATACCCCACTAAACACAATAGCAGAAGCTATGGGGAGTTTTAACATCGATCTTAGCACAACCAGGTGGACACTGGCAATGCTGAGTGAAAGAACAATTTGTGCCAACCTGGGGAAGGCTAACATACGTGTCAAGGCTACAAGGGGATGTCCACAAGGAGGGGTTTTATCACCACTGCTGTGGTGCCTGGTAGTCAATTCCATTATCAAGGAGCTAAATAATGCAGGCTTATATACACAGGGCTATGCAGATGACCTTGCCATTCTAATTAGAGGCACTGTACCCACGGTGATAACGGACCTTATGAACGAAGCACTTAAACGAGTCACAAGGTGGTGCTCTAGGTCAGGACTCAGCATTAATGCACGTAAGACGGTCATAGTCCCTTTTACAAAAAAGCGACGACTGGTATACGGAACCCTAAGAATTCAAGAGAATATTATTCCTCTGAGCGATTCGGTGAAGTACTTAGGGGTACTATTGGACAAGAAACTAACATGGAAAATACACCTGGAATATGTAAGGAACAAGGCCACGTTTGCTCTGTGGACATGTAAGAGGCTGTGTGGTAGAACCTGGGGTCTCAAACCACACATTGCCAGATGGCTATACTTGAATGTAATCAGGCCAATTGTTGCCTATGGTGCATTAGTTTGGTGGCACCGATTGGACACCAAACATATGAAAGCCATGGTAAATAAAATACAAAGACAAGGATGCCTCCTTATAGGTGGAGCAATGAGATCAACGCCCACTCTCGCCCTGGAAGCACTCCTGGATATACCACCGTTACATTTGCATGTAGCAAGAATGGCCATGACTACAGCTCATAGGCTGACCTCGCAAAATGTGATTAGAGCACCTCAGGCGCAGGGAGGACATTCAAGAATCTTTAGGATTATTGAAAGTATCCCGGAATTGGGTATTCCGTCGGATGCAATCATCCCTGAATATGGTTTCAAAAGAAGCTTCAGAGTCAACACTGGAGTGGAGCGGAAATCTCTGGTGCCCACACCGGTGAACATACCCAATGGATTCAACGTCTACACAGATGGATCGAAGACCTCAGAGGGGACTGGCTCAGGAATATGGTACAGGGGGTGCCAAGGGGGGGGCACCCACATTGCCTTAGGAAGAGAGCCATCGGATAATTCACCATTGGCTGCGTGGGAAGCAGCAAAACCTTTGGGAGAACCAGACTTTGAGGCACACCAAATGCTTTATTCAAAAGCCCTCTGGAGAACCCTGGAAGGAGCTGAAGCTCCTAAACAGAATGGAACTCAGAGAAGCAATTGGAATAATTACGGGACACTGCAAACTGAATAAGCACCTTTATAGGATGAAGCTGGTCAACTCCCCGACCTGTAGATGGTGTGGAGCAGAAGAAGAGACACCGTTACATATCATCCGTGACTGTGAACGGTTAGATCATATACAGTTTAGGTACTTTGGTGACACAAAGGATACCAATCTTGAACCAAGTGAAATATCCATTAGGAGACTTCTGGACTACTGGAAGGTAATACTCTGAGGGGAGATAACGACGGGTAGCACAATAGGTCGCTTGGCCGCGGTGCGCTCCCACTGAGGAGGTCAGCCCGGAAATATTGTATTGTATTGTATTTTATTGTATTGTATTGATCCACTCACATGAACAAGAATGTACATTTTAAAGCTTGCGACTTAGAGTCATCTTCTGTAACTAAGGCAAAAAATGTAAATGACGTGTCTCAAAAGTCATCTGTAACTCAGGCAAAACAAATATATGACGATTCTCAGTCCTTGTGCGGACAATTGACAATACCAAATCATTCTATAGGAAAATTTGCTCAATCCTACAATCTGCGAGTCAGTAGTAGGTATAACTCAGCCAAAATACAAATCATGTATTGACCCTAAGTAATCAGGTAGATGACATTTGAATAATGTTACAAAATAAAAAATCTTGTAAACATTAAAAGGCCTTAATAGCCAATAAAAACAGATAATAAGAAAATAGGTTAGAAAAATGCTTATGAGAAAACTTAAATTATATTCCACTATTCTCCATTTCAATCTTAGAGGTGCCACAATAAATTAAAATTGTCAAGCTTTGCAATAAGTG
Source organism: Gonocerus acuteangulatus (assembly GCA_946811695.1). NCBI lineage: Eukaryota > Metazoa > Arthropoda > Insecta > Hemiptera > Coreidae > Gonocerus > Gonocerus acuteangulatus. The sequence continues at coordinate 46,176,736 of OX328126.1, forward strand.
AGAGAGAATGTTTTCTCAAGCCAACAAAAAAAAGTGACCATTCCTATGAGGAAATAATATATACCCATTTTAATTTATTTTGTTTTTCAAGAGAAAAGTCACCATCTCTATTAGGAGTCATCACTGTTTTAGATTTAGCGACATTATTCGTACTTAATTAATTTCTCAGAAAAAGGAGGAACCATGGTGCCTCTTGGTTCTGGCAGCGTGGAGTCAAATGATATTGGTATAAGAAAAAAAAATCATCTAAAAATGTCCCTGACTACAAAAATATTTATTAGTAAGAATAAAATTATAAATAAAATATTAACAAATATTCCGTATTTCTCAACAGCCACAAGATTGTAAATACCCTGTAATTAAAAACATCAATATTATCAACAAAAGCAAAGAATTTACTCTTAAATTTAAATCTAAAAACCTTTTAATTGTTGTCAAGCGCATTACGTACACAGTGAAATATAAGATACACTAGCCTTAGAATTTTTAAAAGTCTTCAATACTGTCACAAGAATAAATAATCAGTATATTGTATTAGATAATTTTATTTTTTGATGACCCAATTTATGATTGAGGGATTAATTTTACCTGAGAATAAGGTTTGTCCTCGAAAAATATGTCCAAAAAATGGAGGCAACTCATTTCCACTAAAAGTGGTTTACCAATTGATTTAGGTTATTTTACATCTAATTAAAAATTAAATTGGAGATCCTTTACCTCCAACCTTCTTTGCAAGCTCTAATTGTAGGATAGATTAAATTCTGGATAATTCATTCTCTATCAATTTATTAAAGCTGTTAATTGAAAACAGAACTTTTATGGATTAATAACAAAATGTTTTTCTATAAACTGCTATAGTTTGAAGAGACTTATACATGAGATAAGAAGAATCTACTTGTATATTTTGTTGGCTACTTTTAGTTTACTTTTGTTTGTCATTTGTAATTTTACTAAATTGATATCTGTTTATCTTAATTATATCCTATTTTGTGATTTTCATAATAATTTACTCTTTGTTTAAAGTTGTACTTTAGTTGGACCATATTTCGGCGGTATGGCTTGTGTTGTGTCTGAGTTAACCCTTTAAGAGGCAGAGACGGCTTAAACCGTCGTAAGTTCAAAAATTTGTTCGCGGTGCCGGTTCTAGTAGCTTATAGCTCTAATTGATATCCTGGGACTGTTAAAACTATTTACAACCCTTCCAGCCCCTTTCTACCCCTTGGCAGCCCACATAGCGGTACTCTGTCGTCTTACGGCACCTAGCGTACCCAAACTCGCCTCACCCTCTGAAACATTTTCAGTGATTTCCTTCAGAAGCACATCTACCTCAACAATGTACGTCAAAAATTCGTATATCTATATGAAATACTATTGCTTGTTACTATATCTTTCTAGAATACGTCGCTAGGATGTTAATGATAATTGTTTTGACGAAAGTATAGGTTTTGTGCTGTAGTGAGACAGGATATGCATTAAATATGGATATTTACATCGGAAAGAGTGAGAAACCACATCCTAGGAGAATGGATTGTTTTTATCACAGTTTATTTATTTCCTTACTGCTTTATGTAATTATAAATGTCTCAAAGAGTAAAAATATTTCTTCGCAAACTTTAATTTCAGTAAACGGGCTAATGATCAAATGTTATAGAAATTCAGGAAATAAGTAAGCAAAGAATCCAGAGGACAAGGGACATAACACATGTAAGAAATCCCATTATAAGCGTGAAAGATCGCGGCCTCAACGTGGGAAATGCCTAGACCTGTGTGATGCGGGTTTGCATTCAAGTGCACATTACATAGACCCTTAACACATTCGGTGCGGGTGTCATTTTCTGGGAATACCTCAGGTACGGGTCCATTTTTTGTTTGAATTTTTCATGAATACATTTCTTTTTAATCATGTATGATGTGTTTAATAGCAATGCAACAAAGAAAACTAGCCGGAATTGCATTTTCGGAAGTGTCCTTCAGGAGGGACAGTCCATACGCGAGGGATTCCATCTGCTTTGCGGGCTAGTATCAATAGACGCGCATTAGTCAGTTTATTTAAACCCGCTACACCTACACCTAATGATTATTTATTTTAAAAGAAAACTCAATAATTTTTGACAATTTTTATTAGAATAACAAATAACAATTACCAATCATATATAATTATTGGTTCAAATATTATTTTGTTGGACATTTTCAATTATTTTAACATTAACGTTGAACACCATTTGCAAATATAATTATTTTAATTGTTATTTTAAATTGGTGGGAATCAGCTTATATATATTTCTCTGCTCTGTCCTTGTTACCCGCAGACGTATCTCTGATATAAAAAAATAATTTTTAGGGAAATGTAAACAAAAAAAAAAAAAAATTCATTTTCAGATCAATCAAAAAGAAAATTTACCAATTTTCCTTTTCTTCCCACCAGCAGATAACGACGAAATGGGTGATGCCATTTTGTTTTTGTTTTTTAATCCTAAAAAATAAAGCAAAACATAATTTTTTATTTTTTTTATTAATTAGTTATTAATTATTTAACATAAATAAATATTAAATGGAGGGGATATAATAATAAATAAATTATTGAACATAATACAACAGTGATGGCTTTCTTTAGAAAAAAGAAAAGGCATCAGCCCTATCCTGCCTAGAAAAGGGTGGTAACCTATAAATATCCCGTCCTAAAATTCATAGTTAATAATAAATGAACGTTAAAATTTAACGTATTTTAAAATTTAATAATAATAATTTACAACAATAAATGTGATAAATAAAAAGCAAAAATTACCCTGTAACTACCAAAAATCGATGCCAAACGATAATACTTTTAAAAATATCCTTTGTTGCCAATCAATATCTGCAAAAAAATTCAACAATTTAGTGAATAGTATTTAAATATATTAAATAAGGAAGTAAATATCCATTATATAATAAATTGTACTTACTTATAAACAATTTATCGAAGAAAAAGTTTAAAAATTCAGAAAAACTCTTCCGGTCAGCCAATTTGAAAACGGACAACACTGCTGGAAAGCCCAAACAATACTGAAGAAAACTGTGTTTACCTGGAGCTGTAAAAGTGAATCCCCTCCATTTGCGAGCCTTTTGAATCTCAAGTGAAAAGTAATGAAGGAGTGTCCTTCCGAAGGGACACCCGTATGTGGGTACGGTCGCTACTGTCCTTCCCAAAGGACACCCGCACCGAGAGTGTTAAAGCGCACAAACGGTTCAGGTCGTTTTCAAAAAAAAAATTAAAAAGTTTGATTTTGCAATAAATGGGCTATGGGATGTGTTTTAGCAACCAAAAGGAGTCACTTTCTGATGATTGCGCCTTAAAGGGTTAACCTATTTTAATACGTTATTGCCACCGCGTTGTTTTTTTAAATGATTATTTAAGAATCCACTATATCTACTAGCGAGGACTGCTACTGTAATTTATAAATTAATTAAAAATAATCCTCTTTTTAAAGTATTTTTTCTTCTGCTGTCTATAATATGCCTTAAAATATTTATGAGTTAGCTTTTTCATATTGCTAGTGTATCTTATATTTCACTGTGTACGTAATGTGCTTGACAACAATTAAAAGGTTTTTAGATTTAAATTTAAGAAAACCTCATACAAAGGAAGCACTTTTATATTAAATTTTAAAACAGATAAGAAGGAATGCCCTTTCATTGTGGAACTGAAATACAATTACTTTATTGAAACTCGCGAAACAATAATTTTTGTCTGTCAGCAACTAATGCACTCACTGATATACAGATAAATCAAAGAGTTTCAATAAATTCAAAAGTACATGCCCTGGACATGAAGCATCACAATTCTAAATATACCAGGAATTAGCTTGACATTGATCTGTGCTCCTCATCCACAAACAGAGCAGAGTTTTCCGTAAAGAGGTACTCTATAAAATATTTCAAATAACAAAAGAATCTTGACAAAGTATTAAACACAGAAATTATGGCTATATATATATATATATATATATATACTACATGTGATATACATTATGTATTGGAACGTGTAGCACAAAATAAACGGCCTCTTTGCAGGGTTACTGCAGAGAGGAAACTAATAATAATAATATATATATATATATATATATATATATATATATATATATATGTATATATATATATGTGTATAGATATAGATATATATATATGTATATATATATATATATATGTGTGTGTATATATATATATATATATGTGTATATATATATATATAAATATATATATATATATATATATATATGTATATATATATATATATATGTATATATATATATATATATATGTATATATATATATATATATATTGTAAAGATAAATTATTATTAAAATTATTCACCACGTTGGGCGTCATTAAATGTAATGATTAATTTTTTACAATAAGAAATAAAGAAATTTTAATTAGTTTTATTATGTTAATTTAACTTAATCTCAGGGATGAAGGTTCCGAGTGAATGAACAGTATTACATTTATCTCCAGACAATTCTGAGATACAAATAATATTAAATTACATGCGAACAATAATAAAATAATTTCAAACTACAACAAAAACAATTCTTACCTCTAAATCAATCCGCTTCCAACGAAATCTCAATACATTCGGTATTCCTTGGAGGAGAGCTCTGACTTCGGCCAACGCTGAGAACCAAAAGACTTCTTCTTCAAGACAAGGCTGAGACTAGAGTAGACTGAACCTCTCTCTATCGCTGCTGGAACTAGAATGGACTGACGCCATTCGAGAAAGCGGGAAAGTTTAGCGTCCTTGCTTCTTAACTTCCGCAGTTTGTTGGGTTATATATAAAGATAACAATTGTTTTTTGCCATACATAATAATTAATTTATTGTTATCTGAATGTACATTTAATATGGATATATTGTATACCAGTATTGTCCAAAAATATTATTAATTTTGATCGTATATAATACGATGTTATTTGTACATATGGTTTGTGATTTGCGCGGGCTTTTCAAAGTATCGATGGTTATTCGAATTTAAAAATATTTTCAAGAATGTAATATATCATTACAATATATATATAATATGGATATATATATAATAAAGATGGCACAGGTCAAAATAAAAGTACTCCATTTTCTATGTACTATTTTATTGTTGGCGCGCTCTACATGTTTCGTGGCCTTTATGCTACCTCCTCAGGGGGCCACTAAATCCTAATTAAGCACCAAATAAATAAAATAAATTCAAAATATAATGTATATAAGGTTAAATATAAAGATTGTAACAAGTGCTACATAGGCGAATCATCACAAATACTAAAAAATAGAATCAAGCAACATGCCAAAAATATAGACGAGAAATCAAATAAAAAAGCACTAACGGACCACGCATTTAAGAACAGACATACATTTGACTTGGGCGACATACCAATAGTTGACAAGGACAGAAACAACATTAAGCGAAAAATAAAGGAATAATCCACATAATAAAAAACAGGAACTCTGTAAATAAGCAGTCAGAAATTAAATTTTTAAATAAAATATTTTACAATAACATTAGAAGATAGCGAACAATCCATAGAATAAAACAATAGAACAGACCTTTATAGAACTTATCGTAATAAGCTGATTACTAAGCCTCTCGACACAGGTGATTTAGCTAGCCTCAGTCGTAATATGGGTGGCGAGCTAACCACACATGGGGTGTGTAGAGTGTAACATTATTTTGATTATATTTTACCAATAGATTTAAGGTTAGCAGTTAGTATAGGAATTGTAATGCTACTCTGTTTATAATATATTAATGACAAATTATTGGATTCACTAAAATGAAAAATGTATTATTAAAAATTTATTAAATTTTTTTAGGATTTAGTGGCCCCTGAGAAGGTGGCATAAAGGCCACGAAACATGTAGGGTGTGCCAGTAATAAAATAGTACATAGAAAATGGAGTACTATTATTTTGACCTGTGCCATATTTATAAAAAATAAATAAATATACGTAAATAAAGGTCAGAAATCGTGGAATTAAATATACGTGTATGTATATATATATATATATATATATATATATATATATATATATATATATATATATATATATATATATATATACAGTAGAACTTGGATAATTCGAACCCCTAGGGGCCGATAAAAAAGTTCGAATTATCCAAAATTCGAATTACAAAAGTTTTTGAAAATAAAGGGGCAAAAAATTTAATTTCATATTTTCACATTTTTTAATTTTAAAAAATACATAAATTTTATTTAAACAATAAGAAATATTTCATAAATTGATGATTACGCAGATATATAATAAATCATTTATAAAAAAATAGTACAAATAAAAGTCTATTGTTTTGAAAAAAGTCATTTTTATGGGCAAGATTTTTTTCTTTCTTTTTCAGGTAAGTTGATTAGGAGTGTTAGGAGGTAAGTGTTGGGAGGAATTCCTAAGTCCTAGACAATTTCAGATTTTTTCTTAATTCCTTTTTCAATTTTTTTAATAGCAGCTATTTTCTCTGACAACTTTAAAGTTTTATAACTTCTAGGCTTTGACATCGTAAATCATCAACTCACTGAACTGCGCTTTACACCAGAAATTCAAGGCACAAACAATACAACAGATCAAGGCATTGACTGATTTATAGATGAATAAGAAATGAAGAGGGAGGGAATTCTAGGATAAAACGACAGGATGGAACTATAACAACCCCTGGAACGGAGGAAGCGCGACACACCACTTTGCAGAACTAGAGTCCAAGAACTAGACAATGAGACCGCCGCGCTTCTTGTCCGGGAACCCCACATCCATATCTTACTATCCGTCTTACCTGAGGGGAGAATATTTTCAAAAAAATTAGGATCGAACACCTCCCATTGGAGGCAAAGACTCGTCAAAAATTCGAATTATCCAAAATTTTATTCGAATTAACCATGATTTTTTTACATTGTTTATAAAACAATTGGCCCTAAATTGGCCCTAAATTCTAGGGGCCGAGAGAAATATTCGAATTAACCACGATTTCGAATTATCGAAGTTCGAATTATCCATGTTCCACTGTGTATATATATATTATTTTATAATTTATTTTTTTTAATAGCCATGAGAAAATAGATTAGGAGGTGAGTAATTAAGTAAGTGCTAATACGGAGGCATTCGTTACTTATGGAGAGAAGAATCACTAACATATTGCAACAAAAATAATTTGACCATAGTCCAGATTTGGTATAATTATGCCATCACTCATACCCATATATAAAAAAAATGTTTCAGTTTTTCTTTAACACCATGAAGAGTAGTTATGAAGTATGTATACCATAAAAATTACTAAAATCACAAAATGTATCACAATAAATTGATAAATAAACTCATTTAAAATCTATCTATTTCTACACTACTCCTCAAATAAACACAATTCATCTAATAAAATAATCCGCAAAATTGATAATTTGTAAGAACTTCCAATATGGTCCTAAGTCCAGCTTAAAACCCTACAAAAAATAATTATTATTAGTACAAATACATTAGATAATTGCAAAAAATTGTAGACTTAATCAATCATCTTATATTTTGTGGTTAACTTAATTCTGGTATGTTGTAATGGTGGATACATGCAGATAGATAAATGATCCATCAGTGTAAGCACGCATATAATTAATTTTGTTCGTATTATAGCAAAAATTAAAGAAAAATATAACTAGAAAAACATTATCATTTATATGTAATTTAATTTATGTTAGTTTGCAATATATGAATATTTGGTGTGTAAAATAATAAATTTTAATAGATTTGAATAAAGTCTCTGTTCTCTTGTGCCAAATCTTTTAAATGTGATTTTTGAGACTTGTTTATTAATTTCAGGCAAATATTAGAAATTATTACAATTTATTCTCTAAACATATTTTATTTGTAAAATAATTATTTGTATTTTAAGTGTCTAAAATACTCTAAGGAAGGATCAAAATGAGTATGGATAAACCTGATTTTCAGGTTGTTATAACTGTAGTAAATTTTCAAACTGCTTGGATATTGTACAGATAATTAAGAATTTATTAGTTACAGCAAACTGAAGTGTCAGGAGGCAATTCATCTGAGAACTTGGAAGAGACAAACATCCAAGGTAACACTGCATATTGAGGTGACATAACAGAGCAGATTGACTCAAAATTGGATTTTGAAGCGTTCCGACTGCATATTAATGATTTTAAAAAATGTTGTTTACAAGATATCTAAAAATCTACCAAACCAATTTAGTTGTAGGTGCACAGTAGTAAAATTATAAAAAATTAATTTTATTTAGAACCTTCTGCTCAAATTCAGGAGCATAAATATGCTTTAGGTCCACCCCATAAACCTATGTAATGTACTGTATAAGATACAGTCTTCTTTTTCGTAGATGGCCACCGCTCATGCGCGAATGCAAGCAGACACTTTTTTGTGACAATTTTTGTAACATTTTTTTTTCAGTTTAGTCATCGCATATTTATGATAAATAAAATACTGACACAATAAAAAATAGATAGAAAAATAAACCATAGTTCTCGCCGTGGTGTCATCATCCTCAAGCCAAAAATTGACAGCACCAACTCAAAATTCACTTATAAAAAGTATTGATATCCCCCAAAAAACTAATGTTGAAAAAAAAGGCCAAGTTCCATGCCCCTCCCAAAAACAAGTTTTCCTATGAAAGTTATGATATCATAGTATTGGGCCAAGTTCATACAAACCCGATCGTTTTCAGTCACCAAACAGCTTATAATAATCTTGAATCGTTACCCTAAGAGCCTGAATGTTTAAATGCCAGACATTTTATAATAAATCCAATTGTTATAGTGGCCACCATTTAACCAAAACTGGCAAAGTTGGAATTGCACAAATAAGAGAGAGGGTATTATTAGGTTCTTGACAAGGTATTAACTTGGCCCAATACTATGATATCATAACTTTCAGAGAAAAACTGTTTTTGGGAGGGGCCTGAAACTCGGCCTTTTTTTTTTACGTTAGTTTTTTGGGGGATATAATTTACAACACATATTAAGTAAATAATGTAGGAAAATAATTGTCGGAGGAATGGCAGCTATTTGAGGAGCTCCAATATGCTGTTTCTGAAATTTATGCTCTGTTAATGAACTTTTCTGTCTCATGTAGCACCAACACAGTGCTTTAAATGAACATAAGGTTTTCAAGTGCCTTTAAGTTTACTGATTGAGTTAACGACCTCCCAAAAACTAAGTGCTTTGTTACGTAAATAGTCGCTGTAACTTTAACCTTCCAGAGCCCGAACATACAAAGTAGTATTAAACTGATCTGAATATTATTTATTATTATAGTAATGTCAGAAATGGTATCCTTAGAGAGGTGCCATTAAAAATAAATTAAAACATAAATACTTGAATAAAAAAAATGCATTCATATTAAAAAAATAAATTACTAAAAAATGAAATAAAACAGTTGACAAATAATGTTTATATTTATTTGCTTAACTTTCTATGAATACGTTTACATTTACTGCAAATTTGACTAGGGCCTTTAGTAGAAATGCCTTCAGGACTGCTATGATCATATTTTGAATCATTACTCTTGATTTGATGTTTAGTACAGGCTACAGTTTTGTTTTCATTATTTCGATGAACAGCGCATTTTCCAGAACCTTCATGCTTACCTTTTTTTAGTACAGGTGATACAATTTGTTCTCCCGAAACATTGTCACCTTTTGGTTTCTTTTGCTCAGATTCAAACGATTTTTCCAAATTATTTTTTAAAACCTCTATTTGATGAGTATTTCCATACAGTCTAGCTTTTTCTCGTGCCAGGCTATGTATGAGTCCATATTCTCTACTTTTTTCCAACATTTTTTCCTGATTTGACATAAAGCTACTCCTGGAAAATAAAAAATAAAAAAAATAAATAAAAAATGTAAATTTATTCAAAAGTAAAAGACAGTGCCAACATAAGCTCTGCTAATCTCATTAAAAAAATATTTTAAATGTGCAAAATTAATCATAAAACGAACTGGATAAATGAATAAAGAAAGTTTTGAAAAAATATCTACGCTTAGAAAAACAAAATATATTTGGAGTTAATTTAAATAAATACTTTCTAAAAAAAAATAATGTCACAGAAATATCAGGTTTGTTTATAAAGACTATTATTTGTTTATAAATAATGCATTAATTGAGTAAATTAACACTAGAGTGAACATTGGAAGAGGTAAATTTCAAGAATCAAATTAATTAGTTTAGCCATCTTGAACATTTCAGATGAGTGCTTACAAAAAACGATAGTCAGTGCTAACAGGACTAATAACTATATATGTAATAAATATATGAACATATATAATATAAATAAAAATTATATTTATATTTTAATATTTTTAATGAAAATAATTTGACTGAGATAGACCCTAAAGCTTCTAAAAATGCTTTGGTTACGAATAAACGTCTTTGGTAGAGACTAGCATTTCACTTTCCTAAATACGAAGAATCATCACCAACCAGACCAAATAGGCAATGTGACTTACACAATTTTAAAATAGGAAATTTTTCAGGATGTAATATGTGAAAAATGGCATAATGGGCATCTTTTCAATAGTTTACGTGTGTTTCAATTAAGAAAATATAGATTTAATCTTACCTTATAGCCAGAAGCTGCAAGAGGACACCCATAAGAGTAAAAGAAACCAGCAAACTTACAATAGCTGAAGTTGAATATCGTCTAAACCCTTTGGTGTTTTGTGATTGTGAATTCCTATGTGCTTTACTATCGTGGAACTGCCATGAAAATGGGTCCTTATAATATTCATTTTCTCCACCGGAGGTGTAACCTGACCCCTTTTGAGAATCCCTTTAACAAATACAAAATCAATCATTAAATATCTAATATACCGACAAGACAGAATAGCTGGTGCTGTAGGAAAATGTTAGGTAACCCCATTCATATCATAATTTTGAGGTATTCATTGAAATATACTTTCTGTTATTCTTATTGTAAAAGAAGAAATTTTTTATCGCTAGCATAATAATTCTATCAATATAATAGATGTATTTATAATCGAAAACAATAAAATCTAAATAATATTTTAACAATTTATTTATTTTCTCGGTAAACAAAAAAAAAGAGTCAACTGAACCCTAGCAAAAGATAAAATACAGGCTAGAAAATGCTTCCTTTGCCCCAAACAACACTGATGTTATGAACCGTTTCAACTGCACTTTGACTATGATGAAAATCTTGTTTTGACATGGTGAATTTCATAGGTCCTTACTCATAGAGAATGTAACACAAACTAAACAAATCTTTAAAGAAAAACAACATTAATAACCATTGTTTATAATCTATTAGGGGTGAGGTTAGCTCAGTGGTAGAGCACTCGAATAATATGCTAGAGGACCTTACTTCAAAAACTGAGCGCATTAAAGATTTTATCTTCTTGTGTCTTCGTTCGAGGGTTAGATTCAGGGTCCCAGACCATTCCTAGGCCCACCTAGCCTTAAATTAATTTATTAATGGGTACCTGCAAAGGTTAAAATCAGGTGGCTGGAGTATTGCACTGACCACACGATCTCCCTAGTGTGCTGTGTGGTTAAGAATCAGATACCTCTGCAGTATCTCCCTGTAGGCTCTCGTGACCAGTTAAGGGATTGGACCCCTTCTTTTTTTTTTCCTTTTTTTTAGCACGGTTCCTTCCTTCCTCCCTATTTTTTTTATCTATTAACTAGACATTATCTATTAAAAACCTGCATTATTTTTGCACCAAACCAATAGTTTTAGTACTAATTAGAAAAAATAAACAATTTTTTATCAGACAATTTCCTTTTTGAGATTATTGAATCAGCTGGTTAAAAACAATTTTTAAGAGGTAAACATTTTAGATTTATTAATCAGTTAGCTTATGCACACTCCAAAGCAATATGACATAAACTAACCACCTTGCTGTGGGGATGGGCTTAGATTTTGCAGCTCTAAAGGGACAGACTTTTACATTTATTTATCATTTTATTGTAGAGGATTGAGCATTTAATTTGTTTTGTTTTTTTACATTGTTATTTATTATCATAAAACTTGTTATATTAGTAAAAACCATTTTTTTTATTTTTTCACAGCTAAAAATGTTAAGAACTAATAATAAGTACATATTTGTGAAGGAGGTGACAAATATTTATTTCTCCTGTGACTTATATAATGTAACCAATAAACAATTTTCTAAATAAAAGTGTTTAAACAACAGAGGGTGCTTCAACAGATCATGAAAGTTCTATAAAAATGTTATTGGGTTGGTGTGCCAATATCCCGTGTTGTACGAGCCTGTGTTGAAAAAACATTTCAAGAACACTCTCTGGAGAAAAAAGGAGTGCAAGTGATAACAGATGGTAAAAGTGAATTGAAAGAAGTTTCTGACATTCAGACTTAATCAAAGAATTTTGCTCCGTCATCTTACAATCCCTTGCAAAATTTTGAAAATTCCCTTCTGTCCCTTTCTTTTTCCATGCTTGATGGACCCACTTCCGTTGTTCTTCCTGTTCCTTTTCATTTTCTTCATCCAGAATCACTGCGGTCATCACATGTTCTTCATTTGAAAAATACGGACATTTTGGCCACTCAAGTGCACTGCCAGGACATGGATGAAACACTGACCAGTGTAAATAGAAATCACTGTTATATCACGGACAGTGGAGTGTGTATCGACCCTAACTCTGCCAGCTCAAAGATCAACCAACTTACCTTCGTAAATTAGTCGAGTAGTCATGATAATGGGAGGTTATCAATCTAAACTGGTATATATCTACAATTTTTCATGTTTGACTACTTTTGGGCTCCCCAAGATTTGTTTCTACAATGTAAAATATATTTTCATCAAACTAATATAGACTGAGACATTAGGGAGGTAGTGAGGTAAGCACAATGATATGGTAACCTAATATTCCTCTTTGGCAGGTGCCAGCCTTGGGATGTTTAGAATCTTCAACTTACCCTCAAATGACTGTCATCAGTGTACTTGAAGTATGAACTCAGGTCATGTAGCACCACTTGAACCTTGTAATAATAATACTAATAGTAAAATAACTTCAACTATACACCGCTAATGGCCTAGATGAACCATAAAAAAACTTCCATTATATTAAATGATTTACTACTCCACAACTATATAAATTTAATAGTTTTAAATCTAAAATATAAGGAGTGCATATGTTTATATTTAGATGGAAACAAAGGAAGAAAAGAGGAATTTTCATAATTAATTTTTGATACCTTAACTAAGTTTTTAAATACCTTTGATGAAATGTTTCTGAGTATGAAGATGATTTTCGCTCTGTTGTATAGGGGTTACCATAAGGAGCATTCAACTTCCTTTTGTGGTATAAGGTAAGGTCATAAGCTCTTCTTTTAGAAGGATTAATTAATGTGGAATAGGCTTCATTAATTTGAACAAATTTTTCATGCATAGATGGATCATTCATATGCTTGTCTGGATGATTCTGAAAAGGGGAATAAAAAGGTTAATTTGTGAGTCTAAAAATTAGACCACTTCTTGTAATCAGTTCTCACAATAACCTGTTTTGATAGAATAATAAAAGCATCCCTTATTTCTTTCGAAGTGCATGTTGGAGAAACCTTCAAAACATCATAGTAGGAACGGCTTATGCTTCTGAAAATAAAACGAAAAATAAAATTAAGATGAATCCCAAAATAAACAGTCTATTTGAAAACTGACCCACCTCTTGATAAGATTTAATGAGGAATATCTGTTTAAAATAAGTATTCGAGCAAAGCGACAAAAATTGAAAAACATAGCAATCTTGAGGGCATAATAGAGCACTAGAAAACTCTAATCATAATTGACGACGAAACCATTATATTAGGCCCCAGTAATTTTGAAAATCTTACAATTTAACCTTGCCGCCATGTTTGTATTATAGCTGGACCTCAAAACCTGACATATGTTATCCAAAGAGTTACGTTTTTGTTACTTCCAAGCATAATAAGACCACAAAATAATAATCCCTGATTCGCCTGTTTTTTTAAAATATCATAAGGTTCGGAAAAATATAATAATTATTTATTTAATTTCATTAGAATAAACAGGAGTAAATGAATAGTAAAAAAAATAGTTTTCGAGGAACGAAATCTCAATTATTCAAGCAAGAAAATGAACATACCGAAAGCACTGCTTATCACATTTTTTCTCTAATCTGCTTCCTTTGACACCAGTCGACAGGCCTAGAATAATTTTTTGTCGTTTTCACTGTTAAAAGCAGTGGCAGCTAAATGGGGGCTTAGCCCTCAGAATGAAAATTAACAATCTTTTTCTATTAAGTTAGAAAAATAAACTGTTTAGGCAAATGAATTGTAATAAGTTCTATTATATTAATTGTAATTAGTTGTGTATGTTCTTAGTTTATCAAATACTTCTTTAATGATTTCCAGGTGCCTGGTTATAAAAATTTGATTCTACACCCCCAGGCACAGCGGTAAGCCCATACTAAATTCAAAAATATCAATCCTTGTTGTAGAAGTAGTGTAACTACTTATACAAAAGAAAGTATACAAAACATTTTGACCATCAAAATACGACAGAGTCTCGAAAACAGTTTCAGCAGTTTTTTAGATCACAATTCACTTGAAAGAATCTCTGGCTCCGGTATCTCAGATTATTACATTTTCCTTGGCCCATCTTTGAGGTAGTAGAAGAAGAAAAGGAGTGACAATTAGATTACTTCTTATTTAGTTTAGAACAATGTGGCTTATAAGGGTCTTTTTGCGAAGACCACATCCAGTTACTTTTGAAGTAGCAGTAGTGATTGTATCAGTGATTCAGCGCATGCGCATAACTCCTTTGCCTTCCTATTGGAGGATTCCGATGACCAATTGCATTAGTTCTTGTTGGGAGTAAAGTAATCTTCAACAGTGAATTAGCTTTTGTTTAAGAAAAAGCTCTGCTTATGTTAGTGAGAAAAAATTAGTCTTTTACAATTACTTCGCGATGTTCCTGACAAAGAAAAAGGGATTGGTTTCTTACCCGGAAAAATTAATGGAATCCTATTATTTATTTATTTATTTATTTACGGAGCTTCGCAACAGCAAGGCGATTTGCTCACATAAATGGTTAGTAAAAAAAAAAAAAAAAAAAAAAAAAAAAGGAATAAAAAACAATTTAAAATTTATACAAATACAAAAAAAAAATGAGAGAATAAAGAAATAGATGAAAATAAAATATACAAGAAAAATTACACAGTTAATTAATAAAAATTGAAAAAATTATGATAATAATAAGTAAAATAATTTTTTATTGCAAGATAAAAATAATTATTATGTCTGTGTCTGTATTCGTAGAGATTTAATAAGAGGACTTTATTTTCTGTTCTTAAGCCAGATCTACGTGTGCGGACACACACACAGACACACACACACACAAACACAAACACACACACACTTACAGTGACTCACACACATACATCCATACCTGCATACATCCATACCTCATATTTTGTTATAAAGTTTTAGTTTATGTAAGTGTCGTAGTATGGTAACAATGTGTGGGCTGCTTTCGGAAAATAATTCAGACATGTGATATGGTATAGTTAAGTAGTCTCGTGTTTTGCATTCTGTTAGTAAGTGTTTAATGGTCAGTGGCCTGTTGCATGTCTGGCATATAGGTCTGTCTTGTTTTGTCATGAGATAGGAATGTGTTAAGTGTGTATGTCCAATGCGTAGTCTTGTAATTACAACTTCATCACGTCTTGTTAATTGCGTATTAGCTTGCCATTCATGAGTACTGCTTTTTATCTCTCTTAGGAGGTTATCTCTTGTGCTGTACCATGAGGCTTGCCATTCAAGACGGATATTTTCTGTAATTAGTAAATGTAAGTCTTCAGTCGTTAGTAAGTTAGAGTCCACTGATTCCCGTCTGCTGGCGTGTTTTGCTTGTTCGTCCGCAGTCGTTGTTTGTCCAATATTTTCGTGTCCTGGGACCCACAACATTGTTACCTGTATGTTGTGCGTCTGAAGTCTGATGATATGTTCTAAAATGTCAATGATGACAGGATTAGTGTTATATATGTGTAAGGAGAGTAAACAACTTAACGAGTCCGAGCATAGTGTTATGTTCTGTGTTGTAGTCTGTACGTTAGTTAGACCTAAGAGAATGCCATGCAGCTCAACGGTGTATATGCTCGTGCTCTTTGGTAAGGTGACGAGATATTTTTCTTCATTTATAATAGCAGCTGCACCGACGCCGTCATTCATCTTAGATCCATCAGTAAATATGTACACTGTGTCTGTAGTCGTTTCAGTTAAATGCTTGTACGTTGTCTTGTAAAAGTGTTTAGAAAGTGCGATTTTCTTTTTAAATTTAGTTAACGTAAGGTCAATTTTTAAGTTGCTTACTCTCCAGGGAGGAATTGAAAGATGTCTGTGTGCGTGAGTTGGTTGTGTATGAACATGTCCATTCTCTCTATCAAGCATACAGCGCACTATGAGCGGCTTACGTTTTGTTCCTCTTTCAGTGTAGAGATCTTTATATGGATTATTTAAAAACGAATTTACACACTGTGAATTTAATGATTTTGATTTTGTAATAAATTTAAGACAAATCATCTGACGTCTATTATCCAGCGGAAGCTCTCCCGACTCTGCATATAGACTCTTCACAGGACTGGATCTAAAAGCTCCTAAAGCTATCCGGATTCCAGTATTGTGCACTGAGTCTAATGCTTTTAGTGTATTTGAACTGGCAGATGAATATACTATAGAACCATAATCCAGTAGCGACCTGGTAAAGGCTCGATAAAATCTAAGCATGGTACATCTGTCAGCTCCCCACTTAGTGTTACTAAGAATCCTCAATAAATTCAACGATTTGTTGCATTTGTTAAGGAGTTCTTGTATATGGGGTGCCCATGTCAAGCGTTGATCAAATACCACTCCAAGAAATGTCAGTGTTCGTGTTTGTGTTATGTGATTATTGTTTAAAATTAAATTTGAATTGGGTATGTTGTGTTTTTTTGTAAATACGATGTACTTGGATTTATCGTATGAAAATTTGAATCCAGTTCTTGAACACCAGTATTCTAAAGAGTGTATTGTGTCTTGAATTTTTTCTATGGCAGTGTGGGAATTAGCTGATGTGATATACAATAATAGATCGTCAGCATATTGACAGTATGTTACTCCTTGCGGAATAAAGCGTCCAACGGAATTAATAGCTATATTGAAGAGTGTGGTACTCAAGACGCCACCTTGAGGCACTCCATTTTCCTGAAGAAATTCGTCAGAATATACTGAGCCTATCCTCACCCTGAAACGTCGATTAGACAAGTATTGAGAAGTATACTGTAGAATACTTCCCTGCATACCCCAGTCGCTCATTTGTGCTAGTATTAATCTTGTCCAGAGGCGATCGTATGCTTTCTCCAGATCTAGTGAGAGAGCAACTGTAGATTTTTTAAATAAAAATCCATTTAAAACATCGTTCTCCAGCCGTGCAATGTGGTGCATAGTACTGTGGTTAGGTCTAAAGCCACATTGAAACTGCGACAGGCAATTTTTCTTTTCGATAAACCATACCAGCCTCTTGTTCATCATCCTCTCCATGACTTTGGACAGGCAGCTGGTCAATGAAATCGGCCTGAAACTGGAAGGGTTGCTCTTGTCTTTTCCAGGCTTCAGTACTGGAATGACTACAGATACGTTCCAGGTCTGAGGATAGGTACCAGACTTAAATATCTCATTATAAAGTTTAAGAAGCATCACTAGGCCAGTCTTGGGTAATTTCTTTATCATCTCATAAGAAATGTTGTCAGATCCTGGCGTAGTATTTTTGATGTTGGAAAGTGTCAAGTTTAATTCTTGTAATGTAAACGGGTCGTTCAAAGGGTGGTCGAAGTTAGTTAGTATAGGTATTGGAGTCTGTTCGACATATGTTTTGTGGTCAATAAAGTCGTCCAAGTAGTGCATGGAGCTGGATATTTTACTGAAATGATTTCCTAATATATTGCTCATAACGTATGGGTCAGTCAAGACAGTGTCATTGTGTACTAGTCCTGTTATCGGTGGTTTGTACTTTTTATGTTGTATTTGGTTGATCTTTTGCCAAACGTCTTTTGATGAAGTGTTTCTGTTTATGTTAGTTAGGAAGTCTATCCAACATTTCTTTTTGCTAGTTTTAATTACCCACTTGGCCTTAGCTTTCTTCCGTTTATAGTCAATGAGATAACTCTCTGATGGATTCCTGCAGAAGAGACGAAGAGCTTTCTTTCGGTCTTTTACTGCTGTTTTGCATTCTTCATTCCACCAGGGTACTGGTAGTTTTCTGTAACTGTGCGAGGTTTTAGGTATACTTTGCTCAGCTGCTTCAATAATTAAATCTTTATACTGTTCAAGTGAAGGTTGATTTGAACTATTTAGTTTATTTTCAATGTAATTTTGATATTTATCCCAATCAGCTTTAAGATAATTAAATTTTGAAATAGATTCGAAACGTGGTATAAAGGAATTTAGTTTAATTTTAATGGGAAAATGATCGCTACCGTGACTGTCTTCGCAGACTTCCCACGAGAAGCGTGTATGAATGCGAGCTGAGCAAGCAGATATGTCGATGTGTGATAGTGTTCCTGTTCGAGAGCAAAGATGTGTCGGTGTGTTTGTGTTTAGTGTGAGTAAGTCGAATTTGTCCAGTAAGTTTTGAATTGTTCTTCCTCTGTTATTTGTCGTCAGTGATCCCCAGATAGAGCTCTGTGCATTTACATCGCTAAGGAAAAGCACTGGACTAGGGAGTTGTGTCATTAAGTCGTTCAGTTCTTGTACGTCAATCTGTTCTCCTGGTGGAAGATATACAGAACATACAGTGACTCGGAAAGGTAGGCGAACTGAGACCGCCACTGCTTGGATAGCTGTGTATAACCTTATTTGTTCACTATAAACACTATCAGCTACCAAGATACCAACTCCGCCAGAAGCTTTATGCCCCAAGATGTAATCACATCTGTATATCGAATATCCATGAATGCTGACGTCTCTATCATGTTTTAGGTGTGTTTCTTGAAGTGCTATAATGTCAGTGTTAATGTTTTCTTGGAGTAGGAGTTTCAGGTCTCCAATGTGTCTTTGAAGGCCGTTTATATTCCACTGGATTATAGACGCCATACTGATATGAATATTGTTTCTAGAGAAATTATAAGAAAACAACTAGAAAATTTAGGAGGAATAACGATAATGTAAAAGCAAATGTAAACGCAATTTGCAAGCAGAAACAATGAAAGCCTTAAGTTATTAAATATGAAATAAAATTCAGTTTGAAAATATTTGTTTAGCATAATTAACTGCATTTTATCCCTTAGATTTATTTTTTAAAGAGGCTTTCTTATTGTTTCCGCTTGCTTCATTGCTTTTCAACCTTGCTGTTGTGAAGTTATTCGTTTTTCCATTTTCATTCTTGTTTTTCTCTATTGGAGTGTTGCTTATCTCATTGTCAATTTGTCCGGATACAGTTTTTCTTTCACTTTTTCTTGTTTTTTTGTTGCTATTGAGCACTGTATCTTCAGCTGCCTCGTTTGCCTGTTCCTGGAGAATCGTTCGGGATTTCTGCCGAGAATCGTTGACACCATTACAATCGACTTTACTTTGAGTACATAATGGAGGAACATTGCCATCTTGCGTTGGCATTTTCAAAATAATGTTTTCAAAAACTTCTAATTTCTTAGTAAGTACTTGTACTAAAGTTTTGAGTGATTGAATCGTGTTTTCGTCCTCATTGCTTCTCTGGGATTTCTTCGCGTAAGATTTAGCTGCTGAAGATAATACTTCTTTTCTCGCCTCTTGATAAGTAACCCTATTCAGTGTCATAATTCTAATGATTTGTGCTTCTTTGGCGTAAATAGGGCAGGACTATTAATCCTGCTATCCTATTAATTTTAGCGAGTTGGATAGACTAAAGTCGCTAAAATTAATATAATTCTATTAATTGCGAGTTGGATTGACTAGAACTTTGATATCTTCTTGAGCGAGCGGAAACCCATAGCAAGTAATGCTTAATAAATGTAAAATATCCAAAAAAAAGAGAGAGAGAGAAAAGGAATAAAATATGTTTGTTTACAAATATCGTTGTTTATTATCCTTCATAACCTGCAAAACAGTCAACTTTAATGCTTAATAACTTTTTTCATAGTTGAGAGAATTGATTTTGATCATATTAACCTTTTTATTAATAAATATTGCTTGCCATTATCTAATATGAATTATAACCGTAGATAACGAGTCAAGTAGTAATAGATAACTAGCAAAGAACCTGTAAGCTAATCAGTAAGCTTATCAGCGAGTACGAGTAACTGTTATAAATCACTACTGCTACTTCAAAAGTAACTGGATGGGGTCTTCGCAAAAAGACCCTTTCTTTTTTTTTTTTAATTAATGTAATGTGCTTTTAATATCAAAGACTTAGTTTAGGACTAGGTAGTTTGTTTTGCGTTTTTTTTTTTAAATAATAATAATAGTGGGTTGGGCCATCCATTTGTTAACTCAATTTTTCACTAGGGATAACAATAATATATTTCTCATTTTGCGAAACGACATACTGTCTCAAGTGGAACTCGTACTCCACAAAATGGTTTATTATTCCCTTAAGGGTTTGTTGACTACTTGAGTCCATTAATTCAAGTCAGGCATAACAAAATAAGCTTTATTAAATACTACATCAGATGAATCTCTTAGTAACATTTAAATTTACGTTATTTTTTCCACGAAGTTGTGATTTGTTTTTATAGCACAGAATATCTTAGATTTACTTCTTCTTCACTTCAGAAAAGAAAGCGAAGAAATTCTATTTGTTTCAACTTATTGTGTCCAAATATAAAACTCTAACAGCACTTGTACTCTTTTAGCACTTTGGAAGAACTGAAACTTTGTTAAAGTAGAAGGTAACCGCATTGTTGCCAGGAGGTTATTGTGTTTACGTTTCTCATATATATTATTAATTTGAACCACATTTTTCAGTTCCTCTTGATATTCATCATGGAAAAACACCAGAAAATGCCAAAAGTGGCTAAGGTACTTTATAATATATCCATTTACTTCTTTATTAGTAACTTTTAATATTTTTTAATCTGTTTTTAATTATTATTTATTTTAAGTTGCATATTTTTCAGAAATGTATTGATTTCAAATTTGTTACAGGTCAAAAACAAAGCTCCTGCAGAAATTCAGATTACTGCAGAGCAACTTTTAAGAGAAGCGAAAGAGAGAGACTTGGAAATTGTACCACCAGTAAGTTTTAGTGCTCATTCATTTATACTGAAAATATACAGCTTTGAAGAGTACTATAATAATAATAATAATATTTTTTAAATTTTATTTTAGCCTCCAAAGCAAAAAATTTCTGATCCAGAAGAGTTAGCAGACTATCAGCACCGTAAAAGGAAAGCTTTTGAAGACAATATTAGAAAAAATAGAATGGTTATAAGTAACTGGATTAAATATGCTCAGTGGGAGGAAAGTCAACGTCAAGTTGACCGATCTAGGTCTATTTATGAAAGGGCTCTTGATGTTGACCACCGAAATATTACTCTCTGGTTAAAATATACAGAGATGGAAATGAGAAATAGACAGATAAATCATGCGCGAAATCTTTGGGACCGAGCTGTAACAATTCTTCCTAGAGCAAATCAGTTCTGGTATAAATACACTTACATGGAAGAAATGCTGGGAAACATTGCAGGTATTTTAAGACAAGACTTTTTTAGTAGTATGCTTCTTGCTAATTTTGATCAGAAAGTTGGCTGGATTTATTAAAAATTCTTTGATACAAGTACTTTGAATATATCATAGATAACTAAAAAAATATAGTATTATTCTTACTAGTGTATGGTGGTAATTGATGTTCGCAATGAGAAACCAAACCTTCCAAAATTTCCATGTGGTTTTATTTCATGACCAAAGGTTTACAGGGCATTTTCAATGCCCATGTCAGTTCGTATCCAACTGTATCCTACTCCTAGACTCCCAGGGTCAATTTTCTTATATGCCTGTAACTTCCCTTATTAAAGAAGAGGTAGACAGTAACTGTCTTGTCTTAGAATATTTTAATAGTTTTCGCACTCTTAATAGTGTATAAAAAAAGAGAAATAAGAATACATAGCTAAGCATTATTCTTAGCAAAGGCATAAAACGTAACGAGTTGGTTCCTCTGTTTGGCCCAGGCCATAAGTGGGTGGTACTGCCACCCAGTGGGCGCTGAGGCTATCAGGGCCTCAGCGCCCACTATTAATTTCAATTAATATTGGAGGGGCACTAAATATAAATATAAATCAGTGAGCATTGGAATAGGTAAATGTAAAGTAATTTTTAAATATAATTGTCCTTTATTGCTCTACACGTCACATTATTTGAATGTCCTACAATTCAGTGCAATTTTTACAGATTCAGTATATTTTTGGCCCTGAATTCAGTAAGCGTAGAAAACCAGTTGCATCAACACCATACAGACATTTCACTAATTTAAAGTTTTTCTGTAAAAAAAAAAAAAAAATAAAAAAAAAAAAAATAAAAAAAAAAAAAAAAAAAATAAATAAAATAATCTTGAGGGCATTGGGTATTCAATTTCTCCTGAAGTGGGTGTTGCACCTAATATTATTCTTTTTTTATATGTTGTATCAACTTCGGAGCTATTAAGGTTATGTATGTGTTGCAACTCTTTAAGAAGGCCTTCTCCCATGCTACCATGATTCTTATTTTGAGGAAACAGTGGATACAGGACTTTACAAATTCTAACCTCATTCAGTGATATATTTAGGGCTTTTGGGGCCCAAAATCCCAAGTGTACACACTGAGAGACCAGCTTTTCATGGATAAATTAGTTTTAGTCTCACTTGATTAATTTGAAGATCAATTACGATTATTTTTATTTTGATGTTTGTTCATAATTATTTTAATTCTAGGAACAAGACAAGTCTTTGAAAGATGGATGGAATGGGAACCAGAGGAACAGGCATGGCTTACTTATATAAAATTTGAACTTCGATACAAGGAGATTGATAGAGCTAGAGAAATTTATAACAAGTTTGTTATTGTTCATCCAGATGTCCAAAATTGGAAGCGATTTGCAAAGTAAACATTAATCCCTTTAAAAATTATAATTAATCATTTCTTTATATCTTCATTTAATCAAAACTCATTGGATTTCAACTTTTTAGATTTATAATAAAACCATTTCATAAAGCATCGCACCCTCCCTTTCGTTTCCACACATGATTTTTAAATATATAAACTACATAAATTATCCCTTGTCAAAATAGTTTTTTTTTTTTTTTTTTTTTTTTTTTTTTTTTTTTTTTTTTTTTTTTAGGAAACCGTTTAACAAAAGCATCTGTGTTTAATTAAAGCATGTGAGTTTTCGGATAAAAATGATGATATAAAGAAAACTAAACGAAACTATAACTGCTTCTCAGATTCCTATTCAGGACAGCCTGTTTCTCGATTATAGCATTGCTTAAATGTTTCTTATATAGTATGTGCTCATAATTGTAATAACATTATTAATATTATTATGTTAAATAACATTATTTTATATATATGATTATTATAGGTTTGAGGTTTCTCGGTTCTCTGAGATTTAAATTTAGTTCAGGGTATTTGTATCCAATCAAAATAAATTGTTTCTTATAGCTTGCCGATTGAATTAAGCAATTAAACTAATTAATATATAAAGAACGTGCATAATTAAAAAAATATGTGTGCTCTATTTAATATATTTTTCAGCTTTGAAGAAAGGCATGGATTCATTTCTGGTGCTAGAAAAGTTTATGAAAGAGCAGTAGAGTTTTTTGGTGAAGAAATTTTGGATGAAAGATTATACATTGCATTTGCAAAATTTGAAGAAGGCCAACGTGAGGCAAGTAATTTCTTAAAAATATAAGACCACTATTTTTACCCCTTTTTTTTAATTTTCACGAGTACTCCCTACAAGTTGGCACCACACTAAAGAGTTTAAAAAAATATTGCTATATATTTACTGTAAGATGTACAAAAAAAAGTAAATGCAATATTTTTGAATCAGAGAAACTTTTTAATTTTGATGATTTAACAGCTTGCGGCCTTAAGAATTTATTTGTTCATTAAAGGAGGTTGTGGATCCTCTAGTGCAAAACATTTCAGCAATCAATCAATTGGAGCATTTTTAAATAATTAAACGAAATGGTTTCTTCAATCACGAAGAATTTAATCATATTAATAAATGTGGATATGTTGAAATGTCTTGTGTAAACATTTTTATGGATCAAGAAAATGTCTGACCTTAACATAAACTAGAAGTACTTAAAACTGTATTTATATTTTTAATTCTTACGCTTATTATTATGAATAGGTCTTAACACCCCTCAATTATCATAGTTAACTTCTGGAGGGTTCCCAAACTCTTCTATTGGGGACAGAAATGACTCCAATCCTCTAAGGGGGCTTGGTAATGGAATACTTAAGTTCTTTCTTTAACTCACTGGTTATCTCACTTCCTTCATGCCACTAGTCAACTAGTACTACATGCTAAATCCTTAGTATAATCATTCCTTTTCTGTTTTATTGAAGTTGATATAGTTATTTTGTTAGATTTTGGGAATTTTCTAGGAACTATTAGGATTTATATTTAATTTTATGTTTTTTACCATTAATTTTTTTCCTTTAGCATGACAGAGCTCGAGTTATTTATAAGTATGCTCTTGACCACCTCCCCAAAGAGCGCACAGCTGAAATCTATAAAGCATATACAATACATGAAAAGAAATATGGCGACAGAACTGGTATTGAAGATGTCATCGTCAGCAAAAGAAAATACCAATATTTAGAGGTAATGTAATTATTGTTGTTGTTTTACAAAGAGAAGTTTAGGTGGATTTTGGTTAAGAAGACTTATCAAATTATTCCAAAATCTTTTTATTGACTGTTTTAGCTTAAACATTGCCAGCCTTCAACTGAAAACAATTTTTAACATCCATAAAGTTAAATGCACTAGGGATGGAAACAAATTACAATATTATACATCATATAACAATATTTGAATGGAAACATAGGCTATGCTTAAAGTAAAAATAAAACATCCATATAGCAACACTTTTTATATATAAAAAATAAAACAAAACATGATAACTAAGCTTCCTAATATAATGTTGAGTTGCACAAATAAGTTTTGATATTTTTTTGTTTTGAAACTTTATTATCACTCTGAGCTAAACCCAGATGCACAGCATTAGCTTCTTGCCATGAATACTTGACTTGGCCGTTGAATTTGATGCTTGGCCAGGCTTACCCCATGATTTTCTGCACTTTGAGTTGACATAGTAGATCAATTTTTTGTCCCCTGTCGCAATTTGATGCAAAAACCCCTTCTGATTTTGGAGCTGCTGTTTCCACATGAAAAAACTGTGTACATTTCATGGCTTGAGTTTAAAAGGATCCCAATTTCCTTGTTTTTGCACCATACCATGGCCTTGAGACCCAATCAGTTAGGTTCATAATAAAACCATTTGATAAAGAATCCCCCCCCCTTCCTTTCGTCTCACACATGATTTTATAGTATGTAAACTACACAAATTATCACTTGTTAAAATATTTTGTTTTAGAAAACTGTTTAACAAAAGCATCTGCTTTATCCCTTTAGATCTAAGTTGGGTTTATTGAGTAATAGTATAAAAATTATGAAATCGAGAAAACTGAATGAAACAAAACTTTTTAAATATTGGATACATGATTTCTGCTACTATAGTATCATTTTGTATTTTTTTTTTTTTTTCATTTGATTTCCTCCTAACTTCAATAGTATAAGAAACATTTAGCTTTGTTCACACATAGACTTTAAGAGTAAATAGCCTTTGTTGTGTACTCTCAATAAATAAATAAATAAATATTGGAACGATTATACACATGTTTTTAACGATGGAGCATGTTCCTTATATGCTTCAAACAGAAATTGATGTCCATTGTCTACACTTTTCTTTAAATGAAAACAAAAAAGAAAAGCTTCTCAAACATTTTTTTTTTTTTTTTTTTTTTCCGTTGGTTCAAAATTTAACATGGTGTGTGCACAAAGAAAGTTTATTGCTTTCACTTTACCGAAATGAAACTGACTGATTTTTAGAGTAGAATGATGATGCTTTTACATAGATTTAGCTACAATATTGTTTGATAAGATTAAATACCGGTACCCAATACTTCTGGGCTTATAATGAATGTATTATATCAAATACTATTTTATATA
Source organism: Gonocerus acuteangulatus (assembly GCA_946811695.1). Taxonomy (NCBI): domain Eukaryota; kingdom Metazoa; phylum Arthropoda; class Insecta; order Hemiptera; family Coreidae; genus Gonocerus; species Gonocerus acuteangulatus. Next base: position 46,202,945 of record OX328126.1, read on the forward strand.
TTATAATTCAGTTCTATGCATCAAATATGACGATCATAAAATAAATTTCATATTTGGGCTTTCTACTTAGATGACCAAATGTTCTAGGAATCATTATCGATTGAATGGTGCACCATGTATCTATATTCATGATCAAATAATTCATTGACAAATAAGCAATTTCAGCATATGCCAGTATCTTAAATTTACGTTGTTCGACAGTCCCAGATTAACATATTTAACACATTCACCGAGACATCACGCATATCTGGGTGACAGGTGTGCTTCCACAGGAGCCTTTTCTTTTTTAAATTAATAGGATTTTCATCCAGCGGCCATAGCCACATTGAATACACAGGTTCCCGTAGCTCACTGAAGTTAATGAACATGAGGTGTGGCCAGTACTTGTATGGTTGACCATATGCTGATGGTATTAATTGATATGTCGTACAAAAACATTAAGCTTTTAGTTGAATTTTTAAAAGCAATTTACGTAACAGCGAGCTGACAGTCGGATTTTGGCCTCATGGGAAACAAAACCTAATTGTTTTAGGCAATGAACATGTTAAGTTACAAACTTTAAACAGCAATTTAATTTAAAACCAACAAACAGTCAATCTGAAGAAAAAGAAAATATTCAACTTGCATTCTTCAGATTTTTTTCTTGTTGAATGATATTTCTATTCATTTATTATAATTCTTATTTTATTTGTTTTAATATTTAGGAAGTTAAGTCAAGTCCTAATAATTATGATGCTTGGTTTGACCTGCTGCGATTAGTCGAAGAAGAAGGAAATGCCGACACTATTAGAGAAATGTATGAAAGAGCAATTGCAAATATTCCACCATCAAAGGTACTCCAGGTTTTTTTTTCTCTTTTGTTATACTTTTTGCATGTTTCCTCCCGTCCTAGAGCAAGGGAAATCTGCTTATGAAGTCAATCTGATTTTGTAATCCAGAAGTGCTGATAAGAAAAGTTGACATTTTGTAACCCACAAAATCACAGACTAACTGGTTATTCAAATTTGTTTATATATGTCAGTTCACTCTCTAATATCCAGAAAAATTATCAGATTTTGATAAAAAGTGGCAACAAAATACTTCTAAAGTGAAAGGCCACACTTATAAAGTGTACACTTTTTGAAGGTATTTTGACAAATAGAACCGATTGAATTAAGATGATATCATATGATTTAGCTTCTATTACCTGGTTCTAGTAAGAACCTTTCTTTTGTTTTGTTTATGTTCTCCACAATCTATTAAAAGGAATACTACTACAATTCATTTTAAAAGTGACTTATAACATCTGATATTACTAAGAAAATCTTTCAATGTACATGAATCCTTTTAAATATTTAATGAACTTTATTTATTTATTTTTTACGGCACTTTGACATCTAAGTTATATTGGCACCGGAATGGACTTTATTATAAGGTGTTATCTAGGTGTTGATACCACCACATTCTTCATTACTTTATCATCTTTAATTCCTATTTGTTCTAGTGCAATGAATATACACGTATTGATAATTATTTTATTTTGTTGGCAGGAAAAAGATATGTGGCGCCGTTATATTTATTTGTGGATTAATTATGCACTTTATGAAGAATTGGAAGCGGAGGATGAAGAAAGGACTAGGCAAATATACAGAACCTGTTTGGATATTTTACCACATAAAACCTTTACTTTTAGCAAAATTTGGCTTTTGTATGCTCAATTTGAAATAAGGCACAAAAATCTTGCAGCAGCTAGAAAAACATTAGTTAGTATATTATTGTGTTAAATTTCGTTGAATTCTAATTTTATTTATGTTTTAGTAATGTGTGATTTCATTTCTCAGGGGATGGCTTTAGGAATTTGCCCTAGAGATAAATTGTACCGTGGATACATTGACTTGGAGATACAACTACGAGAGTTCGATCGATGCAGAACCCTGTATCAAAAATTTCTAGAACATGGACCAGAGAATTGTATTACCTGGATGAGAGTAAGCAATATATTTTTTTTCTTATAACAATTATGTGCCAGATGATCAAACCGCAATGAGTCAGAAAAACGTAATTAAAAATAAATAAAGGGCCCAAATTAAATGGGTTACTATACTTAAAGCCTGCTAATTATTCTTTCAAAAATTCATTTTATTAATGTTGGGGATGTTTATTATTCTGTTAAAAACTTGGAGACAAAGAAATTTAGAACCTTGTACAGCGTTTGGCAAAAATAACTGACACATTTCAAGGTTAAATAAAATTCAAACTAAGTATACAAACAAAATGTGTTACAAAATAAAATGATTTTACTTAAGTGCGTGCCACTGTTGTGTACACACTGATGAAGGCATTTGCGAATGTTGTTATCACTTGGGTGATCATTTCTTGTGGAATGGCAACCACTTCCTATTCAATTGCTTGTTTTAGTTGGTCAATAGTACAAGGGTGATGAGTGTAGAATTTGAACTGAGTGTAGGATTTGAGTTAATTCCAAAGGAAAAAATCACATGGGCTCAAGTCGGGCGACCGAGCAGGCCAACCGATCAACGAAATCAAATGACCGGAGAACATCTCCCTCAAAATCCCGATTGCACGGCGAGAGTGTGCAATGGGGCTGTTGCCCTATTGTGTTGAAACCACACATTGTCCATATTTTTAAGACCATCCACTTTGTGTCTTAAAAAGGTCTCTAATATCGATTGTGGAAAGTCAGAAAGGTTTCTAGCATTCTAATGTTTGAAATGACAAGTCTGGGAAGCACTAATGGCTAAAGTCGATGACCATTAAAAATAAATAGCCTCAAAATATGATAAAAGTATGAGATAAACGTTCACAATACACAATGCTAATTAATTATTTTCACATTTAGTTTGCAGAGCTTGAAACACTCCTTGGAGATATTGATAGAGCTCGGGCTATTTATGAACTTGCTGTTAATCAACCTCGACTTGACATGCCTGAAATACTGTGGAAAGCTTATATTGATTTCGAAATCAGCTTAGAAGAGACGAGGAATGCAAGGCAGCTATATGAGAGATTACTAGAAAGAACACATCACATTAAGGTTAGTTTATTGAATTTTTTTTTTTCTAAGAACTATCATATTCCCTAAGCATTGACAAATTGAATGGTTTACCATAGCTGTAGGTGCTCAATTCATATATATATATATATATATATATATATATATATATATATATATACACAGGGCCGTCGCCCTAGATGCCACGACCAATTGGGCGCCTGAGCCTTTGAGAAAACCAAAATAAAAAAAATGCATAAATATTTTAATGACTGTAAAATGTGAAATTGTTAAAATTTAGTTTTAAGTTTAAATAAAAATTAAAAAATTACTTATTTATTCAATCAATGCTTTCTCCGTAAACGAAGAGTGGTGGAATACCTTCGTTATAAGCAGAGGGTAGTTGTTGTGTATGTGGGGCTGGTTGCTTACCAAATGGACACACTGACACTGCTACCACTCACAGTGCGACTTGAAAAACCTGACGTTTTCTCTTAGCTGAATCCTAACCATCCCTTGACTTTATAAATAATATTATCATTAAAAATTGTTTACTGAACAATAAGGAGTACTATTAAACCACAAATAGTACTGTATGGTATAGTCCTGCTAATCCGAACTAATTGGGACCAAGCCCAGTTTGGATACGGAAATATTCAGGTAAGGCGGAATTTTGCTGTATATTGACTTCATGCGACACCTTGACTGAGTCATGACGCCACATGCGCATAATGGAGGCTACCTGGCAAGCTGGGAGAAAAAGTTAAAAAGTTTTGGGGATTGACTACAAACCTCCAGCCTGGTTTATTCGTTCCTCCTTTCAGTTTCCACCGTCGTCTCAGGCAGTGTTTCAAGTGCCTTATTCTGGAATCATTACGGGCTCAGACCTTTCTGTGAATTTTTACAGGAGTTTCTTCACCACACGTGTGTCGTGGTAAAAAAACAAACATGTTTCTAAAGGAAATTATCTAGAATTTCTAATGGGTGTTATTTTTTCAGATTAACAAAACAAATAAAATCATAAAATGGGGAAAAAATTACAATTTTTTGGGTGAATTGGAGTCCTCCCAATCTCTGATGATGTATCCTCGTGTCTGTCAGACACTTTATACACACCAGGGATTAAATTTACATAAAATGTGCCAGTTCTGAAATTTTATAAAAATTATTTTTCCCTTTGTCCTGTTCGGATTAGGCAAAGTTAAGCGGACTCTGCTTTATAATACTATAATAATTATGATAAAAAACCACCATTTTTGATCAATTTAAATCCTATTATGCGCACTTCCTTTTTTTTTTTTTTTTTTTTTTTTTTTTTTTTTTTTTTTTTACGGCGCATCTACTTCTAGGTCATTAGCGCCGACATCCAGGGTACAGCGAGGAATTTTCCCAACGAGCCTTGAGATGAGAAAATTCCTGCCGGAGTTGGGGATCGAACCCACCATCTCCCGCTTATGAATCCAAGGCGCTAACCATTAGACCACGGGAGACCCCCACGCACTTACTGTTAACATCATAGGGCATCAGTACAATGTAACCCTGGCCAACTATCTGAAACTTCAGCTCCTTTATATGGATTAACTTGGCTCCTTCAGTTTCACATCACCAGTAGCATAATTGGTAATACTCCTGAGTAAAAAAAGGGAGATTTCCAGATTCAAATCCTATCCTGGTGAATTAATATTTATAAAAATAAGAATTCGAAGAAAGAAATAAACATATCTATATTTTATAATATTTTTGGAGATTTAGTTTAACTGGTAATTTCACTTCAATTGAATCAGAATTTTACTTCATTTTCTACAACACCAAAATTATTGCAGGTATGGATGAGCTATGTTCAGTTTGAAATGTCACATAGTCAGGAAGAGGGTATCGAACCTGTTTCTTTGGCAAGGCGTATTTATGAAAGAGGAAATGCAGCTTTAAGAGAATCAGGTGAAAAGGAAGAACGAGTTCTTCTCCTTGAAGCTTGGAGAGAGATGGAGAAAAAACACGGTGATGAAGAAAGCTTGAAAAAAGTTGAAGCTAAATTACCAAGAAGAGTTCGGCGCCGACAAGCTATTATTTCTCCTGATGGGGTAAGATAAATAATGTTTTTTCTATTGGAACTAATGGTTTCAATGCATCATTATTTTTACAGAATTGTTAATTTATTAACTATTTAATTTTTTAAATCGCTAAGGCTTTCTAGTACAGCTATCTTATTGATGGAGGCCATTGTCACTGGCATCAGTTTGAGTTTTGGAGTCAAGCATTTTAGGCATAATGAACAATTTCTAAGCCTCTCTCTCTCTCTCTCTCTCTCTATATATATATATATATATATATATATATATATATATATATATATATATATATATATATATATATATTTATATAAACACTCTTATGTTCTGATAAGACATTTATTTTGAGAATCTATGACTTATCATCTTGATAAGGGTCCTCCAGATAATTTGATGTATTGCACAAACAACTCAAAGAATATGGCTTTTTTGTATGTATGCACTACATTGCATACAGGTCATATGAATGCCTATGCAGATATGTAGGACTGTTCTATTTTAAGTTTCTTTGTGTGAGACAATACACATTATAGACGACAAATTAACAAAACTAAAAATACATTGATTACATTAACCAAATGATCTATTTACTGTACTCAATACTAATAGGATTGTCATTTTGTGTTAAAGTACCTGAAAAAAGAATATACACTCTCATTTTATAACTAGCCTTGACATTATTTTAACAGTTGCTTGAGAATAGCCCTCGTATGGTAAGTCTGCTAGTCTTTTCTAACAAGTATGGCAATTTACTTGGAGATCCGTACAGATTATTTACCATTTTATACAATAACGTTTTTTTTTCTTGGAGGTATGAAGTTAACTTTTTTTAACAAAATAAAATAAATTATTATTTATTGCAGACTGAAGAAGGCTGGGAGGAAATTTTTGATTACATATTTCCTGAAGATGAAGCTGTAAAGCCTAACCTTAAACTCCTTGAAAAGGCGAAAGCTTGGAAAAAGAAACAGGAGTTGGAATTTGAACAACCAACTGAGGAAGAAGCATAAGCTCATCGGAAAAATTATTTGTGATTGCTTCATACAGCTTTTCTTGGGTAAAATTAGTATTTTATAAATATAATCAATAGATTAAAATATTTTATTCTCAATTGGACAAATTATTAGTAATTTTAAAATTATTATTATGAAATATTTAGGAAGTGATAACACTGACAAGGAAGCAAGTTTCTTATACGTGAAAATGTCACGAAAAAGTCATGACTTTTGAAACCAAGTCACGAAATTTCAGTTTTTGCCGGAGTGTAACGTAATCCCGGTACTTCGGGTATTCGTAATTGTTGCCGTTTTGTATGCATTTACAAATCAATTATATATTTTTTAAATATATGCAGACTTTAATATTGAAATACTATACACAGGGCCAATTTTAAGCCAATAGTTAAGGCTTTTTCATTTTGATTGAAATTATTTCCTTTTTAAAGAGCTTGAAATTTGCCTTTCAAATCATTAAAATGTCACGAAAAAGTCCCAAAATAGGCTTTTGCAAAACTAGTAGACACCCTGCTATAGTATATTTGAATTCAGTAGACCATTCTGATGAATGCCCCCAACCTTAATTCTGTTCAGTTGGATTGTGATTTATAATTATTATTATTTATTAACAAAAAATCAGTCCTACAACCCCTAGGTAAATATCCTGTTAAAAACCTAGTTCTTGATTGTATGGCACATTAATAATCTATACATATAATAAAATCCTAACGGATCGCTGTCTGTACATGGAAGATATATGGGAAAAAAATACTATTGCGGGCCTTCATCAATACAATAGTACCCAAAACAATGATTTTTAGAATGTTTGTCTGTGCGTGCTAATCTCAGAAACGGCTTATCTGATTTAGTTACTAATATATTGTGGTAAGCTTCACTTAACATTTAGTTTTTGTTTCATGTCAATCGGTTCATAAATAAAAAAATTATGCCAATGTTGTATCTGTATGTCTGTCAGAAACTCTATAAAGACTAAGGTTTAACAATCCCTAAGGGGTTAGCTTAGAGCCTCTGTCGCGTTTTAGCAAGCCTAGCAGCCTGTATGCTTGATTCCGATGGCTATACGTATTATATCATGTATAGAGAAGCATTACTGTAAAGAAGATTATTTTTAAATACCGATACGACTGTATTTATAATCCAATATAAACCAAAAAATATATCCAAAAAATTCTGCCCTAAGTCACTATCCACACAGACGAAGTCGTGGTCACAGCTAGTAAACAATAAGTATGGTCAGATCTCTTTGACTTTTTCAGATTTCCATTTGTGACTGGATAGTCTAGAATCTTGAACTCGGTCCCTGAATAAAGGCACTAGAAACAAAGATCGTGCTACCACTTTACTACACTCAACTCATAATGTACTAATAATAAAAATATTTTTATCTGCCTTTTAATAATACAGAATTCTTGGGGATGCGTTAACCAGACATGATGGGAATACTTGACATTTATGAATAGAAAAGGATTTAATAAAGAACTGTAATTTATGAAAGAAATTTATTCTAAATACACATAGAATCATTAAATTAAAAAAGGATGGCATTCACAAAACAGAAATAAATCACACTAAAATATTAGGAAGTATAAAAAGTCCAAATGCTTCCCTAAAATGTTCTTTAAAACTGATTATATGAGCTTTCCATGCCGAAGGTAGGAACAAAATCCAATTAGAAGTATCTCAGTCTACATCCTCTGGCCTTACTGGATGATCTAGAGGTATTACTGATTTCTTCTCTACATCACGACTGAGAGCTTTCCGCATATCTGTGGAAATTAATGATTATGATAAAAAAAAAAATTCAAATTTTTATATTGTCTGTAGTTGTCCAAGTTTACATTGGAATTATTGGCTTCTTGTGATTTCTTCAAAACTTGCCTTTTAGCGTGTTTCCTCCCTCCCTGCATAGAGAGAAAACCCGCTTATGAGGTTGACCCCATGACACAATCTGGGAGTTTCTACTAGACAATTTTTTTATTTTTTATTTTGGGGATGAAGGAACACTCAAGTGAATTGAATTGCTTTCCTCACCATTCGACACTTTATTTTTATTTTCTACTAAAATTATTTTGCCAAAATAATAATAAAGGATTTAATTTTTGTACCAATTAAGTCAAAAAGTAAGTTTGTGATTTCCTTAAAAACAATTAAAATAAATTTGAAACGTTCACAATGTAATGCAAAATTTGCCCCCCCCCCCACTCTCATTCTTACAGAAGACATTTCATTGCTTGTGAAATATTTGAAAATATGCTCTTGTTTACTACATTGGTCCATTATAACAGTAAAGTTGCCAATAATGATCGAAGCCCATCAGAAGTTGCTTCTGTACTCTTGATTAAAGTATTTTTTTTTTTTTTTAGTGTTTAATGGCGCATCAAAGATTGGGGTTTTTACAATTAAAGTAAATATTTTAAAAATAAAATCATCAAATGTCTGTCCAAATCATTGTTAATAAAATCAAATATTTTGTGCCAAAAATTTGTATTAAGAATTCATGAGACTTAGATTGCAGACTTCCATTGAAATTGGAAGTGCAATACTTGAAACGTAGTACCTGAACAGAAATAGCCAAAAAAAATGAAGTAAAAATTCATTTTGTTTTTAAAAATTGTTATGTGTATTATGATGCATTACAAGAAAATGCATCATAATAATGTTTGATAATATCAGATAACAGTCGATCTAAGAACTGTCATAAAATATATTGAAATATCTTTTACATATTATGAAATTCTTAGGCCGGAAGATGCATGAATTCTGCGTGCCTTGTCATTGGTTCGTTTCCCACTACAGGTGATGGCATTCCTTTAAAAAAATAAATGGCATCAGCCCTATCTAATGGTCATTTTATTTATTTATTTTTTTGTGAGCATACACAATGAAGGGGATTCGTCCCTATCCTGGTTAGAAAAGGGTGGTAACCGGTAGAAAACCCGTCCTAAAAAATTTTATTATGTGTAAGTGTATGTTTTTATTTAAATAAATGAATTAAATGTTCATTTTTCTTACCATAGGCATTTTCATCTGGATCTCCTGAGTAGTATTCAAGAACAGTCCTGTAAACAACATACCCAAGCTTCTTGTACATTGCAATTGCATTTTTATTGCTCACCCGAACAAAGAGGTCTACAAAGTAACATTTTTTCCTGAAGAATGAAATAAATAAAAAATTGTAAATATGTATGATAAATGTATATTAATTTTTCTACAAATGTGTAAAGTACATTGTAACAATAAATATTTATTATTTTTGTTTAGTGTTGAAATAGTAATTCATAGTCACATTACCCCATTTTTTTATACACAGTATAACCTCTCCCTCCCCATCTTTTCAATAGTTTCACAATTTTATGAAGACAATAATTTAGACGTATCTAAAATCAAAGTTATTTTATAACAACTAAAATACCTCTCTGAAATTTGTTCAAGAGATTTCATAAGAGTTGCAGCAACTCCAAGTCTTCGGTATTTTGGAGAAACTGTAAGAGCTGTAACATGGCCATGCCAATTTTCTCCCCGACCTTCTGCTTTTCCCATTACTGAAATTTTTGTCAGACAAATAATTAATTTTATTTTGATCTAATCAAAATTATATTTGATTAATGAAAACTATTCAATTAATACTAAAAACAATGAATTTAGGCTATTACTTACTGTATCCCATAAAATCTCCATTAGGTGCAACAGCTACTTGAAAGTATTCTGGCCAGTGGGCAAGATACTGCATATAAAATGGCATGCCATACTGTTTCAAATAATTAAGAAAAATAAGTAGTCGTTTACATATAAATAATAATTAATCCTGACTAAGAAGCGCATATCAAGACCTTTGAGTTGAAATGAAAAAAGTGAATTATTCTTCAAAATGTCATCATCTGAGTTTAATAGAAAATTCATTTTCCAGTTCTTTTCAAAATGAAACTCACAGGGGACCTCAAAGCCCTTTTTGTCAACACGTCAAGGCAGTACTTTTTCATTCTGTTTAAAATATATATATATATATATATATATATATATATATATATATATATATATATATATATATTTATGTGTGTGTGTGTATGTATATATATATATATATATATATATATATATATATATATATATATATACATATACATACATACATACATACACACACACATATATGTATATATATATATATATATATATATATATACACACATATATATACATACACACACACACAAACATATATATATATATATATATATTTCAAACATGGTAAAGTCTGTTTAAATCTTAAGAGCCCACTCCGCTGTGTATAATATGCAGTCACGGGTTTTTATCACTTCACTTCATGTATATTATGCAACAAAGGATACAGTTTCAGTTAGAGGATCCAAGTTGCTGAAAAGAAAAACAATTATTAAACATTAAATTCTTTAATTCAATACTAAATGGATGAAATTCATGACATGGAATAAAATTTAACAAAAATGTTCACAAGTAGTAGTTAATTAAAGTAAGGAGCATTTGGCATAAACAAAACGTAGCACATTTTGAAAAGTGTGCATTTCAATGTACTGTTCTGGTATCATTTATTTTCATAAATTTATGGGAGAAAACAATGTTTTAATTTGTGAGGGGGGTACAAGGTCACTTTCGAATGACACTCCAGATGCAGATTCTCAAATGATGAAGCTCAAAGACTGAAATTTTGGTTATAGCCTTGACAGAAACTCAGGACCTTCAGCTCATGAAGTGGGAGGTAGCATCGTGTTAATCCTCCCTTACACAGTAAAAAATATTAATAATTAACATGTTATCTTAGAAATATGTTATACCTACTGTTTGAGCTATCTACAATTTTGTCCTTTAATTATTTTAAAGTTGCCAGTCTACATTCTAAAAGCCTAATATGATGCAAATATTGAGTTATGACTCAAAGATAAAGAGATGGACAAAAAGTATCTGCAATGAAAGACATATATATGAAATTATATTTTTAATTAATTCATAATCATAATGAAAAATCAACCTATTTCAGTGAAAGTATTTCTGTTATTTTTAAATATTCAATTCCGACAGTCATTATTTTCATTTTAAGTTTTTTTTTAAATGCATTCATGTACAGAAGTACCTGTAGTTTGATATAGCTATATTTCATATGTGAATGTCTCATTTTTTTTAGAAGGGATAATGCTTTTATTCCTGGGCTATCAACTACAAGGGTATTCTGCCCTTTTTAAGAATGGTAAATGTTAGGTTACCAATGTATTCTACATAGAATAACAGAATATGGCTTTGTTTCTTTAAAAAAGAATCAGAGCCACAATCTCTGACGGGCTAAAAAAAATTAGAATGAACACTTTCAATATATTGAAATAATAATACATTTAAAATATAAAATATCTGATAAGATTGGTAGAATTTAAATAAGATGGTTAGAACCTTCCACATTTTTAGATTTAATTCTTAATGTGTATTGGACCTTATTGTCCATCTTCAGGTATCTATTCTGTAATTATACATATTTTATATAATTTAGGTAATGAATTATTATGCTTTATTCAGAAGCTAACTTACAACCTGGTTTATGACATAAAGAATTTAAATATCTTTTTTTCTCTATTAGACTCCCAGTTATTCCTGGAAATTGGATAAAGGTATGACTTTATATTAATAATTATCTATTGTTTTAAGTACAATTATTAATTACGTTAACTAATTTAATACATCCACAATATTAATTTACTTTCAACATAACATAACAGTGGTATGATAATCCATAACCTGGATTATAGGAAATACGTAAAATTTCAGAATAGATGCCTGAAGACTGTGAACAAGGTCGGAAACATTGCAATAAGAATAAAATATAAAACTTTTGATGGTTCTACCCATCTTATTTGAATACACCCTTCCACTATTTTCATGACTTTTATTAAAACAACTAATTTTATTTCTTTAAAAAAATTTAAACTTACTTTTACTATTTTAAAAATAAAATAATAAATAAATTTTAAATATAAAATATACTAAACAAAAGAAGTGCTTGTGATTCAGTAGTAGAATAACATTTTGGAGAAAATCGTACAATCATTCATCTGATGTCAATAAATAAAAAACAATTACTGGTTGGCATTCTATACTGTTCAAGAAATGAAGCTCCTTAAAATCGGTTAGAAATAAACTTTGTTGAAATAAACAATATACAGAAATAAATAAAAATTCTAATGAAGGTAAGAATGTAGTGAATTATGATACAAGATCATCGAATAGGAATGTACGCTTGCACAACGTAACTTACATTTCGTTTATTTTAAGAAGGTCAGTGCAAGTAAATGGTCTGAGAGTTGTCATTTTCAGAAAAATAAAGATAAACACGAAGGTCCCGGTTAGAGAAAACCCTCGTGCCTTTAGATGGAGGTAACATAACCTTACTTGAAACCTACCTATTACCTTTCACAATTGGTGTGATTCAAATTGTCGATAAACTCAAAGTTTCCTGAATAATTCTGCATGAAACGATTTTTATCGATCAAATTCGAAAATTCTATTCTTAATTGAATAAAGGTTAAAACAAAATAATTTATGAACTTTATCTCTCAAAACTCTTTTCTTTTTATTGTGCAACACTGCGTAAAGTCCTACACATGTTCTATATCAGTAAGGTTCTTTTAGAGCCCAGTTTGACTCAAAATTATTTGATAACATGACCTGAAGACTGAGGAAATATTCTTCTTTCGTTTACTTCCTAAATTTATCATCAAATTTTAAAAATGGTAATTAAAATTTGTGCAATAAGGAAAATATGTTTATATATCAATAATACACAAAGACAAACTGACTCATTATTTTTTACATTTTAGTCTTACAAGATAATATTTTACCGATTAAGTGCTTCCCAAGCATGCTTTTCATCCAGGTATTATAAAGCAATGCCCTATAGAAATTTCTTCAACAACAATCAGGTATAGTAAATAATTAATTAATTTACAACTAAAAATAATGTTAATATAATATTTGAATTATTTCAATTTAGACTTTTAGGTATTATTCTGCTGGGAGAAGACCTAATTTTTTTACTCAATTCATTGAAAATGTTAAACAAGATTTTGCTAAAAGTAAAGAAATGAAAGAAAGTTTAAAGAAGTTTAGGGAAGAAGCACAAAAGCTAGAACAATCTGAGGCACTTCAAAAAGCTCGGTATGTCATGTACTAGATGTAATTCAGATATCAATATTGTCTTAAGTATACTTATTATTATTTTTACTCTTTTTTAGGTCAAAATTTCATACTGTAGAATCAGAGGCCTCAAAGAGTAGTGAAGTTTTTAAAGAACGTTTAGATTCCATTAAAGATAAAGTTAGTGATGTTTTAGAAGAAGCAGCCAAGTCAGAAATTGGAAAGAAAGCAGGTGATGATTACTTACTGAACTTATAGTTATACCTACATATTGAATCTTCTTAAAGATTTGCATTATATATTCCTTTTTATTATTGAACCTATACGTCTGTTTATTTAGAAAAAATCTTAAACTGTATTCTATATTTCAAGAATTATTATTCTACAATTATTAACTTGGGGACAATCATTTGGTCGACAAAAAATAGAATGATATTTATTATATTTCACTTTTATCTCTGTTTTTAATCTCGAATGAAGGTAGTATTCCGCTTGGGCTAGGACCTCCTTTGTCCATCTTTGTTTCATCCTGGTAGCCCCAGTTCGTATCCTGAGTTTTATCATATTCATAATATTTTGTCTTTTGAGACTTTAGAGCCTTAGTTCCCAAAGTGGTCCAGGTAGACCCCCAGGGTTCTACGGGAGTCTATGTTGGCGTCACAAACAATGGGGATTCATAATTCATAAGCGCGGTCCATGAAATTTTCAATAGTGAAGAACTAAAATGTTGGGTTGACTTCACCTATCAATGTAGGCCAGGTTTTCCCAAAGTGATCCATACAGACCCCCAAGGGTCCATGACGACCTGCAAGGGGACTATGGGAGTGAAACCATGAATTGGGGGTCCGTTATATGTAAACGGGGGTTTCTTGTCAGAGTTTTAGACTTTTACTAATGAAGCAAAACATTGGATGGTGCGAATTTGCCCAATTTGCCACACACATACTGCCAAGAAGGCGACGATTTAACTTACGTTCAACATTAAAATGCCCTGTATTCAGATTTTGAATGTTTTGATCTATATGGTGACATTGAAGAAACGGATGTCATATTACAAGAGGAAATGATCGGAATAAGCACTAACTTATTAAAACTTTAAATAAAATTTAAAAATGTATATCATATCTTCTGGCTTCAAAAATATATTCCTACAACTTATCCCATATTAAGGAACACCACAAAAAAGTTTTTGATTGCTTCTTCATCATCTTACCAATTTGGACATTATTAACATATTTATGACAAGGGCCATAGCCACGTTGAATGCACCGGTACCCGTAGATCACCGAAGTTAAGCAACGTCGGGCGTGGTCAGAACCTGGATGGGTGACCGACCACGTGCTGTTGGTATTATAAAAGGGTGGCAACCTGTAGATAGCCCAGCGTTAATAGCCTAATTGTTGATACACCGTAAAACAGGGGGGGGGGGGGGGAATGATAAAAATTAACATATTTATGTATTTATTACTCCACTAGCTGAATACCCGTGCTTCACCATGGTCGATAAGTATTTTTTTATATTGAGTTAAATAAGATATGATCAAAATTAACGCTACTACATAATTTTGTACAGCTTATTATTGCACGGACTTTAAAGTTACCCAGGAAACACCATGTGGAGGTAACCGTGCTTGTTTCCGTTGAAGAGTTAAAAAAAAAAAAAAAAAAAAAAAAAAAAAAAAAAAAAAAAAAAAACGCTTAAAAAGTTAGGTAAACAGAGACAAATTCACGTTGAAAAGCATAAAACTAACAAATTTTTAAGCACTTATCTCTTCGATTGACATCGCCCCACCGAACATTACAACAGAATCTTATTTTTTTTATTTTATTTTTTTTTTTTCGCTCCAAAAACCATGTTCCAGTAAACGGATTCAACTGGTTAATGAACTTGACCTTTTAAATGAGAAGAAAGATTTTTGTACCAAATGTTATCAAAATCGAACCATTTTTGAGCCGATGAGGAACTTCTTAATAATTCAAACCCCCCTAAAAGTACTTAAACATTTGAATATCAAAAAAACCTCTCTTAGCGAGTGTTTACACTCTAAACGTATTGTCCGTGCAAAATTTCAAATTTTTTTGTCTAGTGGTTGGGGATATTATTACCTCGGATGGGCCATCATCAGGGCGTAAACTCTATGAGGGACAAAATAACATTTTATTTCAAGTAATTCAAGGACTGCCATCATAGTGGAAATTAACCTCAATTAAAAATAATACTATGGAATAGATAGTGTACGGTAACACCTGTTCTTTATCGTCCTAGCAACGCATGTTGCCTAGGCGTGTATGCTCTAACCAACTAAAACTTTAAACCCCTCTAAAAATACTTAAAAATTCGAATATCAAAAAATCCTTTCTTAGTGAGTGCCTACGTTATATAGGGAGTGTCCATGCATAATTTCAAAATTTTCTGTCGAGTGGTTTGGGCTGGGGGATGATAGGTCAGTGAGTGAGTGAGTCAGTCAGTCAGTCAGTGCGTGGTATTTGACAAATATATAGTAGATATGCCATAGCCCTGATAATGAAAAAGACTAATTACTTGTCTTAGCTGTGAGAAACCTGTTGTGTCAAAATTATATGAACTGTACTTGCTCGGGTGAGTTATGTCTTGTTTACTTGTCACCTAAGCACTTATGACTACCTATAAACAGCTTTTCTTTTATTTATTTATTTATTTATTTAAATTTTAACGTCCATTTATTATTAACTACGAATTTTAGGACGGGTTATCTATAGGTTACCACCCTTTTCTAGCCAGGATAGGGGTGATGCCTTTTCTTTTTTCGAAAGAAAAGCCACCGCCCCTAGTTTAGTGACAAGTATTAGTAAACTCCACAAGTTCAAGTAAATAGGAATAGGAATTCTACTTACAAAGTAACAAGTTAGCTCCTCGACCGCCATTCTACTGGGCAATCGTCCCTTGTCACATTGTGTAAACAGCCCAACAAGTGTTTAGTGACAAGTTAGTTACTAGACGGACCAAACTGAACGCTCTTGTCCACTATGTGTGAACGAGTACTTGTCACTAAGTCAGCTAAATGAGAGTAACACGTATGGACGGACTGTACTGAACACACTTGTCCACCAATATATGAACGAGTAGTTCTCACAGCGAGAGGGACAGGCACAAATGACACTTACTCAGCTCGTGTAAACTAGGTATTATTGTAAGCTCTTTAAGTTACAGCCTTATAGTTCGTGTGTTAAACGAACTAATTTAAATGTAAACACTTGTAAAAATGTAAAATGGAATCTGAAAGTGAAGCAAGATCTTAGGCGCCTCAACAGGAAACTGACACCATCCTAAGCTGAACTTACTCCATTTAAGCACCGATTTCTCTGAATGCGATAGCATAAGAACCATATTTGTAGGAAATTTAATAAGCTTTTAAATAAATGTATTACATTTACTACGATATCCCAACTGGTTTCTAGATGTATAAGTAAATACTGACAATCCTAAGAAAAATCTAGATTTTTCCATTTTCCTTGACAAAGGTTATTGATATGGCTTTGGAGATTTTTACATTAGATTCCTCACTTCCTGTTACTTATAATAAGTGTCCCTGAAAGCCTAGTTATGTAAAAACGTAAGTTACGAGTTTTTTGCATGGATTTTGCCAAAAAAGCATGTTCCAGTGGATGGCTTCTGCTGGTTAAGGAATTTCAAATCATACAAATTATATTAGTACCAAATTTCATTTATATTGGCCCATTTTTGATCCTGCTAGAGAGCGAACTGGCAAATATATGAAAGGTCCAGGGGAAAAGGGGTAATTGCCCTTTTTTTCATAATTTAAAAACACTAAGTTCTCAAACCTATAAATTCTTAAACGAGGGAGTCAGGAAAAAAGTGTACACTGATATCAAAATTTGATATGTATATTTTAGGTTAAGAAAATAAAAAGTTATAATTATTTCCACACAACAATGAAAATAAAATTAATTGTTTAAAAATATTTGTGGACATGTATCCTTCATCCCTTGTATTTATTCTTCTTCCTCTAATGATACATTGTCAATATATTTGTCATCACCTCTGTCTTGCAAATCAGTAGTTTTTTTTATTTTGTTTGTGGATATATATGGTGTAGGTCAAAAATAGTACTTAATTTTCCTTTTGTACCACTTTATTGTATTTTGCCCTACATGTTTCATGGCCTTAATGCCACATCCTCAGGGGCCATTACCTCCCGGCATGTGGTGAGCTCACCACCCATAATTAAGAAATAGACTCAGTAAATAAGAAAACGGAAATTACATTTTTAAATAAAAAAAAACGAGTCAATATGGGTGGCGAGCTCACCACATGTCGGAAGGTAATGGCCCCTGAGGAGGTGGCATTAAGGCCATAAAACATGTAGGCCAAAATACAATAAAGTGGTACAAAAGAAAAGTGAAGTACTATTTTCGACCTACGCCAAATATATATAAAAAAAGTGAATATACTTGATTGGTCAGAAACACGTGGAATAAAATAGTAGTTTTTAAGTAATCATAGAATTTTCTTGCTTTCAGGGACTCCAAATACTGCTTTTTTTTTTTTTTTTTTTTTCTAAGGCTTGTCAACCCCTTGGGTCATTAATGCCTCGAATGTAGTCTGGACGATGACCTTGCCACAGGCACATGTATTCAGGAAACACTTTCAGAAGGAGCAAATATTTGTTTCTCTCTCAGTTGTAAATTATTCATTTTTTTTCACAATTGTTATATTTATTTAATTTCATAATAAGAAAATTAAATGTTCATTTAGTTTATTTTCAATTTTATCTACTAATGGGATATGTCATAGAAATGTAAAATTTATATTTTGGAAATTAATTTGCTGGATTTCAAGAATTTCATTAATTTATTTATATTTGTTGCGCCGTTGCCTAGTATTTCATCCAAATGTACAGATAGTTGGACTTCATCTCTTTCCTTTTTAAATTTTTGGCATTCAGTTAGAATGTGCTTAACGGTTCAACTCTCACATATGGCCTGTTCTTCTCTACACATCAAATGTCTGTGACTCATTCGTGTATGCCCTATGCGCAGTCGAGAGAGCACCACCTCTTCTCTTCTGTTTTCCATGAAGGACGATTTCCAAGGTCTAACTTCTCTTTTAATTTCTCTTAATTTGTTACTATTTTGCAAATACCAAAAATTTTGCCAGGAATTCCATATTACTGACTTTATGTGCGCATGGATATCTAACACTGGAATTTGTTTACAAATGATACCATCATTAATTCCTTTTTTTGCAGCTTTGTCTACTTCTTCATTTTCATCAATCCCACAATGCCCAGGGATCCATACAAATATAATGGATATATTATCTTTTGCTAATGACTCTAAACACTCAAGTATATTTACGAGTGGGTGATCGGAACATATGTTTCTAATTGCCAGTAGGGCTGATAACGAGTCAGAAAATATTGCAATGGTTCTATTAGGGGGGATAACAATGGAAAGTGCTTTATATATTGCTAATAGTTCTGCTGTAAAGGAAGTACATATTGGCAAGAGTTTGAACATGTGTGTCCTGGATTCAGAAAGAAAGGCTGCTCCAACTCCTGAAATGTCCTTGGATCCATCTGTGAAGATGCATGTAGAAGGTGGAAGTAGTTTCTTTAATCTTATGAATTCTTTTTGGAATATTACTGGAGGGGTGGTTGTCTTAATGTATTTAGTTAGTGATAAATTAATTTTAGGCAAAGGTAATTTCCATGGTTCTTTAGTTGAAATACAGTTGTGCATTAGATCTTGTGAGCTTAAATTAAGTTCATCTAGCATAATTTTGATTCTTCTGGGAAATGAGGTCCTAAGCTTGGAACCTTAGCTCCAGTTTAGATCTAATATAGCTGCGGTATAAGGTCATCATGGTTCTTCTGTTTCCACCCCAGGCTGTGTTGGATAAACATTTTAGTAGATTTAGTGATCTCATGCAGTTATTTCTTAGATATTTAATATGTTTGCTCCAATTCAGTGATTTGTCAAATATAAGCCCCAAAAAGCGAGCGCTGTCCTTGTTTGCAATGTCAGAGCCGTTGATCCTAAGATTTGGAGGTTCTAATATTTTCCTTTTTGAGATCAGAACACTGACAGTTTTTGTTGTAGAAATTCGAAATCCATGATTTCCAAACCATTCATTAATTTTGTCTAATGATTGTTGAATGACATCATATAAGGTGTTAATGCATTTTTCTGAATGATATAGGACCATATCATCTGCATACAACATACATTTAACTGGATTGTCTACTTGTCGAAGAATTCGACTGACAGCCAAGGAGAAGAGAAGGGCAGAAAGTACACCGCCCTGCGGGATTCCATTTTCTTGTACGAATTCTTCAGATAATGTTGACCCACAGCGGACACGAAATGTTCTATTTTGTAGATAGTTATTGATAAATGCTAGCATATAACCTTGTATACCAATGTCAACTAAACATTTAATAAACATTGAAGGCATTTTCCAGGTCTATGAAAACTGCAAGTGTTTTTTTGTTATTAATAAAGGATTCTTTAATATCGGTTTCCAACCTGACCAGAGTATCTCGGGTACTACGCCTACTCCTGAAGCCACTTTGCCAAGGATCTAATAAACTTTTTGAGTCTAGGACCCATTTCAATCTATTTATAATCATTTTTTCGAATAATTTACAATCTGAGCATGTAAGAGATATTAATCGATAGCTAGAAGCTTTATCTCCTGGTTTATATTTTTTAGGAATTGGAACAGCGACTGATTTCCTCCAAATATCAGGGAAGGTACATGATTTGTAAATTTTATTAAAGAAATCTAAAATTATTTTCTTATTTTCTGGCTTGAGATTTTTAATCATGCTTACTGTGATTTCATTAGGACCAGGTGAAGTATCTTTTCTGGATTGGATGGCATGTTCGAATTCATTATACGAAAAGGGCATGTTTAGTGGATCTAGAGTATTAATATTTATTTCAACTGGTGTTAGTTCTATGTGAGATTTGATTTGTTGGAGATGCATATCATAGTTCAGATTTGATGTGACATTTTGAAAATGCCTGCCGAGTTGATCAGCAATATCTTTAGCATTGGTATAAATTGAATTGCCTTCCTTCAACATTGTTAAAGGTGGAGCGTAACCACGGCCCAATATCTTTTTAACAGTTTTCCAAATTTGAGTAGCTGGCGTACTACTATTAATGGAGGAAACAAAATTTTTCCATGTTTCTTTCTTTGACTTTTTAATGACATATCGTGCTTTTGTTCTTGCTGTTGTATATTCATCTAGATGATTCGAGCATGGACATCTCTTAAATATTCTTAGAGCTTTCTTACGTGCCTTAACTACTTGCTCACATTCATTTGACCACCAGGGGACAGTAATTTTTTTAGAATTAGACTGAGTTCTTGGAATTGATTCCTTTCCTGCATCAATCAACTTTTGGGTAACGAAGTCAGTAATTTCATTAATATTGCAATTCTCTAGGTCTATATAGTTTAGCTGAGCAAGATCTTGAAATTTATTCCAATCCGCTTCACTAATTTTCCAAAATACTGCTTTAAATGCTCTAAATCTCTATATTTTTCTGTTGGATCGCAAAAATTCTCTCCAGTCCGGTGAGGTCTCTATTTGGGTTTTACTATTAACAAGACTCATAGGGGTCTTCCCGTGGTCTAGTGGCCAACCCCTGGGGTTCGAGTCCCACTTGCAGCAAGGATTTTTCTCATTTCAGGGCCCGTTGAGAATATTCCTTGGATGTCGGCGCTAATGGCCTAGTAGTTGGTGCACCATAAAAAAATAGACTCATATTCGGATCACACTGCTAGTAACAGTGATCCCTGATAGGGAAAATATTTTCCTACAATCAAATTTCTTTTGAGAAAAGGAGGTGGATAAGCAGCCTGTTGAGCAATTAAAATAGATCAAGCTACTAGTTTGCCCCTTCAAAGCGTGCAAGCATGTTACCTATAATTCTTGCCTTTCTTCCCCATGTCCGCTTGGACAAGGATCCTTTTTCCCCAGAACTCCAAAACTTTTGAATTTCATAACATCGAATAGAATTTTTTTTCTCCTAGAGATCTAAAAGATTTGAAACTAACAACAATCAGCTACCAGAGCTTGCTGTTATCTAATTTTCGACCAAAAATAGACAAGTACCCTTTGTCCCCTGGACCCTTCATATATTTTGGGAATGAAGCAAAACTGCAAAAAAAATCAATGTTAGAGTTAATATTACCAAATTGTTCTTAAATTAACTAATCCTCTTTTATGCACAAAAGGGCCAAAAAGATATTTCCATTTCTCTATTGGGCGTATGTTCCGAATATTGCTCTTCATATTCGGAACATACGCCCAATAGAGAAATGGAAATATCTTTTTGGCCCTTTTCTGCCAAAGTTAGAGATGAGAATAGTTTATAAATGGGAACAGGATTTTCATTCAGCATTGATAATGATGAAGTCCTCATTTTCGCATATTTCCATACTTGTCTGTATTGTTTAATAACCCTTCTTGTTAAGACAATGCTAATGATGTTTCTGTTTACAAGGTTATGATATAAGATTTGTTTTTGTTAGACATCTACTTTGAAAATAACAATATCTCAATAAGATGAATTTTGGATGATGATTCTCAACAGGCAATATCGTCCCTACCATGTCAAACTTTCGAATATGAAAATTGGAGCAAACTAGCGAACGAACTTATTCATTACATTGAAGAAGTAATATATTGAAAAATGGTCTTATTCAATACTTTATTTAAGGCATTAATGGCTATTCTAACGGGGTTGTAGTTCCAACAATTTGCGACAAGCAGTATCACCCCTATCCTGGCTATAAAAGGGTGGTAACCTATAGATAACCCGTCCTAAAATTCGTAGTTAATAATAAATGGACGTTAAAATTTAATAAATAAATAAATATGTAAGTTGAAGTGTGGGTAGGGAAGGATCAATGGATTCTTGAAGAAAGTGCCAGGAGTTATATTATGTACCCGCTACCTTATTGCTTTTGTGATTTATAAAAATATCAATGTTGCCATAAATAATGATTCTTTTCCAAAACATTTTTGTTTTTGAGAAAACAATTAGAATAATGTCTTTGTTTTTGGTAGACATATAAAAAAAACAACAATCGATCAATTATCAACCAACCAGATAAATCAATTATTAATTTTGATTTCAGGACAATTAGGAGCAGAACTTGGAAAGACAGCAAGGGGTGCTGCCGAATCAATATCTGAAACTGGTTCTCAGCTTGGTAAAAGCAGTGCCTTCCAAGCAATTACCCAAACTGCAGCTGCAGTTAAAAAAGAATTAGATCAGACAGGAATCCATGCCCATGTTTATAGACCACCAAGAAAACTCCGAAGAAGAATCGAAACAATTGTGGACCAAAAAGATTTGCAACCCGATTCTGAAACTCTAGGAATAGAACTTCATAAAGATTCTAAGTTTTACCAGAGTTGGCAGCAATTTAAAGATAATAATGCGTACATAAATAAAGTACTTGATTGGAAAATGAAGTACGATGAAAGTGACAATCCTGTAATAAGGGCATCGAGAGCACTGACTGACAAAGTTTCCGACATTATGGGTGGACTTTTCCAGAAGACTGAATTATCAGAAACCCTCACAGAAATTTGTAAAATAGACCCTAACTTTGACAGAGTCCAGTTTTTAAAAGAGTGTGAAAAAGATATAATTCCTAACATTCTTGAGGCAATGGTCCGAGGGGACCTGGAGATATTAAGAGATTGGTGTCATGAAGGTCCTTACAATATATTATCCATGCCAATCAAAGTAGCTCAAACAGCCAAGTACAAATTTTGTTCTAAAATTCTGGACATTGATAATGTGGATTTAATGATGGGAAAAGTTATGGACCAAGGTCCAGTACTTGTTATAAGCTTCACCTCCCAACAGTTATTTTGTATTAAAGACCAGAATGATAACATAATGGAAGGTGATCCAAATAAAGTTTTACGTGTTAATTATGTTTGGGTATTATGTAGGGATCCAACAGAACTAAATCCTAAGGCTGCATGGCGGCTTTTGGATATGTCTGCACAAAGCAATGAACAGCTTCTGTGATCTATAAAAACCCTAAAGTTTTCTACGAGCCTAGAATAAATATTTATCGACTTGCAATTAACTTAGACCTTTTTGTATATAGTATTATACATACAATCAAGTTGTATATATATTTATATTCTTCCTGTTACTTTTTTTTTTAATTAGAAAAACTAAATTCTTAAAAGCTAAACTGTTAACAATACTTTTTGAGGAAAAAGTTATGCCCATTTTATCTGTTGTGAAGCACAATGAAAGTTTCTTTTTTTATTAAAAAAAAATGTTGTTATAAATATGTAAATATATAAGTACTAGTTTTTTTTTGTTTCATTATTTTTTGGAGCCCTCGTCAGATTTACTTTTCTTTTCTTTCTTTTTTTTTATAAATCTTCTCATCATTGTCTGGTAAGATTTGCTATAAAAAAATGTGTTATTTATTTATCGTTCGTTTGGCATTGGCAGCAATGATCCCACTTTGTGATAAACTTGGCCTTTGATTTTGAATGTTGAATTAAATTGTTGAACATTATTTCTAACTATTTCCGTTGCTCCGAACGATGTCATTTGGAAACATGAACTGAATTTTATAATTAACTTCAGGAACTGGTTAGAATCTGGAGCCATATTTCTCTTTGTGAAAAGATCATGTGTTGAATAAAACTAAATTTTATAATTATGTAAATTTTAACGTCCATTATTAACTAAGAATTTTGGGACGGGTAATCTACAGCTTACCGCCCTTTTCTAGCCAGAATAGGGCTGATGCCTTTTCTTTTTTACAAAGAAAAGCCACCACCCCATAGTGGGAATCGATCCCGTGACCCTTGGCACGGAGTGTTAGGTGCTCATGCCTTAACACTCACAGCCACCGGGTCTCCCATTTTATTTATTTATTAAGATTAAAGTACTAATATCGTTATTATAAAATGGGGACTGGTGATAGAAGGGTGAAAATTTAGGGTTGTATATATTTGTATAATGCCAAATCATATAAAAATAAAAAACTTTGGCAAACAAATATTTTGGGGTGAGCCACCCTTAACACTTAGGGGTATAAAAATTAGTTATAAACCTATACTCAGACCTACTGAATACACATATTAAATTTCATCAAAATTGGTTAAGCAGTTTCGGAGGAGTTTTAACACTAGAACTATGACAAGAGAATTTTACATATTAGATATATTTCTTGCTAGTAAATTAAACCAAATTAAAAAAAAAAGTTGTATTATTCTAAAGAATTTAACTCAAAACTACTTACCATTGTTTTGGTTTTCTTGATCCATAAACCATTAGCAAAACAGTGCCATGACATTCACAGAGGTTTAAGAAGTAGTAGATCTTTTTTATTTTATGTGATATATACCTCATAAGCGGGTTTCCTCCCTACGGAAGGAGGGAGGAAACGCGCTTAAAGGTGGAGTTTGTTGGGCTCCCCGTGGTCCAGAGGCTTGGATTCTCATGTGTATTTGAGTCCCTCCTGCATTAGGTTGAGTTTTTTCATGTCACGGCCCGTTGAGGAAATTCCCTGCTGCACCATGGATGTTTAGGAAGGGTAGCAGCCTATAGATAGCCCGGCACTAATGGCCTAGTGCCTCGCTCGTTTCCGCGCTCTATAAGATTAATAAATAATGGCCTAGATGTCGATAGGCCATAAAATACATAAATAAGTGCAATATCAGTCCAGTAGGGGTGGGGGGTTATGTGAAACCCCTCAATCTAGGCCAAATTATTAATGTGCCCCAAGCAAGTTTCGGTCCCCTATCATCACCCCTGTTCTGGATGACGTAGATATCTATGTTTGGAGGGCGTAAATTTTAAATGAAGTTATTGTTCTATTCAAATATTACCAAGTTTGTATTGTTGTCTTTTGTCATTATTAATAAGAAAGGCATTAAACATTTGAAAGTGAATTAATTTGTAGACAAAAGTGCAGGAAACCAGCTGGCCATGAGGTATGGGCACTGCCTGCCTATGCAGCCCCCCCCCGAATGTTTCGTGTAATCGAAAAAAAATGTGTCATAAAAACCTTAAAAATACATTGCATAAGATCACTTAGTTCAGAAAAAAATGTAATACCGTTTTAGTTGGGTAACTATTCCAAGTTCTAAATTGCTAGTTTCCATGCTCCCCCCCCCCCGGAAATTATTTTCTATATACGACGGTGACTCAAAGATCTTTAAAATTACGCAATTTGTTGTATTTAAAAAAAGTTTTAAGTAAAAAAGAAACATACGTTTTTTGTGTCAATCAAGTTTTCGAAGTCTTCTCCAAGCACAATATTAATATGAAGCTAAGTGAACGAAGGAAAGTCAATTAGGCCTCACACTGGATGAGGTTTCTTGCACTAATATTGTCGTTGTTCAAACTAGGACTAACTACCACACCCCCCCCCCCCAACGCTCATTCTTTTCAGATCAGTGAATCATACCATGATATGAGAACTGAATAGGCGAAAAAGAATTTATCAAGAAAAGGATGAGTATTTGGAGTTCTATTATTTACTCGGTTACCCCAACAGCCAAAAATATGTTTTGATTATTTCCGAATAAAGCCTGACACGTTTTATTATCCGCTAGATGGGATTCGACCCATTATAAAAAAAAATACCGATAGTGATATGGCTTAGATGTTTCCTTTAGAATACATTAGAAATTAATTGTTTAATTTTTCGAGAAATTAATCCTATGGTTCCCGTATTCAATTCGGACGAACTCTGACGGCAAAAAATTAAAATTATTTGTTTTCCTCCGTCAGCTTCTATGCAAGTGTACGAACGTCTTCAGTGCAAGCCTGTTTCATAGTTTTCAAAGAACACATGGTACTTTTTCCATCGCTGTCGTCCTTTCAAGTCACTGCGATATATCGCTCAAAAATGCATCCAACCTTAATATAATTTATGCGATCATTTGCTAAAAGTAACTAGCAAAACATATGTTTTCCCAAAAATTGAATTTCAAAATTGTTTTGATGCTGCCTAAAAACTATCCAGATACTAGTTTACAGCCATTTGAATCTGTAAGTAATGTCAGGCACCGCGGGAAATCAATTTATTCAAGAAGTATGTCGAAATTAATTTTTCTGTATATTATTTTCCTATTTCTTAGTTTAATGATGATTTATTCACTATCAATTCTTTCTTTTTTTTTTATTAGAGACCACTACTATGGAGATTTATCCCAGAAAACAATATTTAAATTCAATATTAATAACTGTTGTCAATAAATATATAATAATGGTTCTTTTAGTAGAAATATTTATTCATTCAAATTATAATGGATGTTAAAATTTGAATATATAAATGTGTCTTCTAAAAAGAAGCATTTTTGCTGAACTCTACAAATATTTTCCTAGGAAATTTGAGATTCAGAATGAGATGTTTTTAATGGTGTTTTTATGTCAATTTGTAGCTATAATGTTTTCCCGTAGCATGTTTTAGAACACACTTAAAGCCAAGTTGATACCAAGACATATTCACTTTCAATAATTTCTCCTGTTAATTTAATTTTGTTATATATTTCATTTTATTTGCTTGATGTATTTTATTTTGGTTGTCCGCCTTAACAATTTATGTAAAATACAAATATATGTATTGGTTCAAATAAATATTGATTGATTTTTCAAGTTGAGTTACTCATATGACGACTTATTTTTTACTTTTAAATAGGAGAAACATCCGTTTGCATTATTAGATAGTTTATATTGCTTACTCCTTGAAACTTAAGGCAATAAAATCTTCAAGTAGGAAAAAAAAAAAAAAATGGAACTGAATTTGTATTGCAGGAAAAATCGTTCATTGGAGGGGATTGGGATGTATGGACTTATGATAAAAGGAGATCCATGCAAGAAATTATACCTGGTTTATTTCTTGGTCCATACTCTTCAGCAACTAAGTCCAAATTAAGCTATCTTAAGAAAAATGAAATAAGTCATATAGTGTGCATTAGAGATACTCAAGAGGCACATTTCATAAAACCTAATTTTGAAGATCAATTCATGTAATACAATAATAAATTTTAAGATTTATCATTTAAAAGAAAGAATAATATAACTAAATTATTACAGGTAAAATATGGAAATCTATATATGTATGCCAATGACACATATCAGACACGAGGGAAGCCCAGAATTACAGTTTTAGACAAATCAAATTTAAAACTGGAGGCCCGTGGCCATGAGGGTTAAGGCGTGAGCACTTAACACTCTGCGCAAAGGGTCGTGGGTTCAATTCTCACTATGGGGTGGTGTTTTTTTTTTTTTTTTTTTTTTTTTTAAAAAGAAAGGCATTAGCCCTATTCTGGCTAGAAAAGGTTGGTAACCTACAGATAACTCGTCCTAAAATTTGTAGTTAATAATAATGGACGTTAAAATTTAAATAAATAAATTTTAAAATATATATCTTTCTTCCTTCATTAGTAACAATATTATAAATTGGCACTGATTTATTTATAGCACAATGAATAATAAGAAGTTTTATTTTCTTAAATTTGTGATAACTAGCTAACTCAAATTTTAAAATAATTCATAGATCCATTATACACTGCTTTGATTTAACAACTTTTAGAATGCATATTATCCATTAGTTTTGAATATTGCGTAGCTAGTTTCATTGAAATAAAACAAAATCTACACCCCCCCCCACCAAACACACATTTAGATTTAATTTTTTGAAGTAGAGTTTAGGTAAAACTTTACTAATAATTTTGTTTATGTTTTCCATACATTTCGTGGATATCACTGCACTGGTTTTTCCCTGCACCATGCACTATTGTCTGAACTCACCCCAGATGACGGTACCAAGTAGGTAGGATTGATTTAATGAAATTTTTTAAACGTTCTATCATAAGAAAAACTTTAATAGCTACATTCCTTCAGAATAAATGCAAAATATATGAATTTTTTAAATATTAGCCTTTAAATATTAGTATATATATTTCGTAGTTAATAATAAATGGACGTTAAAATTTAATAAATAAATATTAGTATAAATTTTGTATAAACAAAAAAAAAAGAAAGAAAAAAAGAGAGCAATTATTTATATATTTATAACCTAATGTTATAAATTGTATTTTAACTGTTTAGGTATCTCGTACTAGAAATAAATGATTCAAAGTATGAGAATATAATGCAGCACTTTGTAATAGTACGAAACTTCATTAATGAAGCTCTAGCAAAGGGTGGAAAGGTACTAGTCCATGGAAACACCGGAGTATCTAGAAGTGCTGCCTTGGTAATAGCTTATCTCGTTTATAAGTTCAACATCAATTTCAAGTAAGTTCTGGAATTAAAAATAAAGATGTGTTATTATGAAATAAGGATTTACCCAGCAACTCTTCACATGTTACTGGTATAGAAATCCATCTACAGCTCCTTTTTCATTTTCCCTCTGATTTTTTTTAAATTTTATTTAACTTCAGGTTATATAACAAATGAACTTATTTATTATTAATGTACACATTAGTGTCCACATTTAGCCAAATCTTGTGTTGTAATCGAGATGTTTCTTCTTTAGAATCTAAAAACACCATTGATGCTGAAATCAGTTTCTGTTCAAGGAATACCTAGCATTTTTTAATGTCTCAAATGAAAATAACAACTATAAAACAAGCATTTATAAAAATGTATTAAAAAAAAAGCGGCCAATGTGCTAACTTTTGAAATTTGAGTTAACAGAGTATAAATAAATTATTAAAGATCACAGCCCTCTGGTTCCCGCTCTCTGTATTAGTTCAGTTAGTCTACCAGTCTTGTGAATGGAGCCGAACAGGAAACACCTTTTCATGTGCGTTCTCTCTGTGATGTCTTCCAGTTTCCAATAAATAACGTATATATTGGTCTGCCACCCAGTCACAACATGCACATTGGCCCTTCTTGTTACAAATAAAATAAAGTTATTCCAGGCTTAATGAAAATTTATTCTTGATGTAATAAAATAAGTTTGTTTGTTCTCACTGAAAAGATAAAATAAACGAAACACTTGATGGGTAGATAAAAATGAGTATTTGGTCACTCAAAATGGTGTTAACACTACATTAGATTCATGTCAATCACCAAAACTAAAACACATTTTAAATTTATTTTGTCTCTTTCATACCCGTAAGGGTTGACCTAGCAGATTTCTCAGATCTTAAAACAATATCAACAAACTATGGGGAGACCCGATGGCTGTGAGGGTTAATGCGTGAGCACTTAACACTCCGTGCCAAAGGTCGTGGGTTCGATTCCCACTAGGGGCGGTGGCTTTTCTTTCGAAAAAAAGAAAAGGCATCACCCCTATCCTGGCTAGAAAAGGGTGGTAACCTATAGATAACCCGTCCTAAAATTCGTAGATAATAATAAAGGGACGTTAAAATTTACATAAAAAAACAAACTATGGAGGCTAGTTTCATCTTCCCAGAAATATTATTATTATTTTCTTGCAGAGAAGACAAACTAATGTAATTATTTTTTCGACTAGGGCCGCTTTTGAACATACTCTGAATAAAAGGCTCTGTATTAAGCCCAATGATGGATTTATCTCACAGATAAAAGAATATGAAATAATTTGTCAAGCCACTACAAAACTATCAGATAGTCCTGCAGTTCATAGAAGCCAAAAAAGACCCTTTCACGAGTTGTAGTAGCTTATGGTTCCAACACGATTAGGTTGCTGTCAATAATTGAATATCTCGATGTTCAGTTTATAAAAAACATGCTTTATATCACTTATTTAAAAAAAAAAAAAAATCTTATTAAAAATAAGTATCTAGTTAGCTTATCAACTCTAGCTGTAAGGAAACAGGTACATGGAAATACTTAACCAGATCGTCTCAATTATTAAGTATAGGGAAACATTCTCAATTGTAACCAAAACTCAGACTTTCTACCAGAAAAACAAGCAAAGCACACACACAAAAAAAAGTTTAGGTTTAACAGATAAACTTTCTGCAATTAGAATAGAAGACAGGGATAGAATGTTATGGCGTCAATGACCCTAAGGTTGACACGCCTTAAAAATAAAGAAAAGGGATAGAATGGAGCTACTCACCAAATTTAAGGTTTGCTTGACAAGAAAATAAAACAACAAAATCAATGGGTGTTAAGGGTAGATATTTAAATAAAGATAACTCTTGAAAATCTCAATATATTTACAATTACACGGATTACCCTCATAATTGTACAGAAAATAAAGGTTTAGTCATTGGAAGGGCCACAAAGATTTAGTCTCAATATAAAATCAGAAATAATTCTTTATGATTGAAATATTAAAAAAATAAATTAGAAATTTATCCTGCTATCAACATTATACTTATAATTTTGCTAGTTAAAATTGTTTTTCACTTTTTTACAATGCAAGTTCCAATTTGTATTATCCATTAAAATGGGATACAAATAAAAAAAAGTCTACCCATCTTTTCAATATCCCCCATGTTTTATAAAACATGCACAACTAGTATAGTCTACAGGCCCAAGTACAAAACATTTCATTCCATTGACTCCTTACAGGATTGTCCCCTCTCTCAAGAGACATAATAAATGACAGATCAACGTCTACATCTTGCCTCAAAATGCATCAACTCAGGTAAACCTATCGAAAGGTTTAGTCTGAAGGCTTATTTGCTAGAATAGTAGAGATCTAGGAAACGATCAACTAAAACAAAATACATGTAAAAATTAATATAAACAGCAAATTAAATTGTTTAATATCCTCAAAATTATAAATTAAATGATCTTCACCAGCCTGGCCATTCGTCATTTGAGTAGAAATGGTACTTACCCTTCTGTGTGCTTGAATAACGAGCTCTTCTTTGGTGATTCACATTTGACGTCAAAGATGTGTTTTCCTAAGCATAATACAAATAAAAATCACTAACTCCAGCAGTAAAAGAATAAACTGATGGACATAATGCAAAGTTCAAACCAATGGGTCTAGAAACTTGAATTTTATTTTGTCTGTTAAAAGTAAAAAATTGCACCATTTTAATTTGGTACTATAAACTATGACTAATTCAAGAGTTCATTAACCAGAAGAATTGGCCAAGAAATCCATTAAAGCAAGCAAGTTGATATTTTCACAAATCAAAAAGAAGAATCTTAGTTTGCCTAATTCTAATTTCTTCATTGAACAAAATGTCCAGCTCCCACCCAGCCCTTAATGAGCATCCGTAAAGTGAAAAATCAGGCAAATGGGATTTAGAACTATTCATAATATGACAGCACAAAACTTAGACTCCCTATTCGATTGTCTCATTAAACCTTACGAGGCTAAGCGCTGGGTGGCCGAGTGAGCTTAGGTAGCACAGGTATTGGCTGGTCAGGTTTTATTTTGTATTTTTCAAAAAGATCAAAATCCACCAATAACTGCTTTTATTCCTTTACTAATGGAACTAGGGATATTAACGGAAACGTGCTAAGATGATGCAGTTCCTACGTCAGACTTTTTTGTAGTTACAGTTGCAGTTTCATTTTTATTTTATTTTATTTTTTTATTCATTTCTTTTCTATTTCCTTTTACCATTGATGTATAACAATTTGTTTGCTTTACTTTTTTCTTTTTTTTTTCTCTTCATAGTATCCCTATGAAGAGTGCATTTATTTTGAACACATGTGCCATTGCCTTATTTGGCATATTACATGTAGTGATTATGTGTTTTGTTACATATATTATATGGAGATATAAACTTCGATCAGATGATTTTACAAAACAAATTTAAATAATGTGAGTTTAAATAAAATTAATTTTTTAATTTATTTACAATGATACTATAATAAGTGAGTAATTGTGATAATAATAAACTATACTTAAATAATATTAAACTAAAATTCTATTTCAACCGATGCTGCGGTTTCTCTTGAGCCGGAAGGATATGCAAGAGCAGATATATTAAGATACACTCATTATTGTTCAAATCAAAACATAAATTCTAATTTTATTTTTCTACATCCATGTCTATACTTTTGGTAAATTTTGAAAATTCTTTTTTATACTTATCAAATAGAATATT
The DNA here is from genome assembly GCA_946811695.1 of Gonocerus acuteangulatus. Lineage (NCBI taxonomy): Eukaryota > Metazoa > Arthropoda > Insecta > Hemiptera > Coreidae > Gonocerus > Gonocerus acuteangulatus. Next base: position 46,235,205 of record OX328126.1, read on the forward strand.
TGGTTGTTCTGGCCAATTACCACCTTTTAATATTATAGATTTTATTAATTGTAATATGCTTTTGTCGAATAGTTTACATGAATATAAGATGTGAGTAAAATATTGTGTAGTCCGTCCGTCACATTTACACTTATCGTAATTCTGTAACTTAAATCTTGTCAAATATTGTCCAGTCGGTCCATGTTCTGTAAGGAATTGTGTGAATTTATGGTGTGAGCTTTTTTACTTTACTTGTGGAACTATATAAATTAAATAAATTAAAAAGGAAAAAATAACAGGCATTAATAGTCAAGGGACCTCCCTCCCATGGAAAAAACGTAAAACATGCAGGCACTTGCTACGGATCGAGATGGATGGACTCAATGACTAGAGGCTCCCCAAGCTAAAAGGCACACAGAGGTAGAAAATAAAGAGGGGACCTAGCTTGTCTTGTCCCTTCGACCAACGACCATGTCTGAAGGGAAGTAATACGAAAAACTATAGTCAAGCCGAACGTGGCAAGTGCAGACCCTAACCACATAAATGCATTCAGATCATTGGGGCACCCTTTTTCTCACCCCCTGCTTTCCCCGACTGCATATATGTGGTCAGAGCAGTTGAAGAGTTAAAAAGTCGCTTCGAGGGACAGGGTACTGACTTACAGGAGATAAGCTTAGAGCTTGGAGGTGCTATGTCCTCCTTATGAGATGTCTCACCTGGAGCTTGGTAAGGGTTAATAAGAACTGGATATTGTTTCTTAAAATTGAATGCTTTTAATTTATGATTAAAATAAAAATGTAATTGTAATCATTACAAATAATCAAACATAATTAACAAACGAACAATATTTCTAGATGTATTTTTACCTGCTGTTGTTCAAGGGAATCTTCCAGCTGCATTCGTTGTATGTCTAAAGTCAACTTTTTTACCTTTTCTTTTTCTTGTCTTTCAACCTATAAGATGAAAAGGAGAATTATTATAAACAATTCAAACTATATATTTAGAGACAATGAGATCAAATTACAACGTGTATGTATAAAAGTATTCAGAAAGATTTAATAATTGATTACCTCTTCTTGATATTTTAAGTTCTTAACAAGGTCAGAATCCAGAGGAACATTTAAACTTTTGCACTGCGTTTTATTTCCTTTCCTCAGCAGCAAAACAAATGAATTATCTGTAAATAATTAAAATTTATTTTCACTGAACATCAATTAAAATTATAGAATTCAAACAAAATATATTTTAACATTGAAATGTTATAAATGAGTACTTACCTGTTGACTTGTGAGTTTTCCCAAGTAAAGGAATGACAATATCTTGAGATGGCCGGACAGCCTCCTTCAATCTTTCCTGAACATTGTCCGACACCATTTTATCTAGCTCATTCCAAATGTCATCATCTGTAATGTTGGCACTCTGAAATAGATATTATTATGTAATTTGTAGACTCTAGTCAATATATACATATACATATAAATATATATATATATATATATATATATATATATATATATATATATATATATATATATATAGCGCAAAACAACAAAATATGAAAACTCTCCCCTCTTTCTGCCATCCTCCCAAGGCATACTACAGCAACAAAAGAGTAATTTTAAGTTTAACGTAGATAAATTGTCTTAGTTTTTACCTTATGCTCATTCGTCTTCTCAGATTCTTCTTCTGACAAACCTTAAGGGGAAAAAAATTAAATTAGAACATATTAAAGTCAAAATTTTAATTAAAAAAAAACACTATCACGTCTTAACAACAACTAAGCAAAATTTTCAGTTATAACTGTGTGATTCCAAATTTTAGCTGGTAATGTTTTTTTGTAAACTATTTTTGTATTAAATTAGTTATACAATAAGAACATAAATAGCCTATAAAATAGAAAAATATAATGTTCAAATGCTTAATGTATAAATATTTAGAAAACACTACTTTAAATAAATTCAAATTCAATATTACCTTAAATATACTTCACAGTATATTAAAGGTAATATTGAATTTTGAACAGTCAATGCGGGACACCCTGTATAACACCTAGATATTTGACGATATTATTTAAAAAAGAAAAACATTACCTGACTTTGACTCATCTGAAGCCCTGAATGACAAAATCATAATGGGTAACTTTTTAAAGGAAGAAATAACGAGAGTGTATTAAGAGAAATGAGAAGAGATGGGGAGTGAAGGGTCAACTATTTTAATGTCATCCTGTAGAGAAGGAGAAACGGGCTCTGCTCCACGGGTATCTAAGGTGATGCGGGTTGCCGTATCATGAGGATTCTTGTAGATATCAATGCCCACGTTCTTGAGGTGCCATCCGTTTTTCTACATCAGCCTCCAATTCTTAGAAAAACAAAAAACAGCATTTTTCATAGAATTTTGGTTAAAAACAAAGTCCCTATTTACTTTATTAAAAAAGTAAAAAATGCAAATTGTAGGGTTTTAAATTCTCTTTAAATAACCCCCCCCCCCACTCATTAAAATCCGTTGAGCATATCCAGAGGTATACAACTTCAAATGTCATAATTTGTCAGAAAGTCGTCATAAATTTGCAATGTAATGTTGCCTATTCGCCATAGAAAAGCCGCCTCAAAAATCAAAATAGCTGTACCTTGAAGATTTTTAATGTTGAAAAAGAATCTGCAATCAGATTTCTTCTATCACATCTAATTTGATATTTGCAAAAAAAAAAAACATAACTGCAGTTGGCTATAAAGTCATAAAGGTGGATGCCAAACCATGGATTCGGGTGACCACTCCAGTCATGTTTTTTTTTACTAATTTCAAATTTACTTACAAATTAGATGAGACAGAATAAATCTGATTGCAGATTATTTTGCTACATTAAAAATTCTGCAATGTACAGCTGTTATAATTTTTGAGAGAGCTTTACTAAAGCCATGAGGCTACATTAAATTGTAAATTGATGACGACTTTCTGACAAGCTAGCTTTAAAGTCGTATATCTCTGGATATGCTCAACGAATTTTAATGGCTGTGGGATTGTTTTAAAGAAAATTTAATATCCTAAAATTGCATTTTTTTACTTTTTTTATTAAGAGAATAGGGACTTATTTCTCGTCTTTCCCGTTTTTCTAAGAATTGGAGGCTGACGCAGAAAAACAGGTGGCAGCTCAAGAACATGGGCATCGAGATCTACAAGAAATGTTATGTAGATCTCTTGGGACCATTTTGTTGTAGACCAGTGTAATTTGAAACTTCAGTTCAAACCAATCTCTTAATAAACAAAATGTATTTACATTAATATAAGTACAGGAGGGTTCCGATTAACCGAGTCGATGGGGGCCAAGGTTACCTCGATTAATCGAAATAATCGGTTAATCGGAACCATACCAATAGCAATTGGAAATGTAGGTTGTTTTTGAATATAAACTACTTATATGCTAAAAAAACGAATATTTAATAATAATAATGCATAAAAATAATATGTAGTAATAACAATAATAACAGAAACCATGACAAAAGAAATCATTTAAAAAAAAAATCATTAATTGTGGCTTGCCTAAATGGACTTTTTCTGTCGGCAGCAGCTGTTTCCCTCCATTTTCTTAGAATCATGGGTTCATTTGGCGGTACATCGCTTCTGCTTTCTAAATAGAGAAGGGATCTGTGAAGCAGATTGAAACACTCTTCATGGCGTATTTTTGAGAAAATGGTTTCCACGTCTTCTTCAACATCTTCTTCGGGATTGGACTTCATTACCTCATTAATAATTTCATCCTCCATAAGGATGGTCGGTCTGTTTATTGTGTCGTCGTTTAATCAATCTATGACTTCGGAATCCATTATATCCGGGGCGTTGAGGTCTTTTAACAAATCGCACAAATGCTGATTTGTTGGAGGTTTGTCAATTGTCTGGCTATCATAGATAATTCGAGGCCACAGGTTTTTCAGGCTTTATTTACTGTGCTTTTTGTTACAGAATGCCAAGAATCAGCAGCCATATAAATCACATCCTTAATAGATCTTTTCTTTAATTTTTTAATTAACCCTTGCTTTTCTGCTAATAGCATTTCAGACAAAAGCTTCTTTTTGTAGAATCGTTTGAAGGCCGAAATTACTCCTTGGTCTGAGATGTGGGATGAAGTTCCCATCGTGGCCATTGGCTCAACTTCATATATACACATAGCCAACCCCCCTTCTTTCTCAGGCTTGACACCTCGGTTAATCGGGATCTCGGTTGATCGGACCTCGGTTAATCGGAACCCTACTTTATTGTATTTGATAGTGATTTTAGAAAAATTAAATATACCTTCTTCGTCTTCTTCATATAAAATCGAGTCGTCTAAAAGATTTCCATACACTCCTTGGCTGTGAGCATCTTGTTCCTGAAATAAAAATAATGCCTGATTTACAAACTAATGTTATGATAACAATGAATCAATATAGACCTTATATATCACAATTAATAACAAACACAGACCTTATTTATATTAAAGTCATTAATTATTTTTTCTTGGAGCACTTTCACAGCTGATAAAGCTTCCTGAAAACTGTGGTAAATGTCTGCATTAGGGCAGTTTTTCTCTATACAATCTTCAAGTTGATACTGGGCGTATACTGGAAATTTATTTTCATTAGTCCAGCACGGGGCACTCTTTTTGGACCAAAAATAACACTGAAAAAATATAAATAAGTAATTAAATCGAATTATTAAACGTATTTAAAAAAGACATTTTATGTCTTAAGCAGGAGTACATAATAGGCCTTTGACACGCCCCATAATCGATATTTCAAATTTTCTTATTATGAACTCTGTTTATTTTCTGAAATAGAAGCAAGTCTTTTTCACACCAAAACAATTTTTTTTTCCGGAGGCCTGCCATATTTTGTTCCCAGAAGCTACAAAATTACTAATTATAAAACAATTGGTTTGAAAAAAAACTTTTTTCAAAAATACACAATATAAAAGGTTTCCTGAATAAATTTTACCTGTTTCATCAGAAATCAGTCCTGTAACAGACTGTAGAGGTATCTGATTTTTGAACATATGGCACATTAGGGAGATAGTGCGGTCAGTACTTTGCTCCGGCCGCCTGATTTTCCCCTTTGAGGGTAACCATTAATAAATTAATTAAAGGCTGGATGGGCATAGCAATGGTCTGGGACCCTTAATTCAAACCATGAACGAAGAGACCAGAAGATAAAATCAATGGATTGCTTGAGCTTTGAACACAGGTCCTCTAGCATATTAGTCCAGTGCTCTACCACTAAGCTAACATCACCCCATTTAAATGTTTCATAGAGCCTTAAATTATATAAATATATATATATATATATATATATATATATATATATATATATACATATATATACTTATAGAAGAGGAAAAAAAGACTAAAGAAAGAATTAAATATACCTTATCAATGTAAAATTACCTGAAAATAAGTAAGAAAATACGGTAGTTTAGTTCTGACATCAGAATGTGTAAAAAACTTTCCACATGTGTCCAAAAGAGTACAAACTAGGCGTATCCTGATCAAATTTTCAGGAGGGTCTAAAGGTGAGGCGACACCTTTCTGAACACTTATTCCAAATGTTATCAATGAATACAAAACCTACAAAGAAGAAAAATAGATGTTATGTATTATTATAAATCTTATACAAGAAAAGAAAATAATACAGATAATTTACCAGTGGGAATTCAATCTAATGATTATAAATACACAGTGTTCTAAGCACCTCCATTACAATCGCCATTGACAAATATAACTGTTCTAAGTCTGCCCCGTTCACAAATTCAATGACATTAGATTATTTGGATTTTTTTGAATTACTTTTTAGCGCAGTTCCTCCCTCCCCCATAGGGAGGAACCCCGCTTACAAGGTTGATACAATGAAACAATCCGGAAGTGCCGACTAGAAAATTTCGCGTTTCAGAACACCTAGAAACCGAAAATAACGGTGGTTCAAATTTGTATATATATGTATTATGAATAATATATATATATATATATAAATTTATATATGTATATGTGTATATATATATATATATATATATATATATATATATATATATATATATATATATTTGTCTGTTCGCTCATTTATGGCTTCCCTAATGGTCCGATTGTGATGAAATTTGGTACAAAAATCCGTCGTCTAATTTGAAAGGTCAAGTTCGTTAGCCAGCAGAATCCGCCCACTGGAAGATGGCGTTTGGGGCGAAATTCACGCAAAAAAAGTCGTAACACTTACGTTTTTGAGTTCATAAGCTTGTAAGTACTCGTTTTATAGGCTTCTTGGGCTAGGAAAACGAATGAAACCATTTTCAAGGCGATAGCTTTAACCGTTTTCGAGAAAATTGGAAAAATAGTTTTTGAATACCGTTTTTGGTTTGGGTACTTAGAATCATGGGATTCAGTTGAAACATTTTCTGCATGTTCTACTTTCATTAAAACTAATATGTTGAAATTGTTGTTACGTTTGGAGTTTAGGAAGGGTTAGAATAAAATATTTTATTAACAGACATAAAAAGTTTTGGTAACTTTGTATACTTTCCTTAATATCTCGAAAATGGTTGAGAATCTTGGGAAACGGAAGATGACCATTAGAAAGCTCACTTAATGCTCTTCAAAAATGGTTCTGATGAAAGTTTTGATTAGGCGATGTCAATCGGAGAAATAAGTGCTTAAAACTTTAAAGTAATTGATTTCGCTTATTCGAACTGTTCTTTTTGTCTTTGATTTTGGTACTTAGAATTATGGGATTCAGTTGAAACATTTTCTGCATGTTCGAATTGTATCAACACTAATATGTTGAAATTTTAGTTACGTTTGGAGTAAAGGAAGGGTTAGAATAAAATATTTTATTAACAGACAAGAAAAGTTTCGGTAACCTTTTATACTTTCGTTAGTATCTCGAAAACCGTTGACAATCTTGGGAAGCGAAAGGTTACCATTCGAAAGCTTACTAAATGGTCTACAAAAAAGGTTCTAAAGAAAGTTTTAAACAAGCGATGTCAATCGGATAAATAAGTGCTTAAACTTTGAAGTAATTGATTTCGTTTATTCGAACGGTTCTTTTTGTCTTTGATTTTGGCACTTCGAATTATGGGATTCAGTTGAAACATTTTCTGCATGTTCTAATTTCATCAAAACTAGTATGCTGAAAATTTACTTACGTTGGGAGTTAAGGAAGGGTTAAATTAAAATAATTTATTAATAGAGATGAAAAGCTTTGGAAACTTCGTATACTTTCCTTAATATCTCGAAAACGGTTGAGAATCTTGGTAAACGGATGGTTTCCATTCGAAAGCTTACTAACATACGTATAAGTACATATAACTTAGAAGTTTGATAAACGATAATTGATTTAGTTTATTTATACGGTTCTATTTGTCTGTTTTTATTTCTTGTTATTTTGTTATTGCTTCTAGGAGGAGGATGTATTTCTCAATAAAACAGGGGAATAAATACAAATTCTTTGAACCTGTAACAGAACTGAAAACGTAAATATTCTCTGTGTAGAGTCAGTCCGGGTCGAGGTAGTAGGCCGGTTCAGGTAGGCTTTTATTGCACTTCATAAATCAAGATTCATTGTTCTCATCAAGCATTCTAGGACAGCTGACAGTTACCTTTACCTGTAGGAAGTCATGCAGCCAAATTCTATACTAGAAATATAATTATATTTTGTGGTTGAATGTGGCCGTAGTTCAATAAAAAATAACACTACTTTCTCATTTTCATGTACAATTTTATTTTGTTTAATTGCATTTAAAAGTAAAATGGATATGTTTGCACTGCAAGTTAAGTAAATTAGAAATATATTCGTAGAAGAGTCTTTGTAGACCGAAACTTGGGATGGCAGAAAGAGTAATTTCTGCTTAGGATAGTTTCATCCCTAGCCGAAAATCATGTTTTTTTGTTTTTTTTTCATATTTGTTTACATTAGGAATGATCCAAACAAAGTAATAACTGTTTCTATTCTAAGTCTACAAAATAACACTAGGGATATGAATGGAACCGCGCTAAGATGACGCAGTTCCTGCGAGTCGGACTTTTTGTTAACTTAATTGATTTTAATTGAGTATGTATCAAAGGATGATTAAGTTATGTTAAACTAACGCTATGGGATATTCAAAACCATAGAATGCTACAGTATTTGAAATTAAATCATATGAAATATATTTAGTCTGATCCTAGGAAGTTGTTGCTTCAAAGGATCACTGTGTTTAAATTAATGAAATTTTTTGTTTTATGAAGTAAATTGTTCCCAGGAGGCCCGGTGGCCGTGAGTTCTATGGCGTATGCACTCTGTGCCTTGGGTCATGGGTTCGATTCCCACTAGGGGTGGTGGCTTTTCTTTCAAAAAAAGAAAAGGCATTAGCCATATCCTGGCTAGAAAAGGGTGGTAACCTTTAGATAACCCGTCCTAAAATTTTAAGTTGATTATATTAGACAATAAACTTTAAAGAAATATTTCCTCTTGGGAAGTGATAAATAAGTTGGACAAAAATTCACTAATTAATTAAATTATTTTAAAAAAAATTGTTCCCAGATTCAAAAATAAATTCTCATTTTATTTAAACTTAAAACTTTATATTCATTAGTTCTTAAAAAAAAAAGAAAAAGTTAGACAAATATTTGAAAAAGTTTGTACTATGAAAAAGAAGGTAAATACTTTCAATACAACCCAATAGAAAAGAAGAAAATAACATTAACTTCATAAATCTAACTCACAATTTTAATTCTATCAACAAATTCAATAAAATAAAAACCTTCAATAGATTTGGTTTATAAACAGAATTACCTTGAAAATATCAGAGCTTTCAATAAGTCTGTAATTATATAGTTCACCAAAATATTTGATCATTGCAACACGTCGCTGATTCAATTTGGGAAGATTTATTTCCATGCCGATCCTGATATCTTCTAAAACGGAATCAACTACTTTGGTTCCAACAAATTCCTATATTAACAGAATTATAAATCAGTATAAATATTAGAATAAAAAATTATTCTTGAAGTAAGCTATTATAAGTGAATGGGGGTTGGTTGAGTGAGTCAAGTTAAAATGATTTATATTAAATTATAATGGCATTGTTTATAATAAACAATTTTCATACTTTTATAGTGAAAATTATAGCAATATAATTTAGTAATATTAGCTTCTTAAAACCATTAGTAAAGAAAAAATTTATCTCTAACATCACTTATATCATTGCAAGCAGACTATGCCTATGCCTACTTCAATAGTTTCAAATCAATATCTTTAAATTTTAAGGAGGAAAAACATAATAAGTTTCCACATGGATTGACAATTTTAACTTTCTCCTAACGAAGATCATGTGAGTAAAAGTTATTTTTTCATCCAGTTGGGAAAATAAATCGTTTTCATTCGGATTTTTTAGGTAGCCCGGGTTTAAGTAATCAAGTCCCATGAAATGGTCTCTGTTTGTCTGTTAAGCAGACTGAAGTGAAAATTAGAACAGCAATAAAATCTTGTATATTTAGGTCTTCTGTCCCAAAACAGTAAGCTGTAAAGATTTTTTTTTTTTTTTTTTGTTTGTATTAGACGTAGATAGTAACAATGTTTTGGTTGAAATGTTTTCCGATGAAAAGGATTTCACTACTCAATGTTTTGAATTTTGTTTAGTTCTCTCTCATCTATTAAATATCAATTAGATTTGAATGCTGAGTTCTAGTAAGGTAACCCAATTTTCGTGGACTGATGGTAGGGAGATTAGTGGTACATTTCCAAGAGAATTATTTTTATACACAAATGTAATGATAAAAAAAAGAAAAAAAATATTTAGAAAAATTAGTCACTATAATTTTTTATCAAAGACTTACCTGATATTCTACAAGACCTGCAACTAAATTAGCCAGAGCAGCAACACGATGAAATTTGATTTTCCAAGCACTTGAAAGACATTTAATAGCATAATCTGCAATGGCTTCATCATCCCAATCCAGACATCTCAACTGTTTCAAAACTCGCCTTTCATTTTCAGAATACATCAAATCCTAAATAATGAAGACTTTAACTCAGCAACATCAATAAGTGAAAATTAAATACAAATTGAAATGTTTAAATCTATATCAATCATAAAAACAATTATTCATGAAAAAGATTCATTATTCAATAAATAATAGTAAGGAGAAATCAGTCACATTGGAGAACTTATTCGTTTTGCAATAATATTTCCATTTGTTTTTTTTTTTGTTTTTTGTTGTACTAACTCCATCAATTCTTTGAATTGAACAGCTGTCCAATCAGCAACAAATTAATGAGGAGTATGAATGTGAAGGGGAAAATATATTAACAAGTAAATCAAATTTTAGTGAATTCACAGTTGAGATTTATTATTTTAATATAAGTTTTTAGCATAATTTCTCCATCTCATTGGAGATTACTTGTTTGTGATATGATACAAACAAAATTCTTCTTTCAAGTTTTCTGTTTAAATATTGAATGGTCAATAGTATTAAAAGTAATCTTCCAAGTACTTCACTGTTTTGTATTAGTATCGCAATCACTTGATAATAATGAATTAATAAACTTTATCAGAAGATATAGTTTTATATTGATTTTCAAGAATATAAACACCAAAACCTTAAGTTATAAATGTCATATCAATTTATTTAAATTTTGAAGTCCATTTATTATTGACACAAAATTTTAGTATGGGTTATCTATAGGTTACCACTCTTTCCTATCCAGGAAAGGGCTGATGTATTTTATTTTTAAGAAAGAAAAGCCACCACCCCTAGTGGGAATCAAACCCATGACCTTATGCTGGGAGTGCATACGCCTTAGCACTCACAAAAAGTGCTATATCAGTATACAAACAGAATGCCTAGAGAGATGCAACTCAAACATACCATGTAATATGAACAATATGTTCAACAAACATTTTAAACCTAAGCAAATTTTACAATTACAATTCCATGCCACACTCCAGGCGAATGAAATATAGCCAATATTAGGAAAACTGCATTTTGAACAATAAAATTAACTGAGCATTTGATAGGTAGTCCAAATAAACTTTATTAATCAAACAGTTCTTACAATTTTAAAAATCATTTTGGAAAATATTTTCACCTTTCATTAATAACGATATATAAACTAATACATTTGAAATAATTTAAAATTGTAAAGCTTGTGTTGCTCACAAGCAGTCTAATTACAGTAGAACTTGGATAATTCGAACCCCTAGGGACCGATAAAAAAGTTCGAATTATCCAAAATTCTAATTACAAAAGTTTTTGAAAATAAAGGTCTAAAAAATCGAACTTCATATTTTCACCTTTTTTAATTAAAAAAAAAAAGCATTTTATATAAAGAAAAAGAAACATTACATGAATTTTTGATTAATCGCAGATATTTTCTCTGACAACTTTAAAGTTTTATAACTTCTATGCTTCGCCTAAAACCAACAACTCACTGAACTGCACTCTACACAATAAATTCAAGGCAAAAACAATACAACAAATCTAGGACTGACTTAAAACTGAATTAGATGGGCTCATAGCCATAGCTGCAAAGCCCTTATAATGAAATAAAAAATAAAAAAAATAAAAAAATAACTGAATAAGAAATGAATATCGGAGGGACGGTGGAAAGGAATTCTAGGATAAAACGACAGGATGTAACTATAACAACCCCTGGAAGGGAGGAAGCGTGACCCACCACTTTACAGAACTCCTAGAGTCCAAGAACTAGACTATGAGACTGATATTTTCACAAGATTTAAGATCAACTGTCTCTCTGTCCACTTCCCATTGGAGGCACAGGCTCGTAAAAAAATTCGAATTATCCAAAATTTTGTTCGAATTAGCCACGATTTTTTTACATTGTTTATGCCCTAAATTCTAGGGGCCGAGAGAAATATTCGAATTAAAGAAGATTTCGAATTATCGAAGTTAGAATTATCCACGTTCCACTGTATATACTAAATCTCACATATAGACTCACTTCCTTACATTAGACTTAAACTATAAAACTTGTCCTTGGCAAATTAATTTTTTCTAAAGTTAAAGATTTGAAAATAAAAATTAAACTCTAAACTAGTGCTGGACACTAAAAAAAATTATTAAAAATAATGGAAAAATAAAGAATTTTTCAAAACTAGATACCTGAAATATAAGTTTTCTGATAAAATCAGACAAGGGAGGACGTTTCTTCCGGACTACTGTAGTAGATTCTGGTGGATTAACATAGTAGTAAGCATTTTCAATCATATTTGTATAACGGATATCTAATGCAGTGACTGATTTTAATCTCATCATATCATCCTAAAAAAGGTACTTGTAACATATAAAATATATTGTAAATATATAATTATTAAAAATATTTAAAAAAATAAAATGTTTCTTACCATATAAATTTTTGTCCGATGATGAGACTCACTATTTCTGTACAAATACCTTCCACAAGTTTCAAGTATATTACAAGCCATTTCTATGTGATGGTGTGAAAAATCAAAAAGAAGCAGTTTGAGGCAGTACAATGCTTCTATTTTAGGATATAGATCAAACTTAACTAATTCGCCAATAAATCTAGACACTTTTATTTTGGATTCCAGATTAATTTGATCCTAAAAATACAATTTCAATTAAAATTAAATATTAATTTGAATTTCCGAAGAAAACTGTTTTTAAAATATTTGTGGGAGTATAGAAGCACTTTTGCTTGTTAAATGTAAAAAAATAATAATACTAAAAATTCATCCAACTCTTTTTAAAATGTATTTTAATGTTTTTTTTTTCTTTTTGTTTTTTAGCACTTTCCTCCGAAGGAAAGTAGCTATTGAGGTTGCACTCATGACGGAATTTTTGAAAAATGTTTTCAAATCTTATCGATCCTACCTAGTAGACACTGAAAATGACCCCCGTTAAAATATATATATATGTGTGTGTGTGTGTCTGTCAAGACGATAGCGGCCAGAGTTTTTGTTTTTTCTTCACGAAACGTGGTATATAGCATTCAATTAGCAAACAATTGAACGAGTTCGTTAACCACAAAAATCGGTCCACCGAGAGGAGGGGTTTACCCCGGACCCAAAACACTAATTTGACCATGCCAGCCGTAGTTTTTGTTATATTTCAACGAAACTTGGTATTCGTTATGTTGATCTAAAGAGAAAAATACGTTGTAAAACTAAACTAAATCGGTTCATTAGGAGGGGGGGGTTTACTCCGGACCCACATTACCAATTTGCCACTACCAGCCATAATTTTTGTTACATTTCAACAAAACTCAATATTCGTGGTGGTAATCAACAGAGAAAAATGGGTTGTAAAAATAAACTAAATCAGGTTATTTGGAGGGGGGGTTTACTCCATACCTAAATTACTAATATACTCATACCGGTCGTAATTTCTGCTGTATTGTAACGAAATGCGGTATACGTCATGGGTATCTCATAACAAAGAAGTGTTGTAAAAATGAAGCAAATCGGTCTATCGGAAAGGAGGGTTTACTTTAAACTCTGTTTCATTAGAATTAGCCCGCCAGACGTAGGTTCCCAAAGCCGCCGCGAGGAAAGCTAGCTCCCACAAGGGGGACTGTATCCTGCTCCTGCATCAGATCAAAAGACGGAAAATAAAGTTTTTGTGTATTTATTAAGTAGTACAGTATCATGTATTAACATAACTCTGGAAGCAAATTATTTACAAAATTAATAATTGAACAGTTCTCATAAGAAATGTAAATGAGCAGAACTATTCACGTTATTATTTTATTTATATAGGCTATTTACAGCAAATTATTCAGTAATGTAGTCTACACTACATAAGTTCTGAGGAAAGTGCTTAGTTATGCAGCTCCTGCGTGACAGCCTTCCTTTTTTTTTTTTTTAATTTGCTGCATTTTGTTCATTTATTAAACACAGTAAATGAGGCAAATTATAGAATTTAGAATGTTAGTTATTTTGCTGTTTTTGTTTGCAAAATTTTGAGTACTAATTCTAAATACACTGAAAAGTACAACAAGAAAGTTGTTTTAAAGACAAAGAGTATTAACAATTTATTAAGTTTTATCCACTCCATAATGTGGCAAGGTAAAAGGTGGAAAATGTTATTTGAAAATCATTTTATTACATTATATATACGTGGCTTAAAAACCAACTCATTAGGGTCCATTTCCACTTATAGAAAATTGTCCTGATATATAAATCTTTATACTATTACTAGATTAGTTGTAATGATATAATTAATAATTGATATTTTAGCGTTACAAATAATTTTAAAAGAAAATTCATTAAGATGAAAATGATGTCTCATTAGGTCGTCCTTAGGCTATGAAATATGTAAGGCTGAATATAATAAAGTGATTTGAAAACAATGACCACCAGTTTTTGTTAAATCACTCACATTAAATTATGATCAGTAAATGCATTATTTAAATTATGATCAGTCAACACATTACTTAAATTATGATCAGTGAAAGTGATCTTAACAAATTTATAAATTTTATTTTTTACATTTCAGAATTAATTTAATAAAATAAATTACCTTTTTTCTTATGTGATATTTGAAATCCTGCTTCAGCAAACTAGTGAGGTTAGTAGCTATTTCAGGAATAACAGGGTTTAAGATAGCAACCAGCCGGCCATAAAATGGTAGGAGATCCAATCTTGTCCTAGGAACTCCAAACAGTGTCCTACCAGTTAAAAAATACTATGTTATCAATAATAATAATAATGGTAGAATTTTAAATGATTAATTTACAAATATTCAAGCTTACTTGACAAGTTTCCTTCTTGCCGTTTTGGTATTAAGACAAACAACAAATTCAACAGCTGCGTTATCAATCATTTCTCTATTAACACAGCTAGGCAAATTATTCAAAAATGTTTCTAGAGCCACCTTAACATTAGCTCCTCCACTCTCTTCTGGTTCTAAAATCATAATATTTTTCTTAATACAGAATTAATTCAATAAATTTCAAATAATAGTATTAGAAAGTTTCATAACAATAGTATGAAGTAAGAAATTTGATGGTTGGGGTTTTGATAAGAGCTCTCAATTATAATAAATAATCATAGAGAAATATTAGACCTTCCTCAAGGCTTGAAAAAATATGAAAAACGAGAAGCTTAAATATAACAAAACAATAATATGAAAGATTTTTATGTTAAAAATTAAACTAAAGAAACCAAGTAAAATAATTAAAATCAATGAAATAATTTTATCGGGCAATGATAGCCACGTAGTTCTTTGCCCTAAAAAACAAATAAACAAAGAAACAAATAATTTTATAATAAATACATAACTTAAAAAATAGTATTAATTAAAGGATAAAATATATTGCTCATAACAGCCTTCATTGTGTATCTTTTATGGAACACTTTCAAGGTCACGACTTAATCCTGCTCTCCCAAAACTCAGCAAAGTTCGCACAGGACAAGGTCTGACTGACCTCTGAAAGTACGCAATAAAAGATGTGAGGAGTTTTTCTTCAGGATGCCATTTGGGATGAAATGTTACGGCCAATATACAAATAAATAAATAGATATATTACCTTCAGTAATAGATATCTCTTCTTCTTTTGGGATCTCTTCTACTTCAAAATCCTCATCTTTCAATTCCTCGTCAAGTTTTTCTTCACTCATCTAAACAAATCTTTATTGAAATAAACAATTTAAATAACAATCCAATATCCTTTCGCACTAATGGCCAAGTTATCAATGCGCCGTGAATAAAAAAAAAAAAATATTATCCTTCATAATCATAATTTCGCTACAGCAAAATTAATTAAATTAACGAAACTACAGTAATGTAAACCCCAAGCCTATATCAGGCTGATGAACTTTGGCAAGGTTGTAATAAGGAGCTCATAGATCATGCAAGGAGCTGCAACTGTAAGGGAGGAATCCAAGGGACAAACCTATGGACAAGAGACCTATGGTAGTCGCATAATTCTAATATTTTTTCAAATCAAGGAGGTTTGACTGTTTCAGACTTTCAAACAATAATAAATTTCTGAAGATATTTTGTTGTTAAGCATCTTTTGTTCCATTTATTACTTTTAAAGGACGATAAGATTTTATATTTAATTCCTATTAATATATTTAAGTAAATGCTTAGGAGCATAATTTCATAAAAAAAAACACAGGAGCTGTGCCATCTTAGTGCATTTCTGTTCTTATCTCAACTGTCATTTGGAATAGAAACAGTAAATACTTTGTTTTGATATTTTGTGAAAAATTTTAACACCTCTTGCAAAAACATTTTGATGAAAAGCAAGATTTATCCATCAACAATGCACAGAAAACTGGCAGTAGCCAACACACAGTAGAAATTCCTCGCTTAACTTATGCTATTAGAAATAAGTAATACAAACGTGCTTCTAATTTATTTATAGTGTTTTACTGAAAAAATTGCTATTAAAAACTGAAGCATATAGAGAGACAAAAACATTCAAAAGGAAAAAGTCGGGACCTTTGAATTGTAAGCATCAATTCCTCCAAATGAAATGGCTCTATCAAAAACTGTATAGGAACCTTTTTTGCAGGAAATTTATTAATTTTTCGATTAGATGCCTTACACTTACTACAGTTTCACAGCCGGTTTTGAGATTCTAAGAAAAAATATGAAAATCTCAAGAAACTTGGGGGCGAGGCTAGCTCAGTGGTGGAGCACTGGACTAATATGCTGGAGGACCTGAGTTCAAATCCCGAGCAAGCACTAAAGATTTTTATCTTCTAGTGTCTTTTTATCTTCTAGGCCTCCCTGACTGTCCCTAGGCCAACCCAGCCTTTAATTACTTTATTAATGGGTACCTTGGTGCTAATGACCGTAGCAGTCGAAGCAGCAAAGGGGAAAATCAGGCGGCTGGAGCATCTGACCATACTATCTCCCTAGTGTGCCGTATGGTCATGAATCAGATATCTCTATAGTACCTGCTCCTCAGGGCACTCGTGGCCTGTTACGGGACTGTTTTTTTTTTCTTCTCTAGAAACTTTTTCCAATAGTTTTAGTTGATGGGTCAAATTACCTATAAAACATGTACCTCGAAGACTATAAAGGCAATGCCGTAAAATCTACTGTTTTTTTTTTTTTTCTCTTCTCGTGAATTTCATAAGACTTTTCTTTTCAGACAAAGTGTTTTGAACCATATTTCATCAAAATTGGGCCATTTTTGAACCTGCTAGAGAACAAAAAACCAAATATATATATATATATATATATATATATATATATATATATATATATATATATATAAACAAACAATTTTGAACACTTTATTTTTGTCATCTATGAGTTCTGAAACACGAAATTTTCTAGTCTGAATTTTTGGATTACGTCATAAGCGGGTTTCATCCCTATGGAGGGAGGGGGGAAATGTGCTAATAAACTTAAATATTATTAGACACCTTTCTACTTACTGGAGGTTCAACAGGAGTTGGCTCACAAGCAGGTTTTACAGAAGAAGGAAGATATTCCTGAAGATTAGGAAATACTTGATAAAAGCATCTAGACTCTTCATCCTCCCATATACCTTCATCGAGCATCATATTTTCATCAGCATCTACTGGGCTCCTGTCATTAGATAAACCTAGGGAAAAAAGTCATTTTTTTAAAAATATAACTAATTAAAAAACAGATCTATGTTTTTTGTGCCCAAAGGGGGAGGAGATGGAGTCAAAAGTTAACTATTCTATGGCATTGGTGAATAGGAAGGGACAGAAAAGAAAAAAAAGCACAAATGGTGTTGGCGAGAGATGGGTTCAAGAATAGCGATAAGAAATTTTAGGAGTAATGTTTCTAGGATCTTTTACAAGTTAAAGAGGAGAGAGATGGACTAATAGAAGTATTACATACATAGAAGTATTTTAGGTTTGTTTGCCATTTTAAAAGGTGACAATTTTCACGAATTGTAGAACTAGATTAGGATCAGGATAACTTTTTTTTGTTAAGGCGTTTTAGGAATAGATGAGTGATGATGTCAGGTCCTTGTGCCTTGTTATCTTGAGTTTTTGGGTAGGAAAAGATATGTTATGACCATGTAAGGATAAGGGAGGGAGAGAAAGTGGGAGGGTTGAGCCTAGATATTCAGTTATTTTTGAGTGTGGATAGGGATTTGGATGGATTCGTGGGGACAGGATACTCAAGAAAGATACGATATAAAAATATCAGAGATTTCAAAACCTGTTTTCAACCAACTGTTGTCGTCTCGACAGAGAGGTTTTGATGAGTTAGGATGGGATAGGGTTGCTTTCTTGACTCTTCGCAGAGTGTTGTCCACTGGTGTATGTTTGTGAGTAAATTCAGCAAATTTGTTGTTGATATGTTAGCAGACTTTGTAGTTTAGCTGTCGAGTCAATTAGTTGAGGCAGGTCTTGTTAACTGAAAATTTCATGGTTTGCCAATTCTTCTGCCCCATTTTTTTTTTTTTTTTTTTTTTTTTTCCTTTTTCAAGAGAATTGAATATGGCCTGGAAAGAGCCTTCTGTAGATGATCCATAGGGTATTTGCCCCATTGGGTATTGTCTTAACAGGGTTGTTTAGTTTTAAAAAGAAGTTTAGGAAAGATTGAAATTTGGGCCAACCAACTGGATCATGGACGAATGAAAAGTTTAGGATCGATGTTGAAAGCAAGCCCCTATATTGCTTGCTTTCAACATCGATCCTAAACTGATCGGAAGATAAATCATATAGGTTGGAAATACAGGAAAGGACATGTCTGACACCATTTGTAATAAAATAATCCAGTATGGCAGGAGATTCTGATTTAAAGGATAAATGACATTCAGATTTTGGGAATGGATGGCGCAGCAGAAAAGGTCACCTCAAGAGTTGGAAGTTCAACATCCAAATAAGGGATGTTTAGCATTGTACTAAATCATGATTTTTAAATTTCCAAGAATTTATTTTTATACTTTAATAAAAAAAAAATAGAAAGTTTTAGCAAGAAAGAATGTAGGGGAAAATGCTAAAATTTTGTACTCACTCATATTTGGAAGTGGAGGTAAAGGTTGGTCAAGAAGTTCCGCCAAAGTTTCAGCACTATTCAATAGAGCTTGTAGTTCTGACTGCATTACTTCCAACTGGCTCACTCTTTCTTGACGGACTTCTCCTTTTAGTCGAAGCATTTGTTCATTCTGCCTTTCAAAAGCTTGAACCTTAGCGTGGTCCTGAAAATTAAATAATACATGACAATTGATTCCTCAAGCAATATTTGTAATCGTGTTCAGATTATACTGATTTGTAACATATTTATGCATAAAACATTCAAACTTATGAAAATATGTATTCAGTTAAGAAATGACTAAAATTACTGTACTTTCTAATCAGCAATAAGGAAAAATTAAATACTCTAATGCGTTGATTAAGGTATTTTCTGG
Source organism: Gonocerus acuteangulatus (assembly GCA_946811695.1). Lineage (NCBI taxonomy): Eukaryota > Metazoa > Arthropoda > Insecta > Hemiptera > Coreidae > Gonocerus > Gonocerus acuteangulatus. The sequence continues at coordinate 46,254,512 of OX328126.1, forward strand.
ATGCTCAAAAATATTAAGCATGTGTGTTTATGATGGCATTAAGAGTTGGTTTTTAATTAATTCAAGTACATCTATTATTTTATTTTTGGTAATTTTTGAGGAGCCATTTGTGATCATGTAAAAGTAAAGAAACTACATTTACTCGAAATGTTATTTCAAAATCCTCAATTACATAAAGGGACTTAGAACGTTTTTAAAGCTTTAGTGCGATGTAAGGATAAAATGTCAAAAAAATTTAAACAGATTTCTTAAATATTACTCTAGTTATAATATATTTCTCCTTGAAAATAATACTGTTCTGGATGTTATATACAACTTCCTTCAATATTCTATATTGCGAAATAGAAATACAGAACTAATTAGAAAAAGCCATAAAATAAAATAAATAAATTTACAGAAGTAAATGAAGAATCAAATATAAATGAGAGAATCAAATATCTTACTTTCAGTAAATGCTGACAGAGGGATGCATAATAGTCTTTAAACAAAGTTCGGACATTATTCTGTTTTTCTGATGACAATAAAGTACTTCGTGGTAACTCATATCCATATTTTTCACATAATTTTCTAATATGTTTGGGAACAAGACCTAAAAATATTTGAAATGAGTTAAGAATGTTGACTTGATTATTAAAATGTTACAAGAAAGTTAAGGGCTTGATCAAGATTTATTTTTAGAACAAATTTCCATAAGTAATGAATTTAGGCTCTAAATTATGAATTTGTGGCCAAGACTTTCAATTAACTCAATATGACAGGAGGCAGTAGGACCATACAGCATAGCAATTATATTATTTTCTTCTCAAGTTATCAATACTTTATACAATAAAATCCAATGTACTGTCCGCTAAGCGACCAATATCACAACCAACACATTCCTCAGAGAGAGTTGAATATTGTTTGATTTTAATGAATAAAGTGAACGGTTCTTGGGAGATAAGGATGTTCATAAAATATTAGACAAGTAAAAGGCAAAGGAATAAAATAATTTCTCATTTTTTATGGACCTGACACATTTATTCTTTTGCAAGGTAGGGATTGTCGGGGTTCGGTCACTGCTTCTTAATAAAACTACATTTTCGTGAAAATGGTTTTATTGTGCCAACATCCCGGCTTGAACTTCAAGCCTTCATCAGGGCTGTAAAAACAAGTAGGACAGATTTAATACTAATATCTACATACATATATATATATATATATATATATATATATATATATATATATATATATATATATATACACACACACACACATATATATGTATATACAGTGGAACATGAATAATTCGAATATTTCTCTCGGCCCCTAGAATTTAGGGCATAAACAATATTAAAAAATCGTGGTTAATTCGAATAAAATATTGGATAATTTAAATTTTTTACGAGTCTTTACCTCCAATGGGAGGTGTTCGATCTTAAATCTTGTGAAAATATTCTCCCCTGGGAAAAGACGGATAGTAAGATACGGAGGGAGCAATGATACGGATGATGCAAAGTGTTGAGTTGAGCTTCCTCCTTTCCAGGGGTTGTAGTTACATACACCATCCTGTCATTTTACCCTAGAATTCCCTCACATCTTCATAGTCTAGTTCTTGGACTCTAGGAGTTCTGCAAAGTGGTGGGTCGCGCTTCCTCCCTTCCAGGGATTGTAGTTACATACGCCATCCTCGGTTTATCCTAGAATTCCCTCACATCTGCATTTCTTATTCAGTTATGTCAGTCAGCGCCTAGATCTATTGTATTGTTTGTGCCTTGAATTTCTTGTGTACAGTTCAGTGAGTTGTTGATTTAGGATGTCAAAGCCTAGAAGTTATAAAATTTTAACGTTGCCAGAGAAAATAGCTGTGATTAAAGAAGTTGAAAAAGGAAGAAAGAAAGAATCTGAAATTGCCAAGGCATTCCTCTTAACACTTTACCAACTTACCTGAAAAATAAAGAAAAAATTCTTGCCCATGAAGATGACTTTTTTTCAAAACAATAGACTTTTATTTTTACTTTTTTGATAAATTATTTATTACTTATGTATGTAATCATCAATTTATGAAATGTTTGTCATTGTTTAAATAAAATGTATGTATTTTTTTAAATTAAAAAATGTGAAAATATGAAATTCGATTTTTTACCCCTTTATATTCAAAAACTTTTTTAATTCGAATTTTGGATAATTCGAAATTTTTCATCGGTCCCTAGGGGTTCGAATTATCCAAGTGCTACTGTATATGTAGATGTTAGTATTAAACCTGTCCTACTTGTTTTTACAGCCCTGATGAAGGCTTGAAGTTCAAGCCGAAACGTCGGCACAATAAAACCATTTTCACGATAAAATGTAGTTTTATTAAGAAGCAGTGACCGAACCCCTACAATCCCGAACTTGCATCATCAACGGTCAACGATCTCCTCTCAATTTACTCTTTTGGTATAAAGTTCATCACTATTGGATTCTCGTCCAATTGCACATTTTTTTTTGGTTGCTTGAAATCGATCGGAGACAAGTTATTTACACGAATTAAGGTATCTGGATTAACATATGTAAGTTTTATTTTGCACAAAATTGCATATTTTGGGGGTTACTGCACAAATTTGCACATATTAGTTTTTCAGTGTCTGAAAGCACACTTTTTGATATTTCATTAAAAATACTGATTTTTTTTTTTAATTTTTATGATAGTGTTGATTTATTTTGAAACCACCAACAATAAAATTTACCTACTTAATTTTCCAAGAAAGAAAAAAATTATTCATGATTTCTAAATATTTCTCCAAACTCGTTAAGGAAATGGTATAATGTGGTATTAAGGTCCATTCAAGCGAGACCGTGTCGGGTCCGGGCCGGGCCGGAACCGGGACACGGTGAAGCAAACACACACGCAAAAAACACGGACTCGGCCCGGTGTAGCGTGAATGAGTCCATTGAAAATGCTGGTGAGATTGTTCCACTGAGTCCTGACCGGGCCCCGGCCTTAATAGTCCCTTGGTATTAAGTTTCTTAGAAGTTCTAATTTGATTTGACTCAACCTTTCAACCTACTTTTTTATTATCATTTCATTCTAAAGTTGAGTTTAGTTCCGTAAACAAGTACAATAGCGAAATAGCTTAAAGGGGCAGCCAGCCCAGACAGGAAAACAATTTTTTATGTTTATGTTTTACTAAAATGTATGTTTTACTATATGTACATATTTTTTTTTTTTTTTTTTAATTATCATACCTAGCAAACAAAATTTTTGTAGTTTTTCTAAGCATATATGTATATTATAATAATCATATAAATATTTGAACTTAAATTTTTTTCTTAATTACACATCACCTGTTCACACAGTAGAAGGTTGAATTGCACGTTTGTCAATGTATTTTATTTTTATTGCATGTTTTTGCACGTTTGGCTAATTTTTATTGCACTTTTTTAAAGTGTTTACTGCACGAAATCCAGCTTTAATTCATCATATAATACTCATGAGCATAGTAAAAAGAACTTTTGATCCCCCCCCCCCCCCCGAACCTGTGTCCAATATTAAACATACTATTAATTTTAATTTAGAAAGAACGAAATATAGAGAAATTGATTAACGTAAAGAAGCAGGACTTTAAAAAACTTTAATATCTTTTATAAAAAATAATAAAATATATAACAGGAATTATACCAAAACAAGATAAATTAATATTTTCTACCTGCAAAGTCTTCACCACAATGTTTGCAGAAGCTTATTATTATATTCACATTATGATGGTTTTCTTTATCTTTATTTGTAAGGATGGTCAATATTGTTCCAAGAAGAGGCAATGCTTCTTTATTCGAAAGCATCCCTGAAGATACCAAGTCTCCATAAAATCTGAGATCAACTCGTAGTTTACTTACATTTTCAATCTAAAAAAAAAACTATATTTAATATAAAAATATTAATGTAAACTAATTATATTATATCATTTACATTTCAATAAGATAAAACATACTTAATAGAACATTCAAACATACATTGCTGAAAGAAAAGAAAAATTTTACTTACAGGTTCATTTTTTTTCAAATGCAATGTTTTGATCCAGTGCTCCAAAAATATTGGAGCAAAGTCGGCATAAGTCCAATGTATGTGGCAACATAGTTGAACAGCAGCTGGTACATCGGTTATTTTCAATTTTACTTCAACCAGGGCAGTAGCTACTTCACTTAAATACTTTGATAAGTTAAGGCCACCAAGATCTCGTAAAAACGTGTCAAGCTGACCTCCAGTAAAATTCCGCTTTAAATAAATTTAGAAACAAAGTTATTGAAATACAGAAAGAAAACTTGTTGTCATATTGAGTGAAGTCAGAATTTAATTAATATCTTTTGTTAAATATATTTTCCTTAGATTATGTTTTGTTTTGGAATAAAACCTTATTTTAATCTTTATATTTAAGCGAATGGTGACTAATGGTTCTTACTGAATCTCTCAGTATTTAACATCCACTTTTCACAAGGAAATAACCGTCAAATGTCAAACTATTTCTTAAATCTGCCATGCTAGGTGTATGAGCATGAACTTTATAATGTCCCCTTGTAGATTAGTTTTCCTCATTACAATAGAAAGAAAAAAAAAACAATCCTGTATCAGGCCCAGAGAACCAGATACTTACAGTACAGGTATTAGATTCATGTCTGCTTAGCAACGCTATGGAAATAGTGTGATCAGTACTATGCTCTGGCCACCTGACTAGTCCCTTTCCAAGTATCCCTTAAAGGCTAGAATTCCCAACAAAAGAATACAACACTAGATGATAAATTTTTAGTCCCCACAGAGTTTGAACTCATATCCTTCAATACACATGCAAAAATTCTTTTTTGCTTTACCGATCCACGAAGTCCTCCTTAGGACAAAGAACCTAATACTTAAATAATCCCTTGTAATGACAGGTAAAAACCGCTTTCAGGGTCCACTTTGTAACTTTTCAAATTGATAGCCATTTTTAATGCAGTTATCCGTTTGAAACTATTCATAGCCTTTATGCCATTGTTCAGCCGGGTTATTGCTTTGAAAAAAGTTAGTTATTGTTCAACCACAGGAAGTAGATACTACACACATTTTTTTGGAGTCCAAAACATTAATGTTTTAGAGAAAGATAAATCTTTTTAAACCCAACCCTTTTTGTGAAGCCCTGCTAAATTTGTGTGATTTCCTTCCATTTAAACACATCTTGGCCTCATGAAGATTGGTGAGAGGATAAATGAAATGTTAGCTGGGAACACTACTTTCTTTAAGAGTTGTTTTCAACCTATTGAATAGACGAAACAAAGAAGGAAAAATAAACAATATTACAACAAACAAAATCCAGAAGTCTTAAGAGTCCTTGCAAGGACCAATCTAGTAAAAAGATAAAATGACACTGGTTGAGGTAAAGAGATTATATTTAAATATGCTCCAGCAGTTAAAAATTAGTCTTGGTATGGAAAGGTGATCAAAGGAAAATTATTTGAAATTCATTTACAGTGAGCATAAAAATACATCTCATTACAATAGAATAAAAGGCTGAATAATATACTGAAGGAAATATATACAGATTCATCTTACAAGTCTTTTTACAAAAGCAGTATTTTTCTTCAAACTTGAATCAAGTTTTGAAATAGCGGCAGGATCTGGTCTTTTCTTGCAAGCTTGTTGATTTTTATTGAACAAATCTAGTTTCTGTTGCAACCGTTTGTTAAAGTCATCCAAGAACTGAACCAGCTCAGCCTAAAAACAAACGAAATTCAAAATGAAAAGCTAATACATATTCTTAGCTTCCTTTCTGCAAAATTAATAAAACGCACTCTTTCTTTTTCACCCAAGCCGTTTTCGTCTACTTTACTTCCTTGATCTGGACCAACATCCATATTAACTAAATTGTACATTTAGAGCATAACTTAGTTATGAGCATATATCAGCTTAACACACGAGTTTGTCAACAAGGAAGGTAAAATGGAGGTTACCAACATCAGCTGTAATAGATATTGTAGAATGTTGATAAGATACGTTGCTTATAAGCCCCATCGGTTTAACATTTTTCAAAACTTCTAATAATGTCTTGCTAAAGTAATGAGTCACCTTCAAGTTTGCTTGAATTATGAGCGATTGCGAGATCTTTAAAGTACCTGTCAAGTATTATGTCATCCATTATCACCCAAGTTTATTCCAAGTAGGGGATAGGGAAAGAGTTGATTTTATTTGCAGTTGCTCCCATACTCTCGGAGGATTTTTCCTTGATAATGTCTGCCTTGATTAAGCTGATAAAATGTAATGGTATATTGCCGAATAAAAGTTTTAGCTTACCAAATCTTCAGTTTATAAGAACAAACATTTGTTTAACTCAGGTCCCTTTCTCAAATGACTTCTTCATGAGACAGGCAAGAATTTAATATTCTTCTAGTCAACTTTTTATTGTTAAATATTAAAACAGGATATTATTATCTTGTATTGATTTTGTTTTTATCTAATATTAATTTGGTTTTAGCTTTTTGATGATGATAGCTGTACTTATACATACCTCCTGGGTGATACAAAAAGTAAGGAATGTGTAATAATTGATCCAGTTTTAGAAAAAGTTGATAGAGATATCCAGCTAATAAGAGAACTTGGATTTAATCTCAAATTTGCGAGTAAGGGGTTTATTCTCTAATTTTTGTACAAAAGCATTATCACAAAACTCTATTTTTAGTGTCTTTTCTCCTTTTAGGGCCTTGAAAGAATCTAATGACTCTGATTTAAACAAAAATTATGTTAATTTTTTTTTAATTGTCAATCCAAGCTGATGCTCATGTCAAAGTTTCTTCTTGCCTTCAACTATAGTTTGCATTTCCCGCCTTCTATACATTCTATTCTACTATATTATTTTATAATAACCATTAATGGCTCATGTATCTACTAAAAGAACTCAGCATTCATAAAAACTAAGCCAACTACGACTACTTTGTTTTTTTTATTTCAAATGTTGTTTGGGGCTTAACGGAATTAAGACTACTTCATGGGGCTATTTCTGTCGTCATCGCTTTTATATTGTTATTCATTATGTTGTGGAGGGAATTATTATTCATTTAAGAAATAATAAGACATCTTGTCATATTACATCTTCCCTCAATCAATATTGTTTGTTAACACATTCGTTGCGGACCAGATAGATCTATCGGGTGCCTCCCCACTCGCTCCTACGGACCCGATAGATCTATCGGGTAAGCCAAGTACTTTTCCATTCACTTAAAAGTGTCTCGTAGAGGGGATTTCTCCTTTACCTGCCCAACCGACCGGCGGGAAGACCTCAGATATCGTTCTTCTTTCAGAGGGTATAAATCGTTTGTGTTTTCAAATTTAAATTTTTAGTCTCCAACCACTTTTTAAAATATTTCAAGGTATGTGCATTTTTATTCAGTGTTTATAATTTTCGCAATTTTTGTGTTAATAAAACAAATATAACATGGTTATGTCAAAATTTGATCATACAAATTTCTCCCGTTTACGGGAAAAACGTGAATTTTAGACCCGCAATGAATGTGTTAAGGAGTTTTTGGGAGTCTTTTATACAGGTCGACCAGATCTAATTAGGGCTCGGGATGGAACTTTGTTTCTAAAAGCAGCTTTGCACTCTCAATAGAAAGTTTTTGCTATCAAAAGACCTTTGAATTGAACTACATATTATAAGCATGAATTTAAACATACAATTTAATTATATTAGCAGTTGAAGGGGTCTCCCGTGGTCTAATGGCTTGCGCCTTGGATTCATAAGCGGGAGATGGTGGGTTCGATTCCCAACCTCCGGCAGGAATTTTATCCTCCCACGGCTCGCTGGTAAAATTCCTCCCTGCACCCTGGATGTCGGCGCTAATGACCTAGATGTAGATGCAGATACACCGTAAAAAAAAAAAAAAAAAAAAATTAGCAGTTGATGTACGAAAAAAAATACTGTATGTTATAAGTACATTATATAGGTTTATCGGTTAGACCTAAAGCATATTTATGTTCCTGAATTTGAGCAGATGGCTCTAAATGATTTTTTTTTTCTAAGACTTTCAACATAAACGTTATAAATGTTTCTTTCTAAAGAAATATATAATTTTGGAAAATTTATTTGTGCTTATTATTATAAATATTAAAATGTGTCATTTTTTTTCAAGCATTTAAAATGATATTATTTTTTTCTAGTGAACACACACATGCATGCAGATCACATTACTGGAACTGGTTTGTTGAAGAAAAGGATGCCCGTTTGCAAGTCACTCATTTCCAAATCTAGTGGAGCAAAAGCTGATATACTCGTTTCTCCTAATGACACAGTTGTTTTTGGAAATCATACTTTGAATATATTACCAACTCCTGGCCATACAAACGGTATGGTTTTCTTTTTGTACTGTGCATAATATCCTTCATGTCCTCCATAGGGAGAAAACCCTTTGATGCAAAAGACCAGATCCATCCAGCCCATAATGATTAATGATTCATAGGTACCACACACACACATATTTATATATAAAATTGAACTTGGATAATTCGAGCCCCTAAGGACCGATGAAAAAGTTCGAATTATCCAAAATTTGAATTACAAAAGAGTTTGAAAATAAAGGGCTAAAAAATCGAACTTCATATTTTCACATTTTTTTATTTAAAAAAAAATACATTTTACTTAAAGAAAAACAAACATTTCGTGAATTGAGGATTACGTACATAAGTAATAAATAATTTATCAAAAAAGTAAAAATAAAAGTCTATTTTTTAAAAAAAAAAGTCATTTACATGGGCAAGAATTTTGTCTTTATTTTTCAGGTATGTTGATGAAGTGTTTGGAGGAATTCCAAAGTCCTTGGCAATTTCAGATATTTTCTTTATTCCTTTTTCAACTTCTTTAATTGCAGCTATTTTCTCTGACAACGTTAGCGTTTTATAACTTCTAGGCTTCGACATCTTAAATCAATAATTCACTGAACTGCACTGTACACCAGAAATTCAAGGCACAAACAATACCGCCGATCTAGGCACTGACTGACTTATAGCTGAAAAAGAAATGAAGATAGGAGAGATGGTGGAAGGGAATTCTAGGATAACACGACAGGATGTAACTATAACAACCCCTTGAAGGGAGGAAGCATCACCCACCGCTTTGCAGAACTCCTTGAGTCTAAGAACTAGACTATGAGACCTCCATGCTTCTTGTCCTTGAACTCCTACATCCTGTCTTACTATCTGCCTTGTGGAGGACAGAATATTTTCAAGAGATTTAAGATCAAACGCCACTCTGTCCACTTCCCATTGGATGGAGGCACTGACTCATAAAAAATTCAAATTATCCAAAATTTTATTCGAATTAACCAAAATTTTTTTACATTGCTTATGCCCTAAATTCTAGGGGCCGAGAGAAATATTCGAATTCAAGACGATTTTGAATTATCGAACTTCGAATTACCCATGTTCCACTATATATATATATATATATATATATATATATATATATATATATATATATATATATAAATAAGCACTTTTGTTTTTTTGTGTGTTTAACGCCTCAACAGATGGCCCATTAATGCTGTTTTTTTGTTGTTTTTAATATTATAGATTTTTCCGAGCAGAAGTCGAGTTAGTAGAGTGAGTCATTTCTACAAGTTTTCTGTTCATTGTGGCACCTAAAATATCACTTCTCTTTAAGATTTCATTGGGGTGTTTGTTTCAATTTTTTCAGACTAGGGATAAGATCATTAAGAAAACAGGCTAAGATGACACAGTTCTTGCGAGTTGAACTTTTTCTAAATAGATTGTTCATATTGATAATTTTTACTTAGTCGAGCATTAAGAGCCATCAAATTAGGAATTTCTTGAATTGTGGAATATAGTTTCTCAAAGTGGGTGATCTGCCAGTGAGCGATTGAAATTTCACGTAATATTGGGGGGGGGCGATAAATAAAAACAGTTGTGCATTGGAAAGTATAACAGAATACATAAATGTAATTTATGTGTTAATTTTTAAATATATTGTTTCTTTATTGTGTGTAGTTTCTGCTCTACATGTCACAATATTGCATATACTACAAAGTACATTTAGTACATTTTCTGAATTCTTTACATGTTCAAAATCAGTCATGGCAACACACATTTTACTTATTTATAGGTTTTCTCTAAGTAATTTTGAGGAAGAATTTCTGGGGGGGGGGGGGGGGTTGGTTATTCAATTTTTCCTAAAGTGCCGATACACCAAAAACGTTTGAGAAACTCTGGTTTAAATCATCATCTCAAGTGTTAGAAGCTGTTTTAAGACAGTTTTCTCTTAGATGTTTTTAAAATTATTTTTTGATTATTTATATTACTAAATCAATTATTTCAGGATGTGTTACCTACTTGTGTGAAAGGCAAGGAATTGCATTTACTGGAGATACTTTGTTAATAAGAGGTTGTGGAAGGACAGATTTTCAAGAAGGAAATCCCGCAACTCTATATGATTCTGTTCATAAGTATATATTTTCTCTTCCTGAAAATTTTAAACTGTTCCCAGCACATGATTACAAAGGTTAATATGCTTAAATTACAATTGTTTATTTCCTTTTAACCCTTTCAATAATGCCTGTTAGCATGTTTTCCTTCAACCTTTAAGGTTTCCGTTCTACCTTTTCTTCTGTGGTTAAACATTTTTAATTATTTTCAATTGATGGTGTGTTTTTTAACCCTATGGAGATCCTATGGGAGTCATATGACAGAGGCTACCTGGTGACTAGACCCTCCGAATACCTGTGTGTCCCTCCTGACTACTGCTAGTTCGTTCCCTTCCACGTGCGCTCGACAATTGTCTTGTTTTTTGTAGATTTGTGTTCTCCTATTAGTAATATATATATTCTTTAATTAGTGCAGAAACCTTTCCACATAACACCTTAGTACTACTAAAAGAAAACTTATATCTCTGGAAACTGCAATGCTTCCTCAGCAAAAAAGCCTACCTTCTTCATCGGAATCCTAGAATGCTCTTCAATATTACTTCCTGGAGCTGAGGAAGGGCCGAGCTGGGATGTTTCATCTTCCAAGAAGCCCCAAACACATCTATTAAGAAATCTCACTAATAGTCTAAAAGAACTGGAGAAGCCCACCATCAGCTAGTCACGGCTCTGTGCTTGCTGCTAGAGAAGCCCACCATCCAGAAAGGTTTAAGATAACTAGAACAATAATCTCAAGGATGTTTCTTTTATCCCATAAAAAAATAATAAAAATAATTTAAATTTGGTGAAAGCAAGGGCTATAATAATTCTGTAGTTGTTTCTGTGCTTGGAACTGGCTTCTCTCCAGCCTAGTAATTTGGCTTTATAAGTGTGGTTCTTAGTCTTATCTTAAGGCTTTATTAGTCTTATCAGCATTTATAACTGAATTAAATTTATCATGAGGTGTAGATAGTTAGCCATTCGGGATTCGGCTAAGAAAACATCAATACGATTTTTGCAAAAATCTGTATTAAAGACGTTTCGGCTAGTCTTTGGTAGCCTTTGTCAGCTAAAAGACAAAAACAAGAAAATACAGAATTAATGAACAGAAAATACAAGGGGTATGGTAGAGGGTCCGGAGAGTTTGTGAAAAATATTGGCGTAACGTAGATAGAAGAAATGCTTGTCGGTTTTGTAATTTATATTGTTTGTATTTAAGTTAATGTGTACACATTCAGAGATCTGAAATCTTTTTTTGTTTCATTCTGTAGAGAGGATTTTTGTGTCCCTTCATAGGGAGGAACCCCGCTTATAAGGTTGATCTCATGAAACAACCCGGAAGTGCCGACTAGAAAATTTTGCGTTTCAAAACCCCTAGAGACCGAAAATAACGGTGGTTCAAATTTGTATATATATATATATATATATATATATATATATATATTCTTTTTTATCCTAGGAGGCATGGGGTCATTAAAGCAGTCTTCCTTTATTACACCACTTTATTTATTGGGCCCGACATGTTTCGTGCGTCTTTTCTTCGCACCTCTTCAGGGGCACTTCTACAACAAAATATCATTTTTTTGAACTTCCACACAAACCATTTTTCCATTATATTAAAGCTATCAATACGCTCTATGAAATGCTCCACAAGATGCATTAAAATATTATCATTCACCATTAAATGTTATCCCTACCCGAAATATTGCAATAATTATAGCTAAATTATATATTTTTTATAAAAGGTTTTGAGTCCTACCTTGCAAGGAAGTCCTCTCGTTACCATGTACTCCCTCTGGTGTCCGGCTTAATACTAACCATGTAAGTGGATTGCCAAAATGGCCCTGTCTTTATCTGTCCTTCATTATTGTACTAGTTAAGTCTACTCGTCAAATATTTTTTAAATTTTTTAAAATTTTTGGGTATTAATCTATTATTCCATAGAAAATTTGGTATACATTTTTCAGATCAGTTCTTTTATTCACTGCTATTTTTGATTTTTTTAAAATATAAATATTTTCTTTTATTGTTCTTTTCAGTGTATTTCTTTCTTTGTTTAAAATTTTGAATTCTTTGAAATTGAAACTATATTTTGATATATGAAACTATTGAAAGAAAAATAAAAGAAACTGAGAGTAGTCTATGCTACTCTTTGCTGAACCAGAAACTGACTCTTTCTAGAGCACCCCCTTTTAGATCATTACAAAATATATATATATATATATATATATATATATATATATATATATATATATATATATATATATATACACATATACATATATAAATTTATATATATATATATATATATATATATATATATATATATATATATATATATATATACACATATACATATATAAATTTATATATATATATATATATATATATATATATATATATATATATATAAATTTAATATGTATATGTATATGTATATATATATTTATATATATATATATATATATATATATATATATATATATATATATATATAAATTTATATATGTATATGTGTATATATATATATATATATATATATATAAATTTATATATGTATATGTGTATATATATATATATATATATATATATATATATATATATATATATTTGTCTGTTCGCTCATTTCCGGCTTCCCTAATGGTCCGATTTTGATGAAATGTGGTACAAAAATCCGTCGCCCAATTTGAAAGGTCAAGTTCGTTAACCAGCAAAATCCGCCCCCTGGAAGATGGCGTTTGGGGCGAAATTCGCGCAAAAAAGATCGTAACACTTACGTTTTTGAGTTCATATGCTTGTAAGTACTCGTTTTATAGGCTTCTTGGCAAAGGAAAACGAATGAAACCATTTCCAAGGCGATAGCTTTAACCGTTTTCGAGAAAATTGGAAAAATAGTTGTTGAATACCGTTTTTGGTTTGGGTACTTAGAATCATGGGATTCAGTTGAAACATTTTCTGCATGTTCAACTTTTATTAAAACTAATATGTTGAAATTTTGGTTATGTTTTGAGTTAAGGAAGGGTTAGAATAAAATATTTTATTAACAGACATGAAAAGTTTTGGTAACTTTGTAAATTTTCCTTACTATCTCTAAAACGGTTGAGAATCTTGGGAAGCGGAAGTTTACCATTCGAAAGCTTACTAAATTCTCTACAAAAAAGATTCTAAAGAAATTTTTGATTAGGCATTGTCGGAGAAATAAGTGCTTAAAACTTCAAATGTGTTTGTTTTGTTCTTTTGACCGGGTTTTCGTAGTTGTTTAGCTCACATTTTAATGGGTTGTTGTTTTTTTTTTAATTGCATTTATTTATAGAATTAGTATTACTGTAGAAGAAATCAAGAAAATTAGAAACATTTTGATATTTGAAATAACTATTTATAGCTGTTGGGCTGGCCAACCAGTGGTGGCTGGCCCTTGGTAACAGGCCCTTTGTTTACGGGGGAAAGGTTGAACCAAAATAATAACGGTTTCTATTTCAATCTTCCCAAATGACACTAGGGATAAAAACTGAACCGCGCTAAGATGACGCAGTTCCTGCGAGTCGGACTTTTTGAGTAATGGCGTGTTTTGACCTAAATAGACAGCATTACAGGAAGGGGTTTGGCAAGGGATTTGGTGTTGTTTACAATGCCTACTTAGGCATTATTGGAAAAAAGATATACCAAAGCCTCAGCCGAGGACATTTGTGCAGTGTGGTGCATTTTTGTTCAGGTGGTTTAATTCTTGAACCAGAAGCCTTAAAGATGAACCTAGATCAGCTCGCCCTTCAGTATTGATGCTACTTGAGTCTGTTGGTCGGAACCCACATGTCAAAACTCGAGGCTGAGCCAAACAGATGGGAGTTTCTAATGCCACAGTAAGCTGGCACTTAAAAAAGCTAGATCTGTCCACTTTGTCCAGTTTCCTCCCTATGGAGGGAGGGGAGAAACGTACTAAAATGAATAATATATATTCAAATACAATAACATTTTAACACCCATTATTATTTGTAGTTATAGACAAGACATGTATACATTAATATTAAATCCCTAACCAAACTTAATTTTGAATTAACCATAGTATTTTACTTAATAGGTTTTTCATATACAACTGTAGCTGAAGAAAAGAAATACAATCCTCGATTAACTAAATCAAAAGATGAATTTATCCATATCATGAACAATTTAAACCTGCCTTATCCAAAAAAAATAGGTAAGATCATGTTTGTGTCTTTAAATATTATTATTATTTCTAATTCAATTCTAAATTATTTTTAATAATTATTTGAAAATCTTGTTAAATTTAATAAATTCCTCACAAAAAATAGTTTTTTAATAAGGCTTTCATTTAACAAAAAGTAATAATTTATATACCACAGAATACATTCTTTATTACCTTATTTGATACCAACAATTTGTTAATTTTTGTTCTGTTCCATGATTTTTATAAAACACAAATCACTTGGTTTCAACAATCAAACTTAATTAACTTGATCGAAATAAATATTGGCACACTGAAGTTTTGTCAGCACCTACTTTGCTGTCAATAAAGCCACACTGCTGAATTCATGATGGTCTATTAATTAGCATTGGAAGTGCTTTGGAATATTAAGAGTATTTAAGTCTTATGTGTTGCCTCCTTGGAACTATCTAGTACAAATTCTCATAAACAGAATTATTATCTCTTTGGCAACATTTAAATAGTTTCAGTTCCTTAATGTTATTAAGTTTACTATTCCAAAGGATCTTAAAAAAAGGGTCAAATCTCCCCAGTTAAGGTGCTTTATTAGGAATAGATCTAGGTCTATTGAGGGAAAATATCTAGGTCTACTCAGTGCTCCAATATTCTATATTAATATCTAATAAATTATTTACTTATATCTTTAATTTAACAAAGTTTTTTTAAGCAAGAATAAAGCCATTAACAAATAGACATTTAATTAATAGATTACAGTCCAACTTATGTCTAATTAACCCCCCCCCACCCACCCAAAAAAATAGCCTAATCTTAAAATAAGTCTAATTGTGTTAATTGTAAATTTTCATTTTTCTTAATCCTCCTTTTTTTATGTAGTACTAATTTTTTTATATTTTTTAAAATTTTAGATATTGCTGTTCCTGCAAACAAAATTTGTGGAATACAGGAATAGTCCAGAAATGATCATTAAATAATTATTACCTTCAAATATTTAGCAGAATGTATTTTAAATATTATTTTAACCTGATAAATATCCAATGTATATTTCAATAATTACACTATTTGTTTTATGCAAAATGTATATTATTTATGAAGCGATTACTTATTATTATTACTTTGTTAATGTAAATATTTTTAAATTACCAAAATTTATTGTTATTGCTAATAAAAGCATATTTTCTGAATGTTTAATATCCTGAATGTATTCTATTTTTACTTACAGTTTGTATGTGGTGGACTTATTTTTAGTCACCAGTCAAACCAGTATACACAAAGTGCTCATTGTTTAAAAATGAAGTTACTATTAGTTATTCTTATGTTTGATGTATATTTTTATTTTCCTTGTATATTAGCTGAAGAAGGTTTGATCACGTTTTATTTTAATTTGGTGCCAAACAACTAGCTATAAATTAACTGAGACCAATAATTATTTTCTTATATTATTTAGTTCTCACGAAAATGTTTGTAGGTAAAAACATCCCCTCAGTCCAGATAAATTGTTCTCATGATGACCACTGCTGTGATTTCAGGATGATATGTTCAGAAAAAGAGTTTTGTGTATGCTCGAGGTATTAATTCTTAAATTGATTCCAATTGGAGTTGCCCAAAATATTTACCTAGTATCTGTATGTTTCATTAATCTAGGTTTTATGATTGGGATAATGACCTGCAACAGTGTCACTTGAACCTTTCAGAAATTGGACTTTGGCTTTCTTCAATGAAAGACGAGAGAGACTTGAGAGGTTAGAAAATGTTTTCTTGGATTATTTATGAAAATTAATTTCCTTTTTGTTTTTACTTTTCTATAAAACATTTAAAATGGTCTTAACCCCTTGGAAAAATATGTGCTATGTCATAAATGTAAGTTAAAATTTAAATAAATTAATATGACCTTAAATTGTGGGAGTAGTAACGTGATTCACACTATATTTATGTATAACCTTAATTCATTCATCACTTAATAGAAGAGTAAAACTACTTTGGGTAAACATTTAGAAAGATTATAGTATATAAGGCAGTGTGTGTAGGGTAATTTAGATTAGAGTATTATAAATACACTCTTATTCGTATTATAAAATTAATTTTATTTATACAGGTTTATATACATGTGAATGTTAATTTGAGTTCAGGAGACTACATATTATATATTTGTATAACACACAATACAATTTTTTGGGGCTACAGGATCCCTCCCTTTTCAAGCTAAGATATATATTACGATTTCATTAATTACCACACGTGCAGTAACATTACAAAAAAAATGTCTGAGTTATGTAAAGAAGTAATATAGTATCTGAAATTGTTGAGGAATGAGTTATTCATTATTCAAAGATATAATTCAAACTTCAATTGTAAGCCAATTTGACAGTAGTAAGTAAAGAGTAGATTTCTGTTGATAGCCCGGCGCTAATAGCCCAGATATTGAAACGCTGTAAAAAAAAAAAAAAAAAAAAAAAAAAAAATAGCAAGGTTTGGTTCTTGAAACAGGCAAAGACAATGTGAGAATAGTGCAGATTGGCCTTCTATCATAATCCTTCCTTACCTGCCTTGAATTTAATCCTATCATCAACAAAATTGTGTTATGTTTGGAAATTCCAAAGGGACAGCTGCCAGAAATGGAAGGTGTGGAGGCCTTCCCAATTACCTTGAGCCTGGTATGCCCGATGTTACTAAGTAAAGAGAAAGTCAGTGGTGGTTAGTCTGCTTCGATTATTGGTCTACAAACATTCACTACCATGAAAATCTGTCAGGAAGTGTTGAAAATCAATGTCAGGGACATGAAATGCCTCCACACAAAATAATCGATTTGGTCTTTTCGTATTTCATTAGTTCCTCAATCTCCAAGGTGGCATGCCAGTGAATTTTTTTTTTAAGAATTGAAGATTTTCTTAAAATTGAATTCCATCTATTTTTTAGAATTCTTACTACAAAAGGTTTTCTTTTTTAATTTGATTCTACGTATTTATTAAAATTAATATTTGCAAGTAACCTCTCATGCAGGGAGTCCCAAGTCCTTTTGACTTTGTGTAAAATGCAGAGCATGGAATTTCACACCTGTACTGCAGCTGGGGTTCTCCACCCAAGGTGCTCAGGCTTTTGGTGGGCTTGTTCTGAAAGCCTCTGTGACAAGCCTGAGTCCAGTATTGTGCATTATGTCGAGTAGTCTTAAAGTGGTTGGACTGGCAGATGAATATGTTACACATTCATAATCAGTGTGGACTATTAGATTGGTAGAATAACAAATTCAATGATTTTTTGCATTTGTTAAGCAAGACCTTTCAGATAGGGTAACCACGTCAATTTTTGTCAAATGTCATGCCTAAGAAATTCAGTGATTGTTTGATGTAACGTTACGTGAGCTATTAGATTGGCTCTTTTTCTAGAGAAAATTATGTACTTCGTCTTATCCCTAGAAAATTTGAAACCTGTTGCAGAGCACCAGTTATCTAATTCCTGTAGTGTGTTTTGTATCTGTTGTTCACCTGTATAGTTTTGTGTGTATGTGGTGAGGATCAGGTCATCAGCATACAGACAATATGATACTCCTTATACATCTACTGACAGAATATATAGCGATATTAAAGGAGGTTGTACTCAGGACACCTCCTTGAGGCATTCCATTCTCCTGTAAAAGAGTAATTTTTCTATACTAATTTTTATTTTGTTAATATTACTTGCCTATAACAATGAAATTGATTTTATATGGCCTCAGTTTCAAAAGTATTGTTTCACTCATAAAATTTGTAATATTTTACTTTCCTGTCTGAACATAAGTGCTTTGATTCTAAAAATACCCGTTGAAAAAATTAATGTTAATTATTAAAAATGGGTCAATACTAAAATTTATAATATTTTATATCACAGCAATTCATGTCTAACAATTTTTACTTTTGTCTTGTAAGAGAGAATGGAAATTGCATTCAGTGATTGACTATTCAAAAATGTATTTAATCCAGTTTCAAAGTTCTAATCACAAATTTATTTGCTAGCTGAGCTTGATAACGAAGCGGAAGAAGTTTTCTTGCAATTAGGGCTTGCTGGTCTCTCTGCCATATTGCTAGGGTTATTTGGAGGTTTGGCGTGTGTTTACTGCTTTTGTTTTCAGAAGGGGTAAGTATTATTTTTAGCATATATATTTTAATTTTTGAAGTCTGTTTAAAACAGTCTATTAATACTACAGATAAATTAAGTTTTCTCTTGCTCCATAATACATATGAACTGGGAACTAAATGTTTACCTAGGAAATATTTCTATTATATTCTGATGACCAGGAAAAATATATTGAGCATAAAAAATGACCAAGTACCTCATCCTTCAGATTTATCAACATTTCCATGAGTTGATAAAAAAATGAAAGATAATTGAGAAGATCTCTCTTATAAACTTTTTTTCCTCCCAATTAGATTGGCACTATATATTTTGTTTTTGTAATTAGTTTTTTTGGAATGAGAGAAATTGGAAAGTAAAAAATTTGCTTTTCATTTTTTCACTCTAAGGTCATCCTGACTGAATAAGATCTTTAACTCACCTTTATTTAACAATGTTCTTCATTAAGAAGACGGTTTTATTAGTTGTACTGGGTATTTTCTTCTTCATTAGCATTCAATATTAGCTATAATTTTAGCCTTTATCCTCATGTTAAGCCAGCCATATTAGGAATCATGTTAGAACTGCTACTTGACAACGGTACTTAACCAGAGAGAAATTAAAAGTGAGTTCTTTTTTATAGATCAGTTTGTCTTTTCGGGGTTTATTTCCTTTCCTTGCAACCCATCCCTCTGAAAGAAAAAGATTCTGGGTTTACAAAAAGGATCCAAGAGAGGTTTCAAGCTAAGAATAGTGAGCTGCATCCTAATGGGGATTTGAGCCCCATTAAATAAATATTAGATTAAGGCGTCAAACTGTTTGTGGACAACTGAAAAAGAGAGACAGCCTTGATTAGAACGAGGTTCACAAACTCGTTAAAACTAAGGAACAAGATTTGGAAAGCTGTTGAATCCAAAGACCAGACCCCTGAATATGAAAACGGACAGCTAATGAACCGAAGTAAGCAAGGGATAGTATTCAAATGAAGAAAACCAGAGCAAGAGACAACTATGGAGAAGGTATTGAGCTGATAAATTAATAACATATTTAGGCTCAGAGTAATAACAATAAAAATTAATAAAAACATATAATAACTATATTTTGTTTTGTAAGTACAATGTCAGTTCATCTTAAACATTTGTAAGAGCAAACTGGATTAACAACACTTCTCTCTTACCTTGTATACATATTTTAATCTTAATGTATTCAAGGTAATCGTATAATATTTAATTATTCAGATATTTAACATCCTGGGGGGGATGAAACCCATTTCTCTTCCTCTGGAATCTCCAGTTCTACTTTTTCGTCAACTCACACAAGATGAAATGCAATATAAAAATGATGGAAGTCAAGATTTTTTATGGTCTATTTTCTGTACCACATTTGAAATACATTTGTTCTTTTAACCTTTTTTTGTAGCTGTAATATACCATAAAGCAAAGCTTCTGCTGTAGGGGGGCACCCTGGTATGTAGATATCAACAGGAATCACCCTGTCACAGCCACGGACAACAGAATATGAATAATGATAGTACCCTCCGCCATTGGCACAGCTTCCCATGGATATGACCCATTTAGGCTCTGGCATTAAATCGTAAACCTTCCTCAAGGCGGGTGCCATTTTATTTGTCACCGTCCCGGCAACTATTATCAAATCAGTTTGCCTCGGAGAAGCTCGAAATACAACTCCATATCTATCCATGTCATATCTGGGAGAAGCCATATGCATCATCTCAATTGCACAACAAGCTAAGCCAAAGGTAACTGGCCAAATTGAATGCCTTCTTCCCCAGTTAATCAAGTCATCAGTTCTAGCCAATATAAATTCAACAGCCGTCTCTCTAGTTAGAGGGACTCTGAAAGGAGAATATGGTCTTTTAGGTTCTTCTCCTGATTTCACCGTTTCACTCCTTGCTTTCGAACTTTCCATTAGTTTCGTTGTAAAAGTATATAAATTACTTCGCAATAGAATAATGGAATGGCGCATGGTAAAACTACGAATTAATAGAGGCATCCTTTGATGTTAGAAATGTAACCACTCTGGGTAAAATGGCGATGTATTGTGGCAAGGAAAAGTACACATAAAACATCTGAAAATTTAAGCTCCTAGGTACCCGTCGCCATAACAACAGGAAGAATAACCTTTTAGGGATTTCATATCAACATGACACGTTCCTTCTTAACAATTCTTGAAGCACAAAAAAATAGCGCAATACTAAATTAATATCTGTGTCGACTAAGCTTTAGCAAACACGGACAGATCTTAACCTCAAACGTTGTTATCGGAAGAGACCTGCTACTAAATCTTCTGCCAATAAGATGGGTCGAAGACGCCACGTCATCGTGAATCCCAATTTATATTTATTCTGAACGTAGAAAATGGAGAGAATTGGTTGCTTGATTAATGTTTTAAATTCAACTACAATTCCCGTTCCGTGACGGGCTTTTATTTTCACATTCCATTTGATGAATGTTACCAGTTTTTCAGTCATGGTCTAATCTTACCTTTCCAATTTTAAATGCATATTTGTTTATGTAATAAATCTCTGGGTGTCGATCGTCTGAGTGCGCGCTGTAGATTCGGGATCCATGAAAGTTAATTTCTAATTCACTTTACAGTGATGGAAACCGGGCTTCTCTAAAGTGGAAATTCAGTACAATGTAGATTATCTGATAGAGAACAGAATTAACGCGTGTATCATGTTTAGACTAGAAAACATAGTGGCCCCCCGTTAATGAACAAGTGCCAATCTCTGTTAATATTTAAGATTTGCTAATGTATCGTTTTTCATCCATTATTATCCATACCAGATGACCTTGAGCGTTAATGCGTGAATGCTGCATGCCTAAGAATATTGGTTTGATTCCAACTTGGGCAGGTGGCTTTCTTTAGACAAAAATAAAATGTATCATCCTCGACAGAAAAAAAAAGCTGGTAGATAACTCGTCCCCAAAGTCTGTATTATTTATAAATGGGTATTAAAATTTAAATAAATAAAACACATCATATTATATAAAGAAACATCATTTGCTTTCCTTCTTTTAGTGATCTCTAATTTTATTGGTAGGTTCCAATTTTTCTATCCTGGCTAGAAAAGGTTCATAACCTGTAGAAACCCCGCCCTGAAAACCTATGTTACTTATGAATTAATATTAACAATTAAAGTAATTATTATCATAAGCTAATTCTGGCATATGTGTCGAAATATAAATAAAGATAAATAAAACGTTTTTCTCACAAACAATATTAACTTTCATTAAAAACTATTCTAAACGTCCATAAATTAGTCAAACTGCAAAATTTACAACTTTTCAAATTAGCCATCATTTTCTATTAAAATGAATCCAAACTACAATATGCCTCCCATGAATATGGACGATATCGAATCACGCCTTATAATACTAAAAAGACGGGCAGCAGAAGCAGATTTTTTAAGAGAAGAAAGAGACATGCTTCTGAATAGATTAAAATTATGTAGTAACGATTATATTTGGCCCGAAAGGGAGATCATAAATACTCAAATTCAGACTGATGACGAAGCCTACAATAAGCTTAAAGAAGAAAATGATTCCCTTATTAAAGAAAACGAATTTCTTATGGAAGCGGTATCATCATTAGAACAAGAAATAAGTGCCTTGACAGAAATAAAAATGGAATTTAAAATGATTAATGAAGAAAACGAAATCATTAAAAACGAACTTAAGAGAATTACTTCCATGGAAGAAGAACTAAAAAATGCAATCAAGGAAAAAAGAGAAATAAATGAACAATTAGAATCTGTTCTGCAAGTTTTGAATTCTGAAGATCCTAACGCACACTGTAAGCTTCATATGAAACGGCTTCTTAATCGTGCTAATGAACTCAGAAAAGAAAAAGACAAATTGAGAGACATCCTTTACGAAAAATGTGTGAAAATAGACATACTCGTTAGCAAAATAACTCAATTGGAAACGAGATTAAACGAGAAAACCATTTCTACAAAACTGAAAGTCAAGCTTGGGGAAAAACTTGATTCAGAAGAAGAATTAATTTGGACTGTAAAGAAATTAGAAACAGCCAATAAAATGATGGGCAATGATATAGCTGAATTGACGGAAAGGTTTAACACAATGCATCAAATGTATGTTCAGTTACTTAGAGAAACAACAAAGCATTCTCACGCAGATCGACAGTTCTCTCAATTTCCATTGCGGTCAAAGGAAGAAATTTACGAAAACAGATTTTTTTCGGATATAAATTTTGCTGATTTAGAAGAGCTTTTGGGTAAATTAGTAAGTTTCCAAAAATATAATATTTAATTATAATTATTCTTAATAGTAACGTCCATTTATAATTGCCGCAGAAATTTAGGACGTGTTATCTATAGGTTAACTCTCTAATGGAATTTCTTTGGGGAAAAAGCCACCACCCATTGTGGGACTCGAACCAACGAACTTAGGCACGGAGTGCTCACACCGCAGCATTCAAGGCCACCTGGTCTCCTAACTATAATTCAAGGTAGAGATTACTAATATAACTAACTGTTAAAAAAAAAAATTATCATAACTCACAGTAAGACAGTCCATCTAAAAAAAGATCCGACTCGCAGGAACTCCGTTGTCATAGAGCATTTCCTTTCTTTACGTAAGTGTATAGAAACGTTGTTTTTTTTTTTTTTTTGCCTTTTGTAAAATGAAATCCCTAATAGAAGATTTTTTGGCGCCCCAACACAAAACTGACAATATCCTACGCGGAAATTACTCCATATTTCCTTCTTAACTTTCGCTGAGAAAAATGAAAAGTATATATATATATATATATATATATATATATATATATATATATATATATATATATATATATATATATTAGTAGGAGATACACTTTTAATACATTCATACATACGGATGAGTCAATTGAACAATCAGGCATTTCCTTCACCCTTGTTAAAGAGGCTTGCAACCGCCACAAGCATAGATGATGATATACCTAAAGTAGTTTTATATAATACGTTAATTTTAACCATAAAAAAATGAATATAAATAATTAACTTGGAGGCCCGGTGACCGTGGGTGCTAAGGCGTATGCACTCCGTGCCTAAGGTCGTGGGTTTGATTCCCACTGAGGGTGGTGGTTTTTCTTTAGAAAAAACGAAAGGCATCAGCCCTAACCTGGCTATAATCAAGTGGTAACCTATAGATAACCCGTCCTTAAACTCGTTCTCAATAATAAATGGACGTTAAAATTTAAATAATTCACTTAAATATGTACAAAATAAAATAAATAAATACTAACAAATAAAAGAAAAATTAATAAAATACAGCCCAAAGAAGTCTACTACCATATAACTTCACTCACTAGACTAAAGCTCCTAACAATCTCAATGGGGATACCAACTTCCTGCAAATAGATTAAGCATATAAGCCATACAATTACAGACCTACACTCACAAACATTCTTATATAACAAATTAAAATAAAAAACATATATAAAATAAATCAACATGTAAATAAATAAAGGCAGGCGATCCTCAACGGTTCGGCGAGGAGTGTCTTCCGTCGAATAAAGGAGCCCTTTAATACTTGCAAGATAATGCTTCTCAGCACACCCATTGTGACACCAAGCTGCTTCAACTCTAGACAGAAACACCGCTCTACACACCCTCCAGCTCAATGCACAGGACGTTATATAAACTTCGGTGACAGGCACACCAAACGGACTCGTCTCCCATACTTCCAACACTTTACTCGGTGCAGTGAGTTCAGATCGGAGTCCCCATTAACAATTTGTGCGCCCACAATAGTTACTTTACCCGATTTCGCTGCAATGATCCATCGTCGGCCATTAACTCTCAGGTCTGTCTCGATTTGAACCTTGTACCTCTTCTGGTAAGGCCTCACCCAGCCCGTCTACCACGGTATCATGCCTCAAACAACGACCTACCCGTGAAACAAAACATTGCTGAACTGCGTGAGTGCCTGACTAACTTTCCAGATGCCCCGCTCTAAAAGTTAGAACCCCGAAATCGACCTCTTGTTCTCACAGAGCTTGGAAGAGAATGTATGTGGGTATGAATGTCCTGGAGGAAGTCCCAACCAGAAGTGGCCCCAGCTCCATCATTGTGCCAATATATTGACGCCTTACAAGCTGTCAACTCCTTGAGTACCGCTCTATCGTTGGGCGATTAGAGCCTCTTCGCCCACCCTCTTTCTCACCTCTTGGGACCAGGCTTTATCGTGTACAAAGCCCTTCCTGACCAGAGAATCCTTCGCTTTCCATAGGCTCTTGGTCACGTCCTCCAAACGATATGCCACGGCCAGACCAACCATTCTCTATTCTAGTCAGGCGGCCTAGTCAGAGCCGGAAAAGGACGCTGCTGCATCTTTTGGCAGCCCCAGTCACCTCCTCACCAGTGCTCTGATCTTTATATCAAACTTCCTTAAATTCACGGGAGAGCCACCAAAAACAAGCTTGTACATGAACCAAGGGATAAGTTGGTACCTAAGGACGGTCAACCTCTGTTGCAGCTCGAGGATTGCATTTTTAATCCTCAGAGGCGCAATTCCAATTTCAGCATCAGGACTCCTGGTTCCTATAATTGACTCAGAGATACTAAACGGATTCATAGAACTGCATCTTCCTTACCAGGGCTTCACCAGAGTTGAACAGTGCATTCTTAAATACCTTGACCCTGACCACACACCCAACCTGCACCAGCGAAAGAGCACAGCAGTTACAAGGACTGAGCTCCATCCCCAATTTTAAGATGGCTGCCCCAACGCTCACAAGAGCACTCCGCATGTCAATCACTAAGGACGCTACCAAGCCCAAGTCATCAGCAATGATCAGAGAGTTAAGCCTTGTTGCCTCCAGAGAATACTCCATATGTAACTTATGATTGGAAATACTCTTAATAATCTCCTGAAGGTTAGTGTTATTGCCTCAAGTAAAAATTGTTAATAGTATTTAAATTTGTTTTAAAGTTCATTGCATTCACTATGCATACAAATAAATTTCTTCAATAATGTTTTGTTTTTTGAAAGTGAGAGAGAAATGATTCTAAGTGATTGACATATGATTCTCTTTAGGCAACAGGAAAGGGTTTTGGTTCTCATAACGGAAGTACTGGCCCTCCAAGTATAAGTGATTCCTTGCAAAGCATCGAAATGAGAACACATCCCAAACCTGAGACTCTTCTCTCGGTTGTACACAGCACAAATCAGTCAATCAAGAAATATCACTTTCTGTTGAATGACATTAAAACTAAAGTGAAAGAGGAACAAAACTTACTTGCAAGAGGACCTTTTTATACAGAGTTACTATCTCAAGATAATTTGCCTACCATGAGGGTGTACGGAAGTATATTTTTCATACGAGACGAAAAGGAATGAGTATCTTTTGAACAAAATTAATGAATAGAATCTTTTACTATGATGAAATAAACCCTTTATCAAAATTCTGAAGAAAAATTAAGATTAGTTGCTCCTAAAAAAAAATTGAAATAAACATTTTACATTTTTTAAAATTATGAGTTCCAAAAATAGACTTAAGCTATCATTAAGGCAAGTCTATTCAAAACGAATTTGCTGTCTAATTAGACAATTACTTCAGGAAAGCATTTTCTAAAATATTGCACAAAATATATCACTTTTAATAAAGATCATGGAACTAAGAATACTGTTTTAACCAACTCAATTATTATGTGTTAAAAAAATTGCCTTATTGCCCAAACTGCTTTGTTTCCATTCACTCAAAGATTACCCAATTTTAACAGAGCCAACTAAGCCTTAGTGATTTCGCTAAGAATTGTTTGCTGATTAATTTCTCCACAAACCTGTGGTTATGAATGAAGGAATTGAAGTACAGTGAAAGCCTGATGTCTCGAGGAACTGAAATTTAATTTAAGAAGTGTTCATTTAATTTAAAATTAGGAGGACCAGTGTTTTTGTGATATATGGGTCATGAAACATGCACATTTCTTTCCCCTTTGGATTGCATCATTGGGTGGAACTCACAGAAGGAAGCAGATTTCCAAATGGACAAGAGAAAATATGCTAATGTTCTTTTAAATTTACTGTTAACGATACTGTCTACCTATTTTACAATTAAAAAAAAGAAGAAGAAAAGTAACCTGAAAAAAAAAGCTTTCAAAATATTTTTGGAATGACACCTTACTTGTTTTCTTGTTTAGATATGATAGGAGACATTCCACTGCAGCTTCGATACCTTCCAATAGGGATAAGAAAACTATAGCCGAGGGAGATGCAGGTTTAACAAATATTTTATTTATTAATTAACAGAAAGCTAGCCAGCAAAGCAGAAATTAATGTGAATAATATTATTTTTTTTTTTTTATTTATAGGAATATCTCAAGTGATGTTTATTTAATTATCACAGTAACAGGGATTATTTCCATCTTCGCATATAAATCGTTGTATTATTCCAGTCCAACGTCCTAAGTTTAAGTATAAATATAGTAGCTTACAGTTATTTTGTTTCAACCTCAAAACAACTAAAGTATTTCAAAATATTAAATTATATGATTTTATGGATTGCAAAATAGTATTAATACTTTTTATTAAATTAAACTGAAATTAAATCAATCTTAGTTTTAACCATATTCAATGAAGTAATTTTAACAGTATTTAAGATGTATGTAATAAATTGGAAGAGACTTGATGGCCATGAGTGTTAAGGTGTAAACACTCTGTGCCTGTTGTTATGGATTCCATTCTCGGGATGGTGGCTTCTCAGAAAAAGGAAAGGCACCACCACATTCCAGGCTAAAATGAGTGGTAACCAGTAGATAACCCATCTCAATAAATCTGTTATTTATAAATGGAAATTAAAAATTAAAATACATATCGTCGATACAATTGAGAAGTATCGATTGAGAAAAAACACATTTTTCATTTTCAATCTATACTGATTGCTGTTGGACTGATGTACATTGAGGCAAACTCAAAAATTGAAGAAAAATAATTATCAATTACAGATAATCAAACTAACGAATGTACATTATTGTCTAATTAAAATATATCACAAAATAAAACATATATAAAGTAATCCATATATTACCATACCCCTTTTCACATTCGATACTTTGCATTTGTATCGATGATATTACGTATGTATAAGTATATAAATCATTAAGAATGTCATTTCATCACAGAAAAATGAGTGTTACTTTTTTCTTTAAGATTTAGCTGTAAGTGCTTAGTGATCATTCACATGAAAACGAATGATTTTTCAAAGAAAAGGATTGAAAGGTGAATGTTCACAATGCTTTTTTTTCTCAAATTGAAATTTGAAACTTT
The DNA here is from genome assembly GCA_946811695.1 of Gonocerus acuteangulatus. NCBI lineage: Eukaryota > Metazoa > Arthropoda > Insecta > Hemiptera > Coreidae > Gonocerus > Gonocerus acuteangulatus. The sequence goes on from OX328126.1 coordinate 46,282,463, forward strand.
CCAACAAATGCATCACATCCCAAAGAAATGTTGAAATCACAGTATCTTTACTTTTATAAAACAACATAAGGCCAATATTAAGGGAACAATAAAATAAAAACCATAACACAAATGTTTTGTTTATTTATTTACAATTTCACATATACTTGGATTTAAACAGCTCGTACCCAATCAATTTCAAGAGTAGAAGGACCAGACTGTTTGTAAGGCAAGTACACTCCTCCATACATTTGAAACTCAAAGTTTGTAATATTTCCCAGGTCTAGGTATCCAACTTCCTTAGGATCTAATTTCCTTCCTCTGTAGTAAGGTTCAAAATTATTCAGAGGAAGATATATTTCACCAAAAGAATCCATAGGTGCCTGAAATTAATATATATATATTTTTTTTTTGTCAATTATTAATAATAATATCATCATCATATAATAATGTCACCTTGCCGTTGTGAAGCTCCATGAATAAATAATAATAATATTGTGAGTTTTGCAGTGGCATAGAGGTAATATATTGCACCACTAACAAGGTTCGTGTTTGAATCTAGTTTGACTTCAACATATCCCCTGTGTTCAAAGATCCCTTCTTCATAATGGTTTCGTTCAGAAAAGGTCCCAAGCAATAGATAGGCCAGTGAAAATGATCATACAAGTTTCAGCAAATTAAAAAGCAAAAATAGACTAAGAAATTGATTGGTCAACATAACACATTACCCAGCGTAGAGACAATAGCCCAAATCTTGCCTGGGTTATACTGACTCCCAGCAATAGGCTAAATGAATGAACTCCCTACATCATCATCTAATGAATGAACTCTGATGAGCTTGGTTGCACGGGTTGGAAATGAGCGTGGTTTGAGCTTATCCGCCAATGGGTCATCCCTTCTTCACCACATATGTTTTAGAAAGGACAGAAACCAGGAAATGACCAGTGTTAATGACCTTGGCAGTGGGGGCTCGACACACACACACACACACACACAAAAAAAAAGTATCAACTTTTATGTAAGCATTCCCAACAATTTTTTATAACATAGATCATATGAATTTACATTTCTCTGCTCCAAGTACAGGAGAAGTAATCCTGACCACCAAACCAAGTTTTATTTTTTATTGACAAAATATTAAACCAACTTAAAAAATGAACCATTAATTATAAATTAACACGTTGACTGAGGGAGGGCTATGTTGGAGCTACCCAGTAGAATAAAACTCAAGACAGATGTTTTCATAATCATATGTTTTTATTCAGTCCAACAATTGCTAGTTACAATAAAACTGCTTTTAACAAATTGGCTCAATCAATAGGTTATGGGCCAAGATTTTTTGTGAACTGTGAATTTTTATTTGTGTTAAAGTGCCTAAATTGTGTTGTTGAGTTTCAGTTTCTAGTGTGCAACAAGTTTCAACCTATTTTGACAATGAGTTCGTCAGGATCATTTAAGGCTTCTGTGGAGAAACTGGTGGTTCAAAGACTGGTCATGTACAAAGAGACAAATAACTCTTGTCTTGAACCATCATAAAGTATCTGATGTTGTCAGTGGTGATACAAAGTTGTTGCAAGATGGTTCCAACTAAGGACTCACTAGCTCAGCTGATATTGGTGAACACCCTGAATCCTACCAATGAGGAGCTCACCTCACCTTGCAAGACTGCTAAGGAGGTTTGGGACACATTAACATCTGTGTATGAATTGAGTTCAAGCCAGAGAGTTGACAGACTGTTCACTGTTGTGCAGGTTATGAGAGCTATTAATTATAGCGAGTTGGATTGACTGGGGTTTTGTTATCTTCTAGAGCGAGCGTAGCGACCGGAAACGCATAGCACTTATGCCCTTAAGCGACAGGTGAGGATGCCCTTAAAATTAACAATATTTTTGAATAAATGGTTTCTGAACATTTCGAATGAGAGTTCTGTTTCCCAATGTTATATATCTGCGCATGCGCGTGTTTACAAATACGCTGATGACGCCTAGTTTTATAACCTTCCTAACTCTAGTGCTTAATATTATATTCTATTAATTTTAGCGAGTTGGATTGACTGGGGTTTTGTTATCTTCTTGAGCGAGCGGAAACGCATAGCATGTATGCCTTAAAATCGTCATTTATGCCTTAAAGTCGTCATTTATGCCTTAAAGTCGTCACAAATTTAGTTGTTTACATTAGCTCTCATAACCTGCATAACAGTGAACTTAAGTGCTTAATAACTTCTTTCCTAGTTAAATCCGACGTTTTTTTTTTTTTTTATCGTATTCGTGTTTAGTGCATCAAAATACGTTATTGTGCAAAGTTTGAAAGAAATCGGTTTGGAGGGCGGGAAACTGCATTTTTACCCTCAGAAATTGAGTGAGGAGGTAGCCTTTGTACAGAATAAGAAAAATACCAAATATTATTGAAAAATATTAACTGATTTGGAAATTACAGCTATTTAAAATTTCAAAAATTGTCAAAAAATGCTGTTACCTGAAATGTTTGAATTGCTATTGTGGCTCTTATATTTAAGCTAGAGAGCTGGGAGGGGTGTTATTTTAGAGCTCTTTGAACGAACTTTCTTATGACATGCAACACCATATAGATTACGAGGAAAAAAAATTTCTCAAATTCAAAAACAAAATTTTATTTGTCTATATCTCAAAATGCGTATTTTTAAAAAATTTCAAAATTTTATATGTTTTTCTAAGTGTATTTGAGAACTTGTTCCTAAAGTTTTATGATGGGATTCCAATGGGATCACCATTTATTAATTTTTTTGTTTTTTTAAGACGCTAATATTTTGGATGATATACAAAACAAAATCATATATGTATACATGTCATATTGCAATACAACTTCAAATCTCTTTAAAATGTTTACACATAATCATTTTTTATTAAATAAAATTGGTTGATTAATTAGAAATAATAATTATAATAGTGAAAGCATTTTTATTAAAAAATAAAAATAAATCAGTACTAATAATGTAATGTCTTATCCTGGAAAGCTTCATTTGATGTTTAAGTATCATTTTCTGTGTGTAAACTCTTCCAGTTGGTACAACGGGATTAAATTTATTCAATATATCATTATTTATTTAAATTTTGAGCGTCTATTATAATTAACTGGCATCCCAAAAACATCAGGTTTTCATGGAAATGAAAAATATGGAGGAGGTCCAGCAGGGTACAAGAAGGTGACCTTAACTCAAGCTTCATATTTATACAAAACATATACCAACCACCATTTAGTGTCATATGTAGCACTTACGTAACCTCTTACACCCTTTATTACTAGTTTTTCTAATTATCTTAAAGTAGACACAGTTTCAGAGCTATGCTCAAAAGAAAATGCATTACTTTGATTTTTAAACGGTTTCATTTGGTAAAAAATCATGACATTGTTAATGCCTTTTCAAAACTATCACTTAGAAATTTCCAGTTTCTACATACTCTTCTTGGGTGACATAGGTAATTAAATTTTACTTGTCATCTTCTTAAAGTAGTTTTGTTAATGAAGGCAAGTACAATTTTGTTTAAGGTTTGTTATTAGAAAATTTAATGATAATATAAGTTTAATTTAGTACTGATTTATTTTATTTTTTAATAAAAATGCTTTCACTATTATAATTATTATTTCTAATTAATCAACCAATTTTATTTAATAAAAAAAGATTATGTGTAAACATTTTAAAGAGATTTGAAGTTGTATTGCAATATGACATGTATACATATATGATTTTGTTTTGTATATCGTCCAAAATATTAGCGTCTTAAAAAAACAAAAAAATTAATAAATGGTGATCCCATTGGAATCCCATCATAAAACTTTAGGAACAAGTTCTCAAATACACTTAGAAAAACATATAAAATTTTGAAATTTTTTAAAAATACGCATTTTGAGATATAGACAAATAAAATTTTGTTTTTGAATTTGAGAAATTTTTTTTCCTCGTAACCTACATGGTGTTGCATGTCATAAGAAAGTTCGTACAAAGAGCTTTAAAATAACACCCCTCCCAGCTCTCTAGCTTAAATATAAGAGCCACAATAGCAATTCAAACATTTCAGGTAACAGCAGTTTTTGACAATTTTTGAAATTTTACATAGCTGTAATTTCCAAATCAGTTAATTTTTTTCAATGATATTTGGTATTTTTCTTAGTCTATACAAAGGCTACCTCCTCATTAAATTTCATTTAAATCTGAGATGGTAAAAAAAAAATCACTGTGTTGATTTGACATGGAATGACCCTATGGTATTATGAGTGTAGAAGAAGGGGTTGTAAACCATATAGCACGACTTCAGCTCAATGTGGAATTGAAAAGGCTCTCCAAGGCTAAACTTCCTGATACCAAAGACATTCTTCTTGAGAACTCAAAAGGACATGCGTTCATTTGTGATGGTGATCTCAATGTCCGCCGAGATAATGATCTATGGGTGGTAGATAGTGGAGCGACCAGCATATGACAAATCTGAATGACCGATTCATATGCTTCAAATTTGTGAGGTCTGTGCATATTCAGGTTGGGAATCACAATGTCATAAAGGCACATGGAAAAGGGGACATACTTGTTGATATGAAGATTGGTGCGGAGTGGGACACTAATCATCTGAAGGACGTTTGGTATGTGTCTAATGTGAGTCAGAATTTATTTTCTTTGTACTGCTCTTTGGAACGGGGATATTAATTTTTTCCCAACAAAGATGGTTGTAAGCTAACCAAAGAAGGTCAGACATGCTTGAGTGGAAGAAAAACGTCGAATGGGTTGTACGTCCTTGAAATGAAATGCCATGCTCCGCAGAAGGCTAGAGAAGTACCGTTAGCATCGACGACTGGTTCCGAGCAGTTGTGGCTTCAACGTCTGTGCCATCAGAACAAGCAACATGTGAAATCAGTCATGAAGCATCGGATCTCACTGTGACAGATGAGAGTAAAGTTCGGAAGCAGGCAATGCGAAATGAATTTGATTGGCTTGCAGAAGATTATAGACTTGGGATCTTGACAGTATATCTCCAGGCAAGAAGTCATTGGAAATAAATGGACAATCAAAGTCAAGCACAAGCCTAATGATTCTGTCGATGGTCAAAAAAAAAAAAAAGGCTCGCTTAGTCATGAAGGGGGGGTCCAGAAAAAGGATGTGGATTTTGGACAAAACTTCAGCACATCCGAAGCAACTACCAGCTGGTAGACCCGCTTAAGAAGAGTCTACCAGCATCATCCTTCTTGAATAATAGGCCTCTTGGAGTCTTGCGTTCGGGGGAAGGTGTTGGAGCTACCCAGTAGAACCAAACTCAAGACAGATGTTTTCATAATCATATGTTTTTATTCAGTCCAACAATTGCTAGTTTCAATAAAACTGCTTTTAAGAAATTGGCTCAATCAATAGGCAAAACCTTAAATCATCCAAAAAATTGTAAATTTCTTTTTTCCATTTTATGATTTCATTTGTTTTGTTAATCTGAAAAAATAACTTCAAACAGTTTTTTTTGTGGTAAAAATGAAGTTTCCCGCCCTCAAAACCGATTTCTTTCAAATTTTGTACAATAACGTATTTTGATGCACTAAACACGAATACGTTAAAAAAAACCTTTGCATTTAACTAGGAAAGAAGTTATTAAGCACTAAAGTTAATAGAATTCTATTAATTTTAGCGACTTGGATTGACTGGGGTTTTGTTATCTTCTTGAGCGAGCTTAAACGCATAGCACGTATGCCCTTAAGCGACAGGTGACGCCATTATTTTTGAATAAATGGTTTCTGAACATTTCAAATGAGAGTTCTCTGTTTCCCAATGTTACATATCTGCGCATGCGCGTGTTTACAAAAACGCTGTTGATGCCTAGTTTTATAACCTTCCTAACAGTGAACTTTAGTGCTTAATATTATATTCGATTAGAATTCTATTAATTTTAGTGAGTTGGATTGACTGGGGTTTTGTTATCTTCTTGAGCGAGCATAAACGCATAGCATGTATGCCTTAAAGTCGTCACAAATTTAGTTGTTAACATTAGCTCTCATAACCCTGCATAACAGTGAACTTTAGTGCTTATTACTTCTTTCGTAGCTAAATGCGAAGCTTTTTTTTTAACGTATTCGTGTGTAGTGCATCAAAATACGTTATTGTACAAAATTTAAAAGAAATCGGTTTTGAGGGCGTGAAACTTCATTTTTACCTTTTTTTTTTTTTTTACCATGACGCACATGTGGTGAAGAACGAATAAACCAGCCTGGAGGTTTGTAGCCGATCCCCAAAACGTTTTAACTTTTTCTCCCAGCTTGCCAGGTAGCCCCCATGACACACATGCGGCATCATGCTGCATTCAAAGTGTTAAGAACAAGACCCTGCAGGCTTAACCCTTACACAACAAAGTACTAATATATTGGTGGTGAGGGGACATGGCCCAGACAACAAAGTACCAATATATTGGTGGTGATGGGCCTGGCCCAGATGACGGAGTACCAATATATTGGTGGTGATAGACCGTGACCCAGATGACGAAGTACCAATATATTGGCACGTGCATTTCAGGCTCAGCATATTAGTGTGGCCATGGTGAGTCTTCTGGGAAGAAGATATACTGCAGCCTGGTCTTTCCTCAACTCCGTGAGGACATTGAGCCTTTTCCTATGCGAAAACAATTAAATTTGCAGTGGAAGCATCGCTATTTCTGAGTGAAATAATTTTTCTTTTGATAGCCTAATTAAAAAATAGGAAGCCAACAAAATTTTGATTTATGTTTCTATAGGGAATAGATATACGAATAAAAATAGTCAATTTTACAAATTTGCACGATCAAAATAATTTTGAATGCTTATATAAAAAATTAAGATTTTCAAAATGGAAAAGTAAAGATTTTTGCACTGATTAAAGAATATATATTACTAATAAATGAACACAAAATTTAAACAAAATAGTTTATATTTTACTTAATTTATAATTTTAGTTTAAATTATTTGGTGCTCAACTTTTTCTATATTACTAATGTAATAATTATAATTTCTAATTAAATAAAGGGTAACTTTGTAAATTAAAGGTGATAGGGAGAAACTAAATAAGCCAGTTAGAAATAGCGTGGAAGTCTGTGGCCAGTGACCTTGTGAAGTGCAGGCCAGAAAGAGTTAAGGCATATTTAAAGAAGAATTTAACAGACATACATTTTCCCTATGTGAAAGTGGCCTTGGAATATTTATTTGTACATGTTTATATGCTCCTGCTCTAGTCATCACGTATACACAAACATATATATCTAACACACAAAGGTATGTGTGTATTTTTTTTTACTTAATCAAAATAATATAACAAAAATATATTCACACTGTATAATCAGACAGTTTCAATGTTAGCTGGTTTTCAAAATTATTGCAATATACTTACTTCAAACATTTGCTCATAAGAAGGATGAGGTTCTGTATCAAGTCCTCTGTGCCTCAGATTGACTTTGTAATGTGAATTTAAACCCTGTCCTCGTAAACGAATTAACAATGTTGTGTAGTCAGTAAGATTCCATTGAACAGAAGTCTTCATACCAGCAAAACCAGCACCATTTGGTTGAGGATTCAACAAAGTGAAGAATATCGCTCGTTTAAATAACTGCAATACAGTTAATACTCAAATTAAATAATTTAAGTGTGCCATTTTGTTAGATTTTAGGTTTTCCAAATGATAAAAATTAAATTATGGATATTATTACATTATTTTTTTTTTAAGTCACAGCCCAGCTAAAATGTCATTCAGAGATTTTATATGAATGTAATGTAATAAATTTCCAAATCATTATTTTTTTGAAAAATGAACTCAACATGCTTGGATTTTCACACATTTTATGATCAGGAGCATTACCAATGACACTAAGGGGCTTTATAGCAAAGCAAGTTAATCCAGCCAAGGAGCCAAAGCTTCAGGCAGACATTGTTCACTCCCATTGTCATCTAATATGATAAAGTTAAATTATATTACTTAATTTGACTTTTCCAAAGTATTATGCTCGTTAGAACAAAAAAAAAAAAAAGAGTTGTATACAATAATTATTTCAAGAGATAATATAATTCAGAAAAAGTATGAAAATTGTTGATCAATATTCCATATATTTTGTTCTAAAAAATGACAGTCTACACTGTATATTATTCAAGATAACTGTTGCTTCAATGTGTACCCTTGATTTTTGTAGGACCAAAGTAGCCTTTGACATTCCAGGTTCTCTCACTACATCAGATTGCTCAACCCATTCCGAAACACTAGCATTGTCTGAAGTAAAATCAAAGAGTACTTTTGGCTCCACCCTACAACAACAAAAAAAGGATAAAAGTTGGCTTTTCAAACTAGCTATACCAGCTAAGCAAAATAAAGTACAGTCCATTTTATTAATTTACGATTACTTGGTTATTAGTGTGAAAAAAGGTTCGCTCCTTGCCAATTGAAAAGTTCTACAAGTTCTCAACTAATAGGCTATGAAGGAAAATACCTAGCATACTGATAAACAAAACAGTGCACTTGGCATAATACATTTAAAAAATTTGGTTGTTTAGGAGCTGTATAAATTAAGAAATATTCCCCAGACGGGGATTAGTTTGTACTACATAGCTGAGGATTGTACTCAAAACTAACTGATATTGATACAACAAATATGAAAAGCTCAGTTATTTTAATATATTTATATAAATTGTTTTTAGTTAAGGCGTGAGCACTTAACACTCCATGCCAAAGGTCATGGGTTCGATTCCCACTAGGGGTGGTGGCTTTTCTTTTGAACAAAAAAGAAAAGGCATCACCCCTATCCTGGCTAGAAAAGGGCAGTAACCTATAGATAACCCGTCCTTTAATTGATAGTTAATAATAAATGGACGTTAAAATTTAAATAAATTGTTTTTGCTGATTCAAAAATCTAAATAAAAAGGTCTGATAAAAACCTACTTTTGTTTATTAGTTTTAAATTCTACATAGCCAGTTTCATTGAATGAGGACAATAATTATTCCCTGCAGATGCACATGTAAATTTTAGCTCAGGGTGAGGTTCTGGTAAATCTGAATACAAAGATTTATCTTATTTTCATAACTCATGTTTCTAACAAAAAAAAAAATATATATATATATATAAATAATATGTTAATTATAGGTTCTCTGACTGCCAGGGTCATTAGCACCATCTGACAGAAAATATACCAACCTTTGTTCCAAGGAAGTAAAACTTATGGCCAGTAGGAGCAAATTAATGGGAAGGATTTTGGCTCAAAGGTAGAGCCAAAAAAATAAGAAGCATTTTCTGCCATAAAATATAACATTAAAGATTAAATTTTTAGTTCCCTTTGAGTAGAAATATAAGATGTTGCAAAGTCAGAACATTGGGAATTTATGCAGAAAAGGAGCAAATATGCTCAACTCTTATGATTCAATAATTAGAAAAAAGAAACACAAATACTACTTATCAACAAATTTACAAAAGATGAATATTTTATTTATTACCAATTTATGTAGATAATCTTTTATTTGGATTTCACAAGTTTTGTCATCTCAATGAAGATAAAATGTGTATTAACTTTTTAAGTTAGGAATTGTTTGATATAAAATTCTAAAAACAAAGTCAATACTTTATATCAATTTTTAATTAATGTAAATATATTTAACCTTTTATTTTTCCAGAATAGTTGCCAAAATTTAAAAGTCAATGTTCATTATTAATTGCACGTTATCGTTGCCTTATTCAATGATAAGAAAAATAAATATCCAACAATTTCATAAATTCAATACAAAATATCTGAACCGGGGGTAAAAAAAAATAACAAAAGTATTCTATTTTGTGTTCAAACAGTCTGAAAAACATGACATTCTCTGTGAATACCATGATGCCCATAGATCATGAAATAAAGTATTTTTGAGTTATAAAAGTAAAATACAAAACACCCTTATTTACCTACCCTTGTTTAAATGGCTTATACAAAATAATAATAGAAGCAACAAGAATGTAGCTAAAAAATATGTTCAAATTAAAGTGAGTTGTACAAGACTATAATATCTCATTAAAATAGGAGCAATAAAAAATTACTTTGCGAAAAAGAATACAGCCAAAAGAGGGACAGAAAACTTCACATAAGACATGATTAGCCTTCACTGCATTCCGGAGTAAGCTGAAGATTTTGAACCAGTGCACAGTGTGACACGAATAGGGAAATATTCCCTCTGAAAATTCCCACTGACAAAACAAATAGGATTTACTCGGGGAATTTAACCCTGGAAGAATAATTAAATGTAAGCACTTAATTATTAGAAGTTAGCAGGTTCCACTAATCGGCACACGAAATGAGCGAAGTTTATTTCGGAGCAAAATCTAATAAATATCAGGGATAAAAAAAAAAAAAAACTTGTAAGACAGGACCTTGAAAGTTGCGTCTTCATAGAAAGCCTAGCGTATTTACTTTCAAGATAACAGTCCAGTTGAAATGCCTGGAAATGTTTCGAAACACAATACTTAAAAAGTTCGTAATTATAAAACGAGACGATTGAAACAAATATTTCTTTACTACCATTAATATATCGATACAGGAAGATAACCGTACGGGACAGGTTTCGTTAGAGTTTCGGTAACACTGTAAAATATTTATGAGTCTGCTCTGCTTAAATCAGAAGTAGGACATTTTAAGTATTGCATTCCCAAATTTCTTTTTTTTTTCTAATGGAACATCAACCTAGCTCCATAGCTGGGTACTGGTACGTCGTCCGCTCCAGGAGACATTTAGCTGGGCGCCGTTTTGTGTGCTAGTAATAAGTCCGACTCGCAGGCATAGACAAACATTTATGGGGGGGAGGGCTAATTTTGTATGGCTTACCGCCGTGCCTGGTAGTGAATCAAATTTTTATAACCAGGCACCTGGATATCATTAAGGAAGTATTTGAAGTATTACATTAATTAGAACTTATTGCTATTAATTGCCTAAACAATTTATTTACTTAATCGAAAAAGAGTGTGAATTTTCATTCTGGGGGGCTAAGCCAGCCCCCCTTTAGCCGCCACTGCTCGCAGGATCTACGTCATCATAGCGCGGTTCCGTTGTTATCCCCAGTATCATTTGGAAAGCTTGATATAGAAACAGGTATTATTTTGGTTAGACCTTTCGTGAAATAATTTTATGGCCCCAGGTGCATTACTTCGAAAAATGACTCCCCGGCCTTCTCAACGTTCGCTCCAGGAAAACACTATTACCAAAAAGTTTCTCATTTTCTTGTCTTCTTTTACCATAATACTAATTTTACTCTATTTAAAACAAAAGTTAATTATCATTATTTCGAAATCACCCAGACTCTTGTTATCTTATTCCAGTGACATAAAGATAAAAAGAGTAAATAATAGATAACAACATTCAAATGAATGAAATGATTGTATAATTATGAATTCAGGACAGAATGAAAAACGATTCAAATGAATTTAGAAATGTATTATCTCCTTTAATATAGAAAAATATTTTCTATAAATGTTGTGTGTTTTATTATCTTCCATAAATAAGATAAGATTTATATCACTAACCACGAATTATATATTTAAAATAAATAACTCTAAATATGTATAAGAACCCAATACGGCCCGTTTTAAGTAAATAAATTAAATTTCAATTTCATTATATTTCCATCAAATAAATTATTAATAAATTAAAATAAAATCATAACATTTTGACGCAACCAACGTGTGGCTAAATTAAACAATTAAAAATGATAACATTTTGGCGTCCAACTCGCGGCTATAGAAATTAGGGAAACAATTTTTTTAAAAATAAATTAAATATAAAGGGTTAAATATGGACAGAGAAGAATCGCCAGTATTTCGAGGATTTTAATTTGTGGCGAAATGAATTCTTGGTATATAAGTGGAAACAGAGTCGGATGACGTAAGCTTTTTCCAGGAAAATGAGGAGTTAGCAGCGTAATTCTACCCGTTACCGTTAGCAACGAGGAACTATCCTCGGACAAAGAAAATGGCGGACATTCCTCAGTTCTGGGAGAGATAATGAAATTACTATACGATCAACAAAAGAATTCGACAGTTAAAATAAAAGATTTGACGATAATGATAAAAAACTCGACAGATTAAATGCTTCACTTGTTAATCTGGAATATAAAATAAATATAGAGACAAATGATTTATGTACATCCTTAAATAATATGGAGATTAAAATAACAAAAGAGAGGGATAGCCTTCTTAATGGAAGTGGTAGGAATAATGAAGAAATTAATGACAATAATAATGAAAATTTAATTGAATATACTGAAAATAATGATACATTAATTAGTAACGATAATTTAAGTGAATTAATAATAGATAATTTGAATAATAATTGTATTATTAATGAAAAAAAATTGAAGAAAATAAAATATTTGTTGAAATTAAAGATGACAATGTGTATGGTTGCTTAATGAATCAAGATACTAAAGGTCAAAAAGAGTTATTAGGTGAATTGAGTAAAAGTGAGATGATGAATCAAATGGTTAAAAATAAAATAAGTACAGAAGTTATAGAAAAACTTTTGACACAAAATAACATTAAGAAATTGACAAATTACAAGATAATGAATCTAAAAATATTGAGCTATAAAATAATTGTTAATAATCCAATGAAAAACAATAATAAAAATAATCATCTAAAAATTTTGAACATCAATTTTGGAAATAAAATAAAAATTCTTTGTAAATATAAAAGACACAATCGAATAGAAGAAATTGCAAAATTAAGTCGGCCCCCAAGGAAGAGAATAAAACAAAATTATAGAAGGATTTTGGACAGATGCAAAAAAAACATGAACGGCCAAGAATAATTCCAAGGAAAAAAATAACATTAGTATTAGTTTAACATTTTTCAATAAAATAAATATTACCTAATTTAGGATAAGATAAATTTGATAAAAATAATATTTAAAATTAGTATACATTTAATAATTATATTAGTTTAGCCCAAAATAAAGATGATAGAAATAACATTTAAATGACTAATTATTACATTGAATAATAATAAATAAAAATGAAAGGATCTAAATAAAAATCATGTGACGAAATAAGTTCTCAAAATTTAAAGAAAAAATAACACTAGCCAACTCTTCTAAATTTTAAAAAATTAATATACATCCAAAATATTAAATATTGGATAAAAATAATTTTTTTAAAAAAACATGAGTGCAACATGTAGTGATATTTTCAATATAAATGGGTTAAATTTAAATAATGAATCAAGAAATATCTTACTACTTCTTAGTAATATAAAATGCTTACTGAACAAAAATTTCCTCAATCTGAAATCAATAAGGCGTCTCCACCCCGTCAGATCGTCTTTCGTTTTTTTGTGAAATAAAAAGAAGATTGTTTTTGCTAGGAGAGTATCCTAAAGTGTTTGTGCCAAAAGAAGTTTTTGAATTCAGATAGATCAAGAGAATATTAATTGGACCTTGAGCTACGCCTGTGGATGTAAGGTAATTTATGTTCATTGTATATATTTTATATTGTTTTGTGGTAGTAATATTTATATCACTAACCACTCATTATATATTTAAAATAAATAACTCTAAATTTGTATAAGAACCCAATACGACCCGTTTTAAGTAAATAAATTAAATTTAAATTTCATTATACTTCCATCAAATAAATTATTAATAAATTAAAATAAAATCATAACATTTTGACACAACCAACGTGTGGCTAAATTAAACAATTAAAAATTATAACAATATATATATACAGCCTAATCTAATGTCTACTCTCTAATAGAGATGTTTACCTGCTATTCAAAATAAATATATATTCTCATATATTTAGCTCTGTTGAGTAAAAAGGTATATTTATGAGTGAGTTTACATCTATGGAACAATAAGATAACAGAAGAAACTTCAGTAGTAATATTCCTCAGATTGTAACCAACATAACTTAGGCAATTTGTGAAAGCTTTCTAATAAGCTGGGCGGCGCTAATGACCTAGATGTAGATGCGCCGTAAAAAAAAAAAAAAAAAAAAAAAAAAAAAAAAAAAAAAAAAAAAAAAAAAAAAAAAAAAAAAAATAAGCTGGGTTTTTTTTTTTTGGTGTTTTAAGGCAGTTCAACCACTAGGGTCATGGATGCCTATGTATATGCGTCCAATTGAAAATAATTGACGTAAAGATGTAAAAGAGTATATTATTTGAATCATATACTTAATATTTAATCAATCATTTAATTAGTCAATGAATATATTTTTATTTTAGGAAAAAAAAAACCAAAAAAAACTGTTAAATAGTCAGAATAAAATAAGATAATAAAGGGAAAAATACTTAAAAATGTGGTGTAAATGTAAAAACGTGGGATGACACACACAAAAACACTCATACATACACACACACACATGCACATACATTCACACACACACACGCGCGCGTAAGTGTATTTTCTAGATCTACTTCTCCTTATAGATTTAATTGTTATTTATATTTTTGTGATCAGATCTGAAGCCTTGAGGAATCTCAATGTTCTCTGACACAATTCATGGTCGTCTCCAAGTATATCAAAGAGAGTACCATGAATGTCCAGTTGATTTCGAATCTCTTCGTATGTTCTACAGTCCGTGAAAATATCTTTAATTGTTAGATCTTCACCACATACTGTACATTCAGGCCTTTCTTCCCGCCTGAATAAATAAGAATGGGTGAGATTAGTATGACCAATTCGCACTCTCGACAGAACCACCTCATCCCGCCTCCTGCCTTGGGATGAGGTTTTCCATGCCGAGGTAGTGGATTTTATCTCTCTTAATTTGTTGTCTCTTTTTCTATTCCATTCATATTGCCACATTAAGTGAATATAATATTTTAAATGGACAACAGCATCCGACTGTAGGATGTGCGAGTAAGGAATGCCATCTTTAATTGCTTTTTTTGCTGCTAAATCCGCTTTATCGCTGCCGCTTATATTATTGTGGCTCGGAATCCAGCAGAAAGTGACGTGTCGATTTCTTTTGTAATGAAAATCTATTCCCTCAATAAGGTCTAAATGATCGCATTGTGGGAATAGAAGTTTTGTATTGAAAGGAGAGAAGACAGAGAGTCTGTGTATATCACTAGGTTATTAGTATTATGATTTAAACTATTTACTGCTTTGCTTAATGCAAGTAGCTCTGCTGTATAAATGGAACTAAGATTTGGTAGAGATAGCATCTGTATTCTGGCATTATCCACCATCGCACATCCTATGCCATCATGAGTTTTGGAACCATCTGTGTATATCTCTGTTGCTCCAAGATACTTCAATCTGATTCTTTTGAATTCAGCCTGAAATATCGTAGGAGCGGTATCTCTTTTGATGTATCTAGTAAGTGAGAGATCGATTTTAGGAGCGTGAAGAGTCCAAGGTTCGAGATTTGGAAACGCCAGTTGATGAAGTTTGCTTAGATCGAAATCCACATTGGACAGCAATCTTATGGATCTATGTATAAATTGGTTGCTGTTAGCAAGGTTGTTATCATTAAAATATATGTTTCTGAAATTGTGGTTTAAAGGGTGATAAGGAGATGTAATTATTTTTACGAAGTAAGATAAGGCCAGATAATCCCTTCGATACTGCAAAGGGGGCTCACCGGCATCTACCAATATACTATCTACGGGGCTTGTCCGAAAAGCACCCGTTGCTATTCTCAGACCAGAATTATGAATACTGTCTATTATTTTTAAGGTTCTGGCACTGGCCGATCCATAAGCTACACATCCATAGTCCAATTTCGATCTAATCAAACTTCTATAAAGCATTATCATACTCTTACGATCGGCTCCCCATTTAGTGTTGCTTAGAACTTTTGAAAAATTCAAAGAATAATAATAAGCTGGGTTTAAAAGAAAATCTTACGAGCAGCTGAGCTCTACCCCCTGCTCCCAGAGATTTTACTCAAATATAAATATATATTGTAATGATATATTACATTCACGAAAATATTTTTAAATTCAAATAACCATCGATATTTTGAAAAGCCCGCGCAAATCACAAACCATATATACAATTAACATCGTATTATATACGATCAAAATTAATAATATTTTTTGGACAATACTGGTGTACAATATATCCATATTAAATGTACATCCAGATGGTAATAAATTAATTATTTGAAGTTACGAAAAATATAATTATTATTTTTATATATGAACCAACAAAATGCGGAAGTTAAGAAACAAGGATGCCAAGCTTTCCGGCTAGAAGGCGTCAGTTGATTTCCAGCAGTGGTCAAGTGCGGAGCTTCTCTCTATTCCCAGCAGCCCTGGATTGCGGATAGTCAGTTGATTCCCAGCAGTCGTGAAGAGAGCTATCCTCCGAGGAGTACGGAGTGCGGTCTATTGTTGATTGTCATAGAAGACGGAGTGAGAAGACAACAGAACCCACAATTTCGGGATTTCCATTCTATGCGCGAGACCTGGCAAGAGGGCGTGTCGCCTTGAGGAAGTAATTGCTGAAGCCTAGTGTATTGAGGCTTTGTTGGAAGCGGATTGATTTAGAGGTAAAAGTTGTTTTTTTTGTAATTGTTAATTCTTTTATTGTCATTTGTATTATTTTTAATATTGGTGTTTGTATCTCAGGATTGTCTGGAAATAAATATTATATCGTTCATTCACTCGGAACTATAATCCCTGAGATTAAGTCAAATTCATATAATAAAACTTATTAAAGTAATTAAAATTTTTTCATTCTTTTTATAAAAAATAAAATCTTAACATTTAATGACGCCCAACGTGGCGCATTCATTTTATAAAAAAATAATCATAACAATATATATATATATATATATATATATATATATATATATATATATATATATATATATATAATTAAAATATCTCTATTTAAAACAAAAGTTAATTATCATTATTTTGAAATCACCCAGCTCTTGTTATCTTATTCTAGTGCCATAAAGATAAAAAGAGTAAATAATAGATAACAACATTCAAATGAATGAAATGATTGTATAATTATGAATTCAGGACAGAATGAAAAACGATTCAAATTAATTTAGAAATGTATTATCTCCTTTAATATAGAAAAATATTTTCTATAAATGTTGTGTGTTTTATTATCTTACATAAATTAACAAGTATACTAATAATTTACAAGTTATATTTAAAAAAAAAATACATTTAATCTCAATTTATTTTTATGACTTGTATAAATAATAATCACAATTTTTACACCACAAATAATGATCAATTTATATATATATATATATATATATATATATATATATATATATATATATATATATATATATATATATCCAGAGGGTGAAACAAAATTCAGTCTTCCCACAAATTTGTGGGAAGACTGAAATTTTGTTTCACCCTCTGGAATTAAGCAACCCCACTATCGGAAAACATCAATAAAAAAAGAAATATATATATACATATATATATTTCAAATATTCTAGAATAACAAATGATTTATTGCAACACATCCATTTAAAACATTAAAGTATAATATATGGTTATAAATGAAGTGTCCTATTTCACAAAGCAAATTTTGAGGTTTCATTGTTTAAACATGAGTTATGGTGGAAGCAACCTATTCGTCATAATAGCCAGCTGACACAAGAAGCTTGTCTTTCACTTTCAACAGAAGTTCTCTTTTCACTGATGCAGGGACAAGGGCTGCAACAGAATAATATAACTCGCAAAACAAATCCTGATCATTTCATGAGCTTCAGTTTGCCAATTAATGTAGTGAGCAAAGACAATTTTATCAACCCTAGTTAGCCAGAAAACATTTGTTCCTAAGCCATCTTGTTGGATGGCAAAAATGAGGGCTGAATCACTGTAAGATAATTATGCATTAGTGTGAAGTTTGCAATAACAAAGGTAAACATTTGCAGAGTGACTATTTAAAAGACAAATATGTACAATACAAACATATCACAGCTAAACAGAGTGAAAAAAAATCAATGATGACAAAAAATTTAAATAAAAATGGAACACACTTTTGCTGAGTTAGTTTTCAGCTCAAAGTGGAGATAGTAACATCTGGGCAATGAATTAAAAATGTTTTGTTATTTATTATAGGTGCTAACTCGGAATTAACAATATTCAGATGTGGGGCCCTGAGCAAATCTTGGTTGCGGCTGTGGAGTACGAAATCTGAGAACAAATTACACAACTCTTGTTTTATAATATTTTCC
Organism: Gonocerus acuteangulatus; assembly: GCA_946811695.1. Taxonomy (NCBI): domain Eukaryota; kingdom Metazoa; phylum Arthropoda; class Insecta; order Hemiptera; family Coreidae; genus Gonocerus; species Gonocerus acuteangulatus. Next base: position 46,300,581 of record OX328126.1, read on the forward strand.
TAAAACATATTTTGTGCGTAGGGTCTACAAGCCCAATGTTATATCTCCCTCATATATTTCTACATTCTGAGGAACAATCGTAGTACAAGGTATCTTTAACGATAAAAAAGAAATTGTAACTATATAATTTATGATGATTAGATAGTTAGCCGTCGAGGTGATAAGTAAAGATGGAATGGTTGGGATTCGGCTAAATAAACCTCAATATGATTTTGTTTTAAAAAATCTATATTTCGGACGTTTCGGCTACTCATTGGTAGCCTTCGTCAGCTAAAATGACAAAAAAAAAGGAATTAATACAAAAACAAAAAAAATTATGATTGTGATAGGTAACAGAGCTATAGATACAAGTAACTTATAAAAGAACATATCGTCTTAAATTCTTAGAATGAAAAAGTGAATAGGTACAATAACTGATTTCTGATGACAAATGTCATTGGTATGTAGCTTCTTATTTCTTTGTAAAATCAATTAACGTTAATAATTACTATTAAAATCAATTATTGTACCTATTCACTTTTTCATGAGTAGCCGAAACGTCCGAAATATAGATTTTTTAAAACAAAATCATATTGAGGTTTATTTAGCCGAATCCCAACCATTCCATCTTTACTTATATAATTTATTTATTTATCATTTGTCAAGAGTCTCAAGCTTAGTTGCCCAACACAGTAAATAATGCTAAACATCTAGCCTATTTCTAACTGTTACTAATAAAAAAAAAACAAAAAACTAACAATAAAATATGCAGTAATTTAATGAACAGTACTTATAAGTACTTGATATAAATATCAAAACAACTAACATTCAAAATTTATCATAAGAAATTCACTTTTTATGAGTAACTATGTCCCCCTTAGACTGAAACAATATCAAACCCAACTACATATTCTTCATCCAGGTTTTAAGGCCGGCACAAACAACTTTAGTCTAACTTTAAAAATATCGAAAAAACACAAATGTTCCTGGGCAATATAGGAAAGAAGTAGAAGTGTAGAATCCAATCAGTCACAATTTTAAAACAACATGTTAACGCAATCGCACTTACGTACCTCTTCCTTTCTTAGCTACTTCAGTATACATTTCGTCATATCCAATATTCATAGAATTCTTCTTTGTTTCACGACATATCATATGTATTTGGTCCACCCAACCACATTCATACAACCGAGACCTTAAAAGATCTTTAAATCTGAAATGACATCTCAATTTTAAGAATGTATAATTAACGTGAACAAAAAAAGGTATACAACTAACACTTACTTATTGTAATCCCCAGATATTTTGAGCAGATTTAGTTGTTCAGAGCTGGAATCCAAAGTCATTTTCTATTGAAGTTTTATCAAAATTAAAAAAAAAGAAGTGCACTGTAAGCGCAGAGTATCAACGAACAAGGAATAAACTGAAGCTGGAAGTACTATCAGTACTTTTACAATTTACTATCAGTTCATTGGTAACCTCAAGTTTACCACGAAAAATCGAATGGTTTAAATTATGACTGTAGGATCGATATAATTACTATAAAAGTGATACATGATAATGTGTTTTTACTATATCCTTTTTTTAAAGAAAGAAAATTTAAAAGGCTTATTTGAAAGGGATTCAGGTTTCCAAAATGTCAATAGTAGTTTACAGTATTTTAGTAGTAAATTGAATATAATCGATTTTTAAATAATAAAAACTGAAGGTTATGAAGAAGATAACATGTGACTTCTGAAGACTGTGAGACAACAATTAGAGTTATTGGCCAGATTAATTAGGAGATATTTTCTAATTAAAGTAAGAAGTACCATAGGCCTAGTTCGGATTAAAAGTGGTATCTTATAGTGCTTTTTTAAACCCCAAGCAGGTGGAATCTAGTATTATATTTTACAAATTTTAATTTAAAATGAGGAAAATTGGAAAACATTTGACAGGATATTGCTCTAGGGGCAAATATGTTAATCCACAGAATATTCCTTTCAAAGAACTTCTTCCCTTGAAACTAAGGAACCATGTATCTGGTAAAGGGGAAAAGACCAGTAATGTTGCATGTATTCAAGAAATGTCTGTCCTGTTTGCCTGCTTAAAGAAAAATGACTTTAAGGAGATTCGTTGTTCTCAAGAAATTTCAACTTTTCAAAAATGTTACAATGCACATACTGAACAGAAAAAGGAAAAAGAAGAGAAGGAAAGGCGAGGAGTATTGATACCCGGAGAAAAGAAGCTATCACATAAGCAAGCTAATGAACTTCTAAAGAAATTTCCATCATAGTTTTTTACTACTGTTAGGTTCTATTGATAATAGAAGCCTAATTATAGGCTGTTTGTTTCAAGTGTAAATATTTCATTACTGATAATGACTGTAGTATTATGCTTCTTATGTTTTTGAAGTTGTTATATGATTGAGTTTTTCAGAACGTAATGCATTTTTTTTGTCAACTAAATAATATCCTGATTAATTATGTATTTAATATAGATGTTCATAATAATCAGATGGGTTAATAAATTTGGTCATTCTATTGAGATTCCTCCCTTCCCCCTGTAAAATACTAAAAAACAATACTTAATGTAATGTTATAATAGAACCAATCAATTTTTTATATTGCCAACTTAAAAATAAATTTTGTTGTTTTACTTGTGGTTAAACAGGAATTCCTATATAAAATATTGAATCTGGATGAATAAAAAATTGATTTTATGTTTCTGGTGTAAAAGAAGTTATTAGTTAATAAATAAGTAAAGAGCTAATTTTGTATTTATTACTGTGTTAATGATAAGGATTGGCGACATATTTTTTAAGGTACATTATATCTGGGTCTCCTGTGGTCTAGTGGCTAGCGCGCTAGATTCATAAGCGGGAGATGGTGGGTTCGATCCCCACCGGCGACAGGAATTTTCTCATCTCAGGGCTCGCTGAGAAAATTCCTGGATGTCGGCGCTAATAGCCGAGATTTGTCGATGCGCCGTAAAATAAAAACATTATATCATTGGGGAGCATAGGGAGGATGAGGTTGAGCAGATTACCCAAAGCTAGGCCAAAGATTTAGTTGAAGTTTATTTTTTGAAGAGGAGGTACCCAGATTTGTAGCAAAGGAATAGGGATTCTAGGTAGGAGGATTGAGATAGTTTGGTAGCTGGGTTGTCATTTTTTTGTCAATGATTTCCGTAGCATTAACTACGGGAATGTTCGTAAACAGGGATTTGGCATCCACCGAGACAAAGATGAAATCTGGAGGGGTATTAACGGAATTAAGTGGTTTTCGACGTCATAGGTGTCCTGGACGTCGAAAACCACTGGGGGTTTGGACAATTTTAGGGCTTGGAGGGGAATAATTTGGTTAAGGTTATTTGTGATGATATAAGAAATGTGTATATGGATAGTTCTAGCTCTTCCTTTTATTGAAAGGAGGTTGTCCGTATTTATGTATCGATATCACTGAATGAGTAGAGAAATTGGGCACAAGTCACAAGCCATTGTTTACTTCAGGAGGTATATCAGTGGAGATATTGCGGACCCATGTGCTTCCTACTGCCGAGAGGTTCAGTGAGAAGTTTTTTCGGAATGTCACCTTCTACCATTCTTGGAACATGTACAGCCCACCACAGTCTACTCAATTTCATTACCTGGACTATGTCTGGCTCCCCGAACAGTCCATACAGCTCTTGGTTAGTACGAAGACTCCATTATCCCGCTACTTGTATGCCTCCATATAACTTCCACAAAATCTTTCTCTCAAACACCATGAGATCATGCTCACAGGTTGTCCAGGACTCACAGCCATAAAGGACTGGCCAAATTAGAGCATATATTTAAAATCAGCATGAATAATTGTTTGATTGAGAATTCAATTAGTGTAAATCAAGATTTTGTTGATTTGTACTTAGTCACAAATCATCATACCGAATTGTTGTTCAACCTCCTCAGGAATGAAATGGTATAAGTAAAAATTCATATATGTATGTGACACAGATTGCAGACCATTCAGTTCAAACTGACTTGCTTTTGCCACCTGTCAATTCATAAAAATCTTCTGGAATCTTTGTCCACCTCCCGGAAAAAATCCTCCATTCTGCCTGTCACCCTTTTAGTTATACCACAGCCATCTGACTGTTGTATAATTAATACAGATTTATTTTCCATTAAAATATAAACACAAGTGAAAGACAGGTTTGCTCACTCAAAATTGAATTTTATTTCAAATCCTAATTCTAGAAATGTCTTAAAACTAAGAGAATATTGTATATTGTGAATATAATTGTTTATTGTAAACAATAAGCAAAAATTGCTGAAAGTCTCCTCAAAGCTTTTGATAGGTCAAATAATACCCCCTTTTTACTCAAGATGCATTAGCAGAACAGAAAAGTCCGTCATGCAGGAATTGCATTACTACGCACATTCATCAGAAAGGTAGTAGTATACACTGTCTTCCTGAATTATTTGAAAAAAAAAAAAAAAAAAAAAAAAAAAACCTAAATAAATTCAAAATAAAGATGAATAGTTTTGGTCTTTCATAATGAACAGCCAACTAAAAATTAATTTTTATTCAATTTTTTCGGAGTAATCCCCAACTTTTAATGGACTGATTTTGACTTTTTTTTACAAACAGGTCCCTCATAGGTGGAGCATCTTGTCTACCAAGTTTCGTTGTAAATAATGGCCGGTTAGGAAAAATTAATAATTTGGTCCTGGAGTAAACCCCTTCTTCTAATGGACCGATTTAGTTTATTATTAAATCTTTCTCTTTAGTTACTCATGACGTATACTGAGTTTCATTTCAATATCAAATTAGTTATTTGAGTCCGGAGTAAACGTTTGCTATAGGAATGATATATATCATGTTTCTTCATGAAAAAAAAAAAAAAATAAGGCCGCTATTGTGTAAACAAACACATGCATTTATATATATATATATATATTATATATATACACACACACACTAGTTTTAACAGGGACCATTATAGTGGGTAGTATCAATGATGATTTGAAGAAATTTTTCAGTCTTTCATGAGTGCAAGCTCAATAGTGAAATTCCTTTGGAAAGATCAAAAAAGGTTGCTTTTCTTACGAGTGATTATTATTATTACTTGACAGAGTGCATTAAAGTCTAGGGAGATTATAATGTTGGAACAATCGATAAAAATTAATTATTGCATGTATTTCATCCCTTGAAAGAAGGAATAAAAAATTAGAAACAATAAAGATAAATATATTTTTTTATTAGTCATATAAAAAATAATAATAATGTCAACAAATAATTCATTTATTTTCTTAATAAAAAAACAAAACAATAAAAACAGCCTTCAGAAAGATCAAGAAGTAATGCGTTGATGCTACCTCCATATCTTAACTTTTCTATCATCACCCCCAGTTACTATCACACTTCCATCATCTGCTGCATGTACAGAAAGAACTGCTCCTAAAATAAACATTTACAAAAATTAACCATTTGGTTATAAGTTTAAATAACATAAAAACAGAAATGCAGCATGTGTTAGAGAAACAAATGGTTTCTTAGGGGATGTGTAAAGCTGTTTTAGTTCTTTGATAGTATTTATTGTACTAATACATCATATTTGTTAGTCAAATTTTTATAATCAAGTATTTTTTAAAAACATTATTCCTATCTAACTTAAATTTTTAGTAATATATGAAATAAAGTATATGAGGGACAGAAGTTGCATGGGTGTAGTAAGTACAGACAGCTGAACTAAAAAGTGAGCTGTGCAGTTTCAAATTGAAGCCCTATTTTCTAGAATGAAAATGTTGGCAAAAAAAAAAAAAAAAAAAAAAAAAAAAAAAAAAAAAAAAAAAAAAAAAAAAAGAAATCAGATATTTATGTTTAAATTCAAGAAAAATCAAAGTTGAAGCTGCTTCATTCTTTAGAGTACATCATTTATTATTTTGTAATATAATAAATTGAATGAAACAGGTATTAACAACTGCTCTCAAATGTGAAATATTTTATTTATTTTAATTTTAGTGTCCACTTATACATAACACAGATTTTTGGGATGTGTTATCCATAGCTTTCCGCCATTTTCTAGCCAGGATAGAGCAAATGTCTTTTCTTTTTTGAAAAGAAAATCCATTAACACTTGTGGGAATCAAGCCAACCAGGCTTCCAAGAGTGAAATAGACTAAATTCTTATAATAAGCGGGAGCGAATGTGTTAAATTAAGTGGGAAAAACGATACAGCACTCAAATACTGGATGAAATAAGGTTGAATTCTAGATGCGCACTAAAAATGTTATCTTCTAGTTTTGTCGTTCAGAGGTCGGGATGGTGGCCTCACACGTTCACGGAGGGAAAATTACGCAGCTGGACAACAGTACTTATGTGCCTTAAAGTCAATAATAAGATAAGCATCTGCCTTTTAAGAGAGTGATTTTTTAAAAATAAGTTATAACCGTTTATTAGACTGTTTTTTTTTTATTTTATTTTTTTAAATAAATAGAGAGCATAAATTGCTGATTATATGCTTCAATATAAGAATAGACATCTTTGTCTTGTCAAGATTGAAAAATTTTGGGACAAGACCATAGGTTTCACATAAAACCAACTTTATAATAATAATCTTCTACGTAAAAATAATAGCTCATAAACAATTACCTCTGTGAGCCTGAAACTGCTTAACTAGTTGGACATTAATAAGGTCCCAAAGATACAGGCTACCTTGTGATCCACCAACAAGTAAAGTTGAGCCATCCCATGCTAAACTCCTGAAAAATATTGATTTTTTTGAATAATGATTAATATCCAATATAGTTGTCCAAAACGAATTGTGATTCATGTTCACCATTTATTAGAAAGAATAAAGTGTATGTCAAACATAATCATACTTAGGTTTTACAATTACACAAGCTAAGAATCTAGTTATTAAAGGTACTATTAAGAATCTAGATACAGTTAGTAACAAAACACATACTTCTTGAAAAAAAAAATCAAGATTTCTGCTGAGATTTAAAAATAAAAAATAAAAAAATAACGATGATAATGTTTCAAAGGAAAAATTTGTCAGGGTTCGGTTGTGCTATCTTAATAAAACTACATTTCTAATCAGAAAAATAGTTTTATTATTTGCCAACGTTTCGGCTTGAAATTCAAGCCTTCGTCAGGACTGTAAAACAAGGACAAGAGTTAATACTAATAGAAATTGACCCAAAAGAAATGACAAAAAAAAAAAGATACATGGAAGAGGGTGAATGATTCATTTGGTGAGTGTTATAGCTAGAGCTTAAATTAGAGGTCGATTAATACAAATTTAAAACTTAAATTACGGATTATTAATTTTATATTTGTTACGTTTTAAATCTGTATTAATCTACCTCTAATTTAAGCTCTATTATAACACACACTTATCAATGTTTCCTTCACCCTCTTCGATGTATTATGTTTTCCATGAATGATTGTCTTTTAATGATGGGAAAATGAATGCAGCAATACATTGTGGCATTCTGAAAAAAGATTATTACCAAGTACAGACAGCTTAGAACTCAAGGGTAAGATCCATTTCTATTAGGAAAATTTCCCTTAATTCACAAGACTAATCACCCAAACTTTGTGCCTTTACTAATGCCCAAAATTGGAAAGATAACCTTGCCAGGGGCTTGAAGAAATATGCCAGGCAAAACTATCTAATAAAGCAGTGTAAAAAAGAAATACTACTTTAAATACTCCAAAAAGAAGGTATTTATGAAAACTAAAGTCAAAGTCAATACTACAAAAATATAAATACATTTATATACCAAGGCAAATGATATAAATTTCATTGCACTTTAATACTCTCTAGAATTTTATTTTTAATATAGAAAATAACTACAAGTATAGTTCCGAAACTAAACACGTGGACAGCAGTCCTGATGGGTATCTGTTTTCCATCAGTTATTTGGCATATTGATGAATGACCTCATATAAAGTTTTTCAATCAAATTGTGACCTTTTTCTGCTTTATGGGTGATGTAGTAGTGATAAATATTAATATTTGTCAGTCAACTACTAAAGGTTTGTTTAAGCAACTCGTATGAACCATAACACATCAAAAATGACCTGGCTAAATTACAGTAGAGTTGAAAGTAAGAGTCTACTCTTAATATATGGTAATTTGTTACTAGACCTATAAACTGCACATTCTCTTAACAGTAAAACCATTTTTTGTTGGCAGCAAGGGTGGCAATCAATTTTGTTTAACCTTTATAGTTTAGGGAATATTAATGCAATTAATTACATATTTAATCATAAAAAAAACACTCCCAGTTTCTTAAATTTTTGGCTTCTTTAATGCTAATTATTTAAGTTATCAAAACTTACTTAAGCTTTTCAATGTGGCATTTACTGAAGACTATTGTTCCTGTACACAGATCAATTACTTTTAGAATTTGGTCATCACTACATGAAACAAGCTTTGTCCCATCTGGACTAAAAGAAAGGGCAGTTATACTATCTTTGTGTCCTGTAAACAAAACCAATGTAAGTAAAATACAAATAATTTGTTTCCAACATAATACACATTAATAAATCATATTTACCTGGTAAGTTTTTTACTATTGAAAATGAATTAAGCGACCAAAGAAACAATTCGCCTTCTGATGTACCAGTTCCAAGTAAAGTGTCCGCTCTGAAAACAGAGAAAAGTTCATTTAACATGTTCACAAGATTTTTAATAATGAATTCTAAATGACATCTTAAGTAAATTTTACTTTTTTGAGTATTAAAAATATAAATTTTATGTTAGGAAATCACTGAATACATTTTTCTAAATGGTGCCTTTTGTCAAAACATCAAAAAAATATTTTCATCTTGATATTTTTGATACATGTTGACAATTTGAGGATTTATTTTTCTTCTGAAGGACTATTCCCACCTAGCTAATTTCCTCAATAACCAACAATACTAAGACTCAAACAAAACAACTTCAATCTTTCAAGGAATTCTCTTTTTTCCATCTATTTTTTTTTAAATCTTTTTTAATTTTATTACTTGCTCTGCTTTTCTTATAAATTATCAATATTAGTGATTAATAACCATTATTAAATTACAATTTATTTATTTTTGAAAATAAAGCTAATAATAATAAGATTTTAATCAATGATATTATTATGCTACTCTACTATAGCCTGTTCAGATAGGCAGAATATACCAGTGTGCATGCATGAACTTGTGGGAGGGAAAGTTTCCAAAGCTAAGACTAAAAACAATTTAAACTATAATGTTGCCGATTCCACAAGGTAAGCGAAGTTAGTTTTTTTGAAGGGAGAGAAAATGTCAGGTACCAGCAGAGCCTCCGAGAGGAATTACAAGCCTCTGCCCAAATAACTTCAAGGGCCCCTTTACCTCCCCCCCTCCACCTCCATTAACTTGGTAATTACAGGCCCCGGTCCAAATAACTTCACGGGCCTCTTAACCTCCCTCCCCTCCATTAACATTGCCAACTGTGAAAACATTCAAATAAAAATAAATATAAAAAAAGAAAATCCTTGGGGATGACATTACAAAATAACATACAGAGAAAAATAAGTTATATATATATATATATATATATATATATATATATATATATATATATACTATTCAAAAAGCTGTGCTGGCTGGATTCTATAGAGACAATTGTAAAATAAAAATATTCTGCAAATAGATCTGGATATTTGTATAAATTAAAAAAAATAATGGGTTACAAATCGAGATGTCAAAACGAGAGACAATTATTAATAGGGAGGACAGCTATAGTCACAGCAAGGGTTAATTGTATAAGGTAAATAACTTATTTTTGATTTGAGATGCAGCCTATTGCCTATCTAGATGAGACACATATTCATATTTGTAAAACAGGACATAAGAAGGAAATCTTTAAATTCTAATTTCATTGAAAAAGAACCACAAGCTGAAAAGCTTTTTAAAGAATATCAAACTGAAAAATTATGAAATGCTGTGATCATGTGGGATATATTGAAAATGGGGGATTGTACTAAAGAAACTGAAGTAGATAGGATGATTATTAATTGAAATGAGGATTCAAGTACTGATGATAGTAAAATAAGCATTTACTTCATACTTCACATTCCTTCTATTAGTAGACTAAAAAAAAGGCATATTCACAAGTTTAAAGATACACCAAATTTAAAACCTGTTTATTCCCATATTAAAATATAAATGACACTTCATATTAAAACATATAAAGTTATATTATAGTAAACAAACGAGTGAAAACTTCCCAATGATAAGGTTATAACATTAGGAATTTTTCAGGCGAATTTCACTGACCCAGAATATAGGCCACGCCCTTTCCCCCCTAGCTACACCATCTATTTCACCAGGCTATAATATCCGGGATATTTGAGAGTGAACTGAACTGGCCAGCTGATAATGTACACTTTACAATTCATCTATATTTTTTTTGGATATAATCTTATTAATAAATTAATCAACAACAGATATTACTAATTCTAAACAGATATTACTAATTTTTGTAATGAAAATAGAATAACATTAATAACATGTATGGGGATTTTTTAATGGAATGTAATACTTTTTTTTATTTTAAGGGCTTTCATCTGTGGCAATGAGCCCTAATACTTGTTAAGACTTTTTGAAGGAGACATTCAGGAAAGCTATGTGTGGTGTGAGGTCAATTTAGGTGTGATTGCCCCTTGTCTTACAGCTGGTATACTATTATAAAAAGTAATGTTAAAATATTTTGTACAAATTACAAAATAGGCCATAATGCTATGAAGGAACAAGTTTATCAACTGAATGAACATTAATACACCAAAAATAACTATTTAACTACTATTAATCTAATATTTTGTGAAAAAGTTGCTTACCGATTAACTGCTAGGGCTGTTATTTTGTCATCATGATCAAGCTGTGCAATAAGGGATGATGCAGGTTTAAGAGGCACATAGGGTAATCTCAATTTCCATACCCTGACACAGCAGTCCCAGGAACCAGACAGGAGAAGGTTAAGACTTGCTGCCCATCCTAAACATGAAACAGCATCTTCATGTCCCCTTACACGATCCACAACTCTTCCGCATTCTATGTCATAAACCACTCTAGAAAAAAAAAAAAATCTCAACTAAAGCAACTGAAGAAGCTTTTCATATAAATTTTAGCATAGTTGATTATTTATAATTTGAATTCTATTGCAGATTTAAAAAAATTATAGATTAATATTTTGTTGCCTATACAAAGCCTTACGGTCATTAAAATCAAGCCACCTACTGTTATCAAATTTTCAAAAAATCTAGAAATAAGAATCTCTTTCTACAAGCTTTCAACAATGGGTTTGTCAATATGTCATTTCCAACCTATGTAGTGAATCAAAATACACTTTAAGAACAGAATCCATGATCCTAATGAATGAGTACCTGTGAGGCCCATTTAGAACAATTTCAATAAATTAAAGACTAATACTTCTCCAGATATATTTTTTTCTTAACTAGAGGATTTTTGAAGCCTCAACTTAATAGTCAGAGGTGCTACATTGCCTGCATAACCCTCCACCCAGTGCCTCTTCAAAAAGAAATAATTTAATTAAGGTAATTCAAATGTGAAAATAATAAAGAAAAAATAATCTTCCTATGCTTTGAAAACCATACAGATCACTTCAATAGTAACACAAAGGTAGATATTTTTCTCTTTTTTAGTTCATATGTTCTAGCTTTAAATTGTTGTTTCAGAGTTATTTATTTGATAACACAGTCTTCTTTACTTTTTTAAATTGTTATAATTACATATTTTAAATTTTTATGGCAAAAGTTATCATTTTTATTTTTAGAGCTGAATTTTCTAAAAAAAAAATATTTATGAATGTTATTAAGTTTTTTTTGTAACATAATTTCATATTTCATAATACTGTTGCATGTTATTTATGTTGATGCCACCTGATGGTTACAAATATGTGTTGCATGCCCTTGTATATAATAAAAAGTCCGTCTCACAGGAACTGCATCATCTTAGCGCGGTTCCGTTCATATCCCTAGTCTAATTTGGAAAGATTAAAATAGAAGCAGTTATTATTTTGGTTCCACCAGTCTTTTTTTTTCTTTTTTTTTAATTAATTATTATAATGGTGTGTCAACCCTTAAGGTCACTAACGCCATTCCTATGTGTAGTAAAGTCTTGAAAGGTCATGATTTACAATCTTACCTGGAAGGGTCGGCTAACACTAGGTCCCGCTAGCTACAAGGTCTTGGAATCTTGGAAATCTATATTTCTAACAATAAATTGTTTTAGTTATTTTACTTAACCAGTTTTATTGTCAAATACATTATCCAACTATAAGCAATTAAAAAATAACAAGGAGTAAAACAGACAAAAAGAACCGTTTGAATAAACAAAATCAATTAATTTAAAGTTTTAAGCACTTATTTCTCCGATTGACATCGCCTACTTAAAACTTTCTTCAGAACCTTTTTTGTAGAGCATGTAGTAAGCTTTCGAAACTCCATCTTCCAGTAGGCGGATTTTGCAGGTTAACGAACTTGACCTTTCAAATTAGACGAAAGATTTTTGTACCAAATTTCATCAAAATCGGACCATTCGTCTAGGAGCTACAGAGCGAACATACAAATATATACAAATTTGAACCACCGTTATTTTCGGTCTCTAGGGGTTCCGAAACGCGAAATTTTCTAGTCGGCACTTCCAGATTGTTTCATTGTATCAACCTTATAAGCGGGGTTCCTCCCTATGGGGGAGGGAGGAACCGCGCTAAAAGGAAATATTGCAGGAAGACGAATTTATTTCACCTTATAGAATAATTATTTTGCCTTTATTACTTTCAATTTTATATTATCTTCATTAAATATTTATTTTTAAAAAGGTACTGATTGGAGGTCTTGCAGCAGGTGTAACATCAAAATAAACTAGTTGATTCAAAAAAGGCTCTTTGTAAGAATACAACATATCTTGAGAAAACTCTGTTTGGTCGATGAAAAATAAATTCAAGATGGCAAAGGATTTTGTCCTGAGATGACAATAACAATTTTACACGTAACAAATAAAAATTTATATATCATACAAGGTAGAGTCAAAACTGGCAGCAATGGCAGTTGAAGAACCAGGAAGAAGGTAAACAGCTGACAACGGCAAATTTCCTAGAGAAACACTACGTTCTCGTGTTCCAGCCAGGCAATTATGAATTTTCAACATTCCATCTCTTCCAACTGAAGCAACTAATCGAGCATCCTCTGAAAGACAGACGCTCGTGACAGATTCCTTGTGGCATTGTATTTCCTCTCGGGGCTCCATAGTTTCTATTAATCTCCACTTAACTAAAATAAATAAAACTATAATGAAACCAGAAGAGAATTACAATTCACAATGTAATACTCTAAGAAAGTATTTACCATGTGATACTGATATAGGCTGCGGTATACTTCTAATAACTTTGGCAGGATGTGGTTGTAGAAAAATTTGTCTAGGAACTTGTCCAAATTCCATTATTTGGACTTCTTTTGAATGTCTTTCATTCCAGTCAGTAATATTCTCAAGATCAACAGAGCCTTCATAACACAAGTAGTAGAACACTAAAATCAAATAAGTACTATGAATGAGGTTTCGACACTCCCATAAATGAGAATTCCTTTAAATTCCTAAATAGATCTCAGCGAAATAACAATACTAAGGTTCAATTAACAACTGTTTGGGTGGGAGAAAAACAAGTAAGTCTGTAATACATATCACACTAAACAAAATTAAATTGAATGGGGGAAAATGGATTGTTTTCATACATGGTTGCATAAGAATTATTTTTAGGGTCATTCCATATCAAGTGATCCAAAAACAAGGAAAAAATTTCCCTCATATTTTTTTATTTATTTTTTTTAAATTTGGCTCATCAATAGTACCCCATAAGATAATTAAAAATCCAAATTTTTAGAAATTTATCTTTGTTAGTTTTCGAGTTATGAAAGTTTAAGTTTTTTAAAAAAGAACATTTTAGGACAGACACTTGATCATAATATGTACCATAACTCGCAAACGAAATGAGCAAGAGAGGTGTGGTAAAACACATTCGTTAGTGTATTAAATGCTGTTTAATATGATATATATCATGACTTATTTATGAAAATTGAAATTTTTCTTTGATATTTTATCTCAGTTTTGTGCAAATTTCAAGTTGGGATCTCAATGGGATCATATTTATTTTAATTAATAACTTAATCAAAGGTAGCTTGGTATCTCGTTGGTACGTCAAAAATTAAAATTTTTCAGAAAATGAAATGAAATCCATCTAATATAGACACAAGACGAAAAAACAATGAAAAAAAGTCCTATGGCATACATCTCATTTTGGCTTAGTGTCCACGAAAAAAACGCAAAAAACTAAAAGAAATTATGAAAAATTCGTCTATTAAAAGGGATATCAATTTTTGTTTTAAGTAAATGTATCAAACCCCATCTCCTTTAATTCCCCCCCAATATAGGAGTGAGTATGCCTCTGATTTTGTATTGAATAATGAAATATTAGGTCCACATTGTTTTACCCCTTGACTTAAAGCAGAGTCTTTCGACGCATTCCTCTATAATAAACTGTCTTCATTCTTGGAGGAAGTCCTTTTGGCACAGAGATTAGGAAGCTGTTTCCAAGTCGACAGTTGTCCAGCTCACTACGGGAGGGCCGTCCGAATTTGGTTGGGCATTAACTATCCATGGCGTTGGATAGGAACTGGTGGGCCGGTATCTTGGCTGGCTCGATCTTCAGACCTCACGCTCTTGGATTTCTTAGCATGGGGACACATTAAAGATTTGGTCTACAGGGAGCCCATTGGCTCAAGGGAGCACCTCATCAGTCGCATCAGATTGGCCTGGGAACAGATTACAGCAGAGCAATGCACAAATGCCATCTTTCAATGTGCGTTGTGATGCCTGTATTGCTGCAAGGGGACAAATCTTTGAACAGTTTGTAAATTGATTATTTAGAATTATTAGAGGATGAAATTTGTTATTTTTTAATTATGTATGCGTCTCGAGTTAAATTTAAAATGTTTTAAGAATGGAACATTTATTTTTATTAAGAATTTAAAGGTTTTTTTGTTTTGTGTTTTAGCACTTTCCTCAGAAGGAAAGTAGATATTTTAAATTATGTTGAACTTACAGCTTTACATGGTGTCAGTTAATTTTTTCGAGCAAGAAATTTTGTTGTTTTTTTTTGGGGGGGGGGATAGGTGTGTGGGTAGAGGGAGTGGAAGTAAACGTACTTTTAATGATTTTTATATAGGAATAATTAAATAGTGCCTTTTCACAATTGTGTTTTAGTTTTTTACGTTTTTCTCGGAAAGGAAGCAGAAACGAGATTATGTCAAAAACTGTGGATCACTTGATATGGAATGGCCCTTTACACAATGGCTCTTTCCAGTTAATAAAAAAAATCTAAACTGAAGGGACAGCAATTGGGATACTGAAAGAACACTTTATTAAAATAATTAAAGTGATGCTGCCCAAATTAATGGGGTTGCTATGCGACATAGCTCTTTAATCAGTTGTCAGATAAATGCCTTGATGAGATCTCTTGGTTTCAAGCAAAGGGTTAGTTATGTCAGGGATACGGAAGTTGTATTGAACATCAATATTGTACGCGTGGTTGTGCCTCACGTTGGTGTTTCATTATGGTTCTTCATTAATTGTATTTTTTAACCGTAAATGTGATTATTAACAATTCCGAGTGAGTCTACTAGTATTTGTTCGGCTAAGATCGGGAGGATATTCATATCTAGGCCGAGTTCCTGAAAGAAAGTACTTGTATCATTTGGTATGGTTCCTCGAGCTCCGAGCCATAGCCCTTTAATTTTAGGGAATAGGGGGAAAATAGAAATTTTCTTTTGCCGAATTGTTCTTGGAATTTTTCAGTCAAGAATGTCAAGCATTTTCCGTAAATCAAACTTTTTTCTCTATCGACTGCATTTGCTTGGTCGCTATTATTCGTTTCAAACCTCACAGTGGGGTCAATAATATAAGCGAGTTCGCTTTTCGGTTTAAAAAACAAAATATGTCTTGGCATAGTAAAAGCTCTTTTATCTTTGAGAAAATAATGACTTTGAAAGAAGTAACATTTTAATAATAATAATTGAATCAATCCTTTGAGATACTCCTTTCTCAAATCTATGTATTAGCCTTTTCTTTGCATTCCTTCTTAATTTTTGGGCAAGCATAGCAGATATAGAAACTCAATTTCGAATATGATAAATATACTCTGTAATCAATGTAATCTTAAGTCCTGGAAAAATTAATCAAAGAAGAAATGTGCAGATACAAAATAAAACCTTTTTTTAGCTTCAGCAAATTTACTGCTTCCTGACATGTAGGGTTTCAGAAAACACTTCAGTTATGTAGAAAATAACAATAAATTCAAAGTCAAGGGATGGTTGGGATTCGGCAAGGAGAAAAAAAGTCAGATCTTCAGGCACAAATCTATATTGGACGTTTCAGCTGCACTTTGGTAGCATTCTTCAGCGCTAAAAAATGCCTAGGGGGAGGGATGAAGATCAAGAAGACATTTAGGTGACCATGGTTAAATGTTGGTCACCTAAATATCAATGAATCACTGAGACAAATTAATCTAAAACTTAAGCTTGTGGGGATGGTACACACACCACAATCTTAACTTTATTGTGTGGTATGAAATAACTCTGTAAGATTAAGTATGCATGCAAAGTGTCAAAACTATAAGAGCACTTACCATTATTTGCTTTTACTGCTTCTTCTCCTCTTTGTTTATAACCAAAAATTAAATCTATCCAATGATGGAGATTTGCAGATACATAATCCGATTCCAGAGCAGCTCTCAATTTTTTTACAAAATCTTCTCTATCTGCAAGATAAGCATATAGGTAAGCAGTCATACTTGACAAAGATTAGCGGGGAAACTATCTAAATCATATATATTATCATTCATAAATCACTTTGTCATACTGCTTGTAAAGATCAATTAAAATTCAATAATATTTCTTCTTTTTTAACAATAAATAACTTTCTTAATAAAAAAATTTGTTGTAATATTGAATCTAACCTGTTGCCCAAGGAGGTAACTGGACGTTATTAACTTTAGATCCGTCACAGCGATAGCCAAACTGGATGCCCTTTAGATTATCCAAGAAATCTCCACCAGAACTCATGTCATAAAACTCAGGAACAAGTTCCTTAAAATCTGACATATTTGTCTGTACATTTCTCCAAACATCGCTAACACTGAAAATTCATAAATTTTGATATTTTCATGAAGACAAAATTAATAAATACAAAAATGAACATAATACGGAATGTACTAAACACACTTATATTAATATATTCATTATTCAGTATAAAACAGAGATTATAATCGTTTTAATCTAGCCAATAATCTTAGTTACGACCTTCTCGAATGGACTTGTTGTAAAAACCTATCTAACATTTCTGTTTTTAAACAACAAGTCAACTGGTCAAGTATTGTTGAATGGTGAGTATGATGAATGCTGAATCACTAATGGATGATTTGTGAAAATACAGTGCAATGAAATTCAGTTCAGCTTATTTTACTAAATTTAATAATTAATTGTTTATAGGTTGAATATTTTAGAATAATTCAGTGATCATTGGTTAAACATGAAAACTGATTTAATAATGTTTAAAATAGTTAAATTTTACATTTTTACTAACATACATCAGTTAGATTATTGAGATGTATTGCTTCAAATGTTTATGCTACAGTGAAAAAATGGCTATCTATTTCATAACTGAAATCGAATGTTCAAAAGTTAAGTAACAATGTTTGGTTGTTTATTTAAATGTAGGGATAATCTACTGACTCTTATATGTATGGAACTTTATGAAAATTGTAGGAAATAAAAATAATAAGCAGGAAGATTTATTCTTTATTCTTAGAGAAACATCCTGAAATTATAATAAATGAACAATAAACAATAATGCTGTGAAGTATTTTTTTAATGACAAAAGATTTTTTATTAATATTATCATTTTTATTATTGGCTAGGCTAATCCATAATTTTAATTTATAATAAAACAAAATACCTATTAAACATTCTATCTGGATGATCAAATCTACCATTTTGAAGGCAGAGCATGTAGTGAGGAAATTTTCTAACCAAATAAAAAAGAACAAAACCGGGGGCTGAATAATGTGAACCATACAGAAACTTAGGCTCCGGCATCTCATCATATCTTTCCTATAATAAAAATAATTATATTATATCTTGTATACATTAATAAATCTTGTAATAGAATTAAAAGATTAAAGCACATCAAAATTACGAATTTCTAATTTCAAATGAATAAGATTGAAATTACATTTAAAATCTCTCTCAAAAACTATTTAATAACGATTAGCAGGGTTTTAATATTTTATAGTGAAATTTAGCAGCTTTCTTAGATACAGAAATTACTTACAGTCATAATTAAATGTTGTGGCCAAATTGTATTTTATTACAATTTATTTCAACAATTGAAAATAAATATAATGAATTTACATTTTTGCGGAATCTACCTATGCATTTATTACTCATGAGAAATGCATCCAACAAATTTAAATGAAAAAAATTAAATAAATGAAAATATTAGTGAAGATAACCCCGATCAAAGTTTCATTTTAAAGGTGTTAAAGGTTTAAGTTTCATTTTAAAGGTATTAATGAAATAAAAAAAATAAAAAAAATCAGTCCCGTAACAGGCCACAAGGGCCCAGAGGGGCAGATACTGAAGAGGTATCTGATTCTTGACCATACGGCACACTAGGGAGATAGTGTGGTCAATACTATGCTCCGGCCGCCTGATTTTCCCTTTGGCTGCTTCGACTGCTAGAGTCATTAGCACCCAAGGTACCCATTATTAATTAAATTAAATAAAGGCTGGGTGAGCCTAGGGACGATCTGGGACCCCAAATCCAACCCTCGAACGGCAGCACTAGAAGACAAAATCTTTGGTGCGCGCTCGGGTTTTGAACCTGGTCCTCCAGTTCATTAGTCGAGTGCTCTACCACTGAGCTAACCTCGCCCCCATTAATGAAATAATAAGATTTATATTTTACCTTAAGCTTTTGAAATCGTTCTAAATTGAGAGCGCCCACAGGTTTAGAAAGGTCCCTGAATGATCTTGGATTTTCTAAATCCAATTCAGGAGAAGTATAATCAGACACAACCCATGGGAAAACTGGATACTGAGTAAGATCATTGAATGTTCTATCAGATTGGCTAAAAGAAATTTTGAAATGTCACATCACAATAAAAAAAAAAATAAAACACAAACACATATTATACATTTAAAAAGTATTTCTTTATAGGTATCAACTCCTGGGTAGCTGGTGTTACATTTTTATAACATTAACGACTTGAGTTTCTTTATGTACTGACTGCAAACGATATTACTTAACCAGTGTTTTCAATGAAGTACAGAGTAAGGATAAGTTCTCATAAATCTATATTTTAATTATATTTACTTATAAATTTCAAAGTATTCCTTTATTTTAAACTAAAAAATCTTTGATGCCTACCCATCAAATATCAACATAAACAATTATACATGGAAAACTAAGATTAATAATCCTAGTAACAAAATGCTATTCCTTTCATGATATCATTCTAAACCCCTTTTTTTTTTCTTTTTTTTTTTTGCTTTGTATCAAATAGCTTCTTCAGTCTCAATAGTCCCTACTTATACTTTTTATGCAAAAAAACAGGGCAAATAATTACCATGACCACGCAACAATTTTTTTTTTTTTTTTTTTTTTTTTTTTTTTTTTTTTTTGCGCATCTACAACTTGTCCATTAGCGCCGGGCTACCTATAGGTTGCCACCCTTTATAATGCCAACAGCACGTGGTCGGTCACCCATTCAGGTACTGACCACGCCCGACGTTGCTCAACTTCGGTGATCTACGGGAACCGGTGTATTCAACGTGGCTATGGCTGTTGGCATGACCTAGTTATCTTGGAAAATAAGTTACTTAAAATAAAATACCTGTTCAAGTAGAGAAGATAATCGTAATTTGATATTGAACCATTGACCCAGTGAAGAGCCATTATTTCCTGCTGAGAATCGTCCAACTGAAGAGCAGGCTGAGCCAACAGACATTCATAAAGTTCGTCACGCTTGCTCCTACTTTTCAGGGACAAGTAAAGATGACTTTCCCCACAATGCAGTTCTAGACCCTCGCAAATTATAAATCAAGTTACTTTCAACAAATTTCAAAGATGTTAAATATGAAAATACTGATCATGAAACTAGAAATCAATTAAAAATAAATTAGCCTCTTAGATACTTAGGGGACTATTTCAAGAATGAAATGTTAAAAATTAAGCAAATTTGTACTTAGTTTTAATAAAACATTTTATAATATAAAGATAGTACTCTAAAAATTTAAAATAAAAATGGTTCCACATAATTTCTGATCCAGAAGGTTCACAGAAACAATTGGACCTAGGACTTTTTTTAATCCTAAGAAATGAATGTATTTTTAGTTCCTTCCTCCTAAATGATTTTTTTGTTCCTTTCGGCAATTTAGTAAATAATCCAGAAATATTATTCTAAATAGAAATATAATTAGGAAATATTTTACGATTTCAGTACAAGCGATTTGAAAAAAATAGATTTACTAAATCTTAGTAAGAAGAAAACACATCGATAATGTGGCTTGATTCCTTTCTGATTAATACGATCTGATCCAATTAATTGAACGGTTCTGAAAATTGTTTATTGATTAATGTCATAATTTATCTCAATAATAATAAAAGCTACTAAACATTACAATTTCATTAATGTCAAAAAAATATAAATTTTGGTTGTATTATATGTAAATAAAAAATGGAAAATTTTGCTTACCACATGTTGAAGTAAGAAGCGTCGTTTTGTTATATTTCGAATATCTCTCAAGTTAATTTTTAAAATATGGTACTAAAAAGAGATTTTTAAAAATTAGCAACAAATTTTAAACAAGTAATACAAGATCATACATATTGGTCTTATCTTACTGGCTCTATTTTGTTGAATGGCTGATAATACAATGTAGATGTGGATAGTATTATCCTTCCATGGTTCATAACCAAAGGAGTTATTTTATTAGCAGTTGTTTCCAATACGATTCTTTCATCAACATCATGAAGCCACAGAGGATCGAACTTAACAAGAGATTGTCGTGAATGTTCTATTGATGCAACCTAAGAAATATTACAAAAGTATTCCATCACTGAATAAAAAGTAAAATGGAATATGATTCTCAATATGAGAAGAAATTTTGTATTAGAATTTCTCATAATTACGACTTAAGGTTGGGAATAAAAATGTAAAGCATGACATCGCAAAACTTTGCAGACCAGTTTGTTAGCAGAAACATTACAGAGTGAATAAACTGAATAAATTTAGTCTCTTGGAGAACCTTTGATTTTTTATGCTAACTAAATATCATCATATACATTATTTCTCAAGTGTTGTTTTTTATGGGTACGCTAAAACACTCATCAATAACATCTCGTATTAATACTCATCAATTTTTATAAATGAGGCATCATTTTAAAGCTTCTCTTAACTGCCACACCAGAGAAATATACAACTCATTCACATTTTATTTGTTTTTAGAAAAATTACAATTGAAAAAAAAAATTGTTTTTTGAAAGTCTGTCCTTGAACTAACGATCCTTTATCGAGATATATCAAAATGAAACTGATTTCGATTTCATGCATCTATTATCTCATTCCGCATTTAATTTTAACTTAATATATTGATATAAGGTATTCGATCTACTGATTTATTTATAAGATGAATTAAATTAATCAAAACTTTAATTTATATTTACTTTCCCAAACTCGCCGCCATTTGTTTTTACTTAGTCCATGATGACCAAGTTACTTCGTCTCTGCTCTCTAGGATAAAAAAAAAAAACGGCTATCAAATCAAAATTATTCACAATAAGGAATTTATACGATTGCATGGCTGCTTTAAACTCCCCTCTACTGCGATATGTGCACATTCTCACGTAATCTGTCCTCAAGGTAACATTCTAATACAACAACAAACCATTTAGTGCATCTGACCAGGACATGATTATTGCCTTACATTTATGCTTGGATCTCAGCTTCACATGATGTCAAGCACGAGGGGACCCCCCCTGGTGGAAGTACCACCACAGAGAGGAAGAACACGGACCCTCAACCGTGTCTCGGCAAACACAAGGAGTACGAATGCTTCGCACATGTTGACTAGTAACTTCATAGTTATGTCAAAGCTTTGCAAATATATAAAGTAATAATATTTGAACAGGTCAATATAGGTTTTAAAATTCAAGTCCATAAAACCTCATTTCATACCTAAAACGTTTGTGTTGTAAATGCATCAGTAATATAATAAATGTGCTCACCATCTGATTTTGCTCTGCAGCACTGAGAGTGGATGCCCTGTGAAGCTGGCAGACAAGAGGAAGGCAGTCTTTTATATTTGCGTAATTTAAAGAAAATAAAAAGGTTTTTTTGACCTAAAATAATAAAAGTAATAACAACTTGAACTTGAGTAGAACATTGTATCCTCTAATAAAAGATTGCACTTACATTTCTGAATTTGTATGGTGCTAAAATATTTCCTTCAAATATTTCAACAAACTGGTTACAAGTAACTTCTAGAGCATTTGCATTACTTTCATCCCTAAAAAAGAAGGAAAAGAAACAGGCTTTATACCAGAAAAATATTAATGCTGTCATAACTTTTGAGAATATTAGGTAAGTGATTTGCAGAATAATAGAAGTTAAATGTGATATTTTAGTTAAATAAATCCAAATATTACATTTAATTTCTATTGTTCTGCAAACCACTTACATAATACTACATTGGTTTCACTAATGTGTCAGAAAACGCAAGTTTTTTAACCATGCATGCCTCATGCGCCTGAGTCTCTTTTGAATAATCCGTACTGCAATAAATACTTGCAATAAGACACTAGACCTAGACCTCTCTTAGTAAGGTACAGAGAATACACTGCACAAACAGCTGTTTTTGACAAACAACTATACTCAAATAACTTTTTGAATTTCTCCCAATACATATTAAAAATAGATACTTATTTGTCATATTTCAAAAAATCAAATCCGATTTCTAGAGAAAATTCCAAAATAAATCACAAAGACAAACAACACCCAGACAGCCTCTTCACTATTAAAATAGCTGAGCCTCCACCACTCATTTCTAAAACACTTTTGTTATTTTTTTCTTTAAAAAGTTTTCCGACACCATTTTCTCATCTGTGGCTTTGGACCAGTCAATATGTATGTCTATGTATAGATCAACTACTGAAACACAAATAAGGCTCTCAGAGGGAACCGAACTATGTAAAGGGACCGGGTAGTAGAGGGAAACCCCTATTCAATAGGCTCAAACTGCATTTTTGTCAGCTCTAGCGGATACGATAGTAACTAGCTTACAAAACGTACCACTAGATATCGTAAAAAGCTGTCAAAGCGGTGGCTTTCAGTCCTGAAGTGAAGAAATGGCCTTGTCACTTTTTGGGATGTCGCTATCAGTCAATGGGGCATGCCAGCTCGTTACGAAAGTGGCTATCGACCCAGCACAACATGAACTGTTCTGTACTGAGTCTCTTTAAGCTCAATAAATTCCTTGACAAACATAAACAACACAAATCCTTTGGTATCTAAAAAGTTAGACAAATCATTTGGCTCCAAATATTAAATCAACTAAATAACCACATAATTGAGACACATTATTGTTACCAGTAGTTTAATTAGTATTGTTTTTTTTATTTATACTTTTGTATTATTATTTCTTTTAATGTCCAATGTTTTTATACACTTACATTGTACAAATAGCCAAAGTGATGGTGTACATACAAAATAAAATAAAAACAATATTTAACAATACAAAAAAAAATTATATAATAAAATTATGATGACACCAATTGAATAAACACAAATAATAATCTTAATAGATAATCTTACCCAATTTGCAAGTCAGGTATATAGCCCTGAACAATTGTTAAATATCCAGGTCGATGAAGGGTAGGTCTGTAAATAAAAGAAAATATTAAGGGCATAAAATTTTATATTATGTATTACTACCATATATGTACAAACACGTGTGTGTGTGTGTGTGTGCGTGCGTGCGTGTGTGTGTGTGTGTATATATATATATATAATTATCAGTAGTAATTAATTATTAATTAATGGGAGGGTTAGAATCCTGTCTGTGAAAGTTTGACTATTTTCAGCTGTGCTGTTTCATGTTTAGGATGGGCAGCAAGTCTTAACCTTCTCCTGTCTGGTTCCTGGGACTGCTTTGACAGGGAATGGATATTGAGATTGCCCTATGTGCCTCTTAAACCTGCATCATCCCTTATTGCACAGCTTGATCGTGATGACAAAATAACAGCCCTAGCAGTTAATCGGTAAGCAACTTTTTCACAAAATATTAGATTAATAGTAGTTAAATAGTTATTTTTGGTGTACTAATGTTCATTCGGTTGATAAAATTGTTCCCTCATAGCATTATGGCCTATTTTGTAATTTGTACAAACTATAACATATTTTAACATTACTTTTTATAATAGTATATCAGCTGTAAGACAAGGGGCAATCACACATAAATTGACCTCACACCCAGTGTTGTAAAATACCCGGGTATTTATTCTTAAGGGTAAATACCCAATTTCATAAATACCCGGGTATTTAACTAAACCTCGACTTAGTAATCGAATGTTGTAAAATGTTATGGATCTTGCCAGTTTAGAGCTATTGCAACACTGAGAAACTATTGAAATAATAATAAATTATAAAACAGGATCACTGAAGGGTAATAAATAATAAATTATTAACTGAAAATTTACCATGGACCTTCCGACTACCACTAAAACAAGTTGTTTGTCTAAATTTGATACTACTGTACTGCATTCACAAATCTCAATTTCTCAAAACTCAAATTAAGTTACCTACTCATTGATCAAAACACATGTACCTTTCAAGCCTCTCCACCATAACATGGGACTTATTTTATTTTTTTCTTGTCATTGTCTTCAAGACCTTGCCAAACAAAGGATCTTTGCCATAATCCCTCTTGATCCTTATAGCCAGCTATGTTTTCCCAAATATCAACTGATTTCAATCCCATGTTTCTACCTAACTCACACACAAAACAAATGAAACAGTTCAACAAGTCTGCAGCAAGATGTGCGTTTCCAACACCAAACTGAATGTGTTTCTCCTATTTAGTTAACACAAGGTTTTCCTCCGTTTCTTGAAGAGAAGATTTTGGGTTTCTTGTTGAAGAGTTTTCATTAATTCTTAAATCTCTGTGTGGATCAAAGGGGCATTTAACTGAATGGCAGTGATAAGTTCAACAATTGGATCAAGGATGTTAACTAGTTTCCCAACTCGGACTCAAAACACTCTGTCATCAAGAAGCTACCTTTTTATTTCTGTGAGATTTCTGCTTACTGAAATGTTGTTACTACTGTATGAGCATAATTTCAAATAATATTAACAAGGATCCCAAACTTAAACTTAACTTAAAATGGTTTTGAACTATTATAATAAACATTAAAAATGTTTTTGGCCCTTTTTTAAAATTTAAATAAGTCCTTAATAATTCAACAGGTTTCATTAAAACCTGTTTAAAATTAATTAACCTTCCCCACTGTAAAAGTAATCATGAAAATTCATAGATATACATTAAGATGTAAATACCCATAAATACCCAGACCGACTTTTAACTTTCTTTAAAATATTACTGGGTAAGTATTACTGTTCATTAAGCTTTTATGATCAAATGGGTAAGTTTCAGTCCTTGTTTGCACCAAAAAATATTCAAAGAAGTTGTAGCAAGCTCAAAAATTGAAAATACCCACTTTTTGGGGTATTTACCTTCCCTGAGGGTAAATACCCAATTTATATTTACCTACCCACTGGGTATTTACCCACCCCACATCACTGATTTTCAGTAATGAGCTTGCTGAAAAAATTTCCAGAAAATCACACATTCAGAAAGAGTAGTAACCTACAGATAGACCGGCGCTAATGGTCAAGAAGCCAAAGATTCATTAAAAAAAATTGTAAAATAGATAATAGATAAGTAATATTTTGTGATTGATTATAAAAAACAAAACAATATATAGATAAAAATCATAGATCAATAGAGATTCAAGATAAGACAAGTGTTTTTGTCCCTCTCAGATAAATAGAAAAAAAAAACAAAAAAAAAAACGAATAGGTAGTTATCAAATTAAAATTGCCTCGGATAACCTTTTATGGATGAAAAAAGATTAGATTATATAAATCAAAACATTTTGAAGCAATAGGCTCAATTTCTCAACTTTTTCTCATTATAAATAGAACAATATAATAATTTCAGTAATTCATTCTGTTCATTCAATAGATCGTCCGGGAAGGAAATTATAAACTTGACTAAAGGCTATAATATCAATTAGTATAGCAGACCCATTTTTAAATGGGCAGTGTCAGGCCTGGGAAAAACAGATATTCAATAAAGTCTGTCATGTAGAAGCTGTGTAAACTGTACGTTTCTTGGAAGGCAACCAGTACAATAAATCTTTGAAGCTTAAGTCATTTTTGAGCATTTGGAGATCACGAGGTAGTATTATAGCACAAAATCACAGCTACTGGTTGGTATTAAGGTCTTAAGTCAAAATTTAAAAATGGTTCTGCTATACTAATTGATTTTATAGCCTTTAGTCAAGTTTATAATTTCCTTCCCGGGCGATATATTGAATGAGCAGAATGAATTACTGAAATTATTTAATCACATATGCACAAATTACAAAGTGACAATCACGCTAATGTCATCAATCCTGATAAAGCGAGTACATCTGGAGAGTACATTCAATGCACCTGTTTTTTTTTTGTTTTTTACGGCGCATCTACATCTTGGCCATTAGCGCCCAATGCACCTGTTGTTGACAACGTTGCTGGAATCATGATTGGAGACTGAACAGCTATGCAATTAAATTGTAATTAGAAGAAGAAATAATAATCTTGAAACCATTGCTGATACATACCATTCATATGACAAACTATCCAATAATCCGCTAATGTTCTGGAAGGGACAAGACGGATATTGCCGTTGGAATATTAAACAACGAGATCCCATAACAGGTACGGGATTATTTGACTACCAAAATATTCACTAGAAATAATGTATATGGTAAAACAACGTTTACTGGGTCAGCTAATATATATAAATATAAAACACATTTTGTTGGAAGAAAACAAAATGTATTGCCATCAGGAGTACATTAATAATTTGTTGCAGTGTAAATGGATCAGTTCTACAATACACTCCTCCCATTATGTCTGGATATTATATCGTAATTATTTTTTAAACAAAAATGGACAAATTTGATAGCTTGATCTTGATTATACCCCACTTCAAATGGAACAACTTTATTGAGAGGAGATCGTTGACCGTAGATGATGCAAGGTAGGGATTGTTGGGGTTCGGTCACTGCTACTTAATAAAACTACATTCTATCATAAAAATGGTTTTATTGTGCCGACGTTTCGGCTTGAACTTCAAGCCTTCATCAGGGCTGTAAAAAACAAGTAGGACGGATGTAATACTGATATATATATATATATATATATATATATATATATATATATATATATATATGCCTACATACACAAATGCACATACATATATACATACATATATGGAAAAAGACAAAAACATAAAATACTAGAACATAATATATAGAAGAACAATGTGCTCTAGAAGTGTTTGGATTATTAGGAGAACAGATATAAGAATAACAGAAGATCGAGATAGCTTGGTGTGTGGTTCTAGGGTAGTCCAATTCTTGTCAATAATTTCTAGGGTTTTATCTATGGGAATGTTTGTGAAGAGGGACTGGGCATCTAGAGAGGCTAAAATGAAATTAGGGGGGATGAGAAGGGAGTGTAGTTGTTTTTTGAGGTCGTGTGCATTCTGTACGTCATAGGGGTTATTGTGACTTAAGGTCTGGACGGTTATTGTGACTTAAGGTCGCAATAACCCCTATGACGTACAGAATGCACACAACCTCAAAAAACAACTACACTCCCTTCTCATCCCCCCTAATTTCATTTTAGCCTCTCTAGATGCCCAGTCCCTCTTCACAAACATTCCCATAGATAAAACCCTAGAAATTATTTACAAGAATTGGACCACCCTAGAACCACACACCAAGCTATCTCGATCTTCCTATCTTGAATCCCTATCCCTCTGCTGCAAATCCGGATACCTCCTATTCCAAGATAAATTCTTCAACCAGATCTCTGGCCTCGCCATGGGTAACTGCCTCGCTCCTGACCTTTCCAATATTACCCTTAATGACCAAATCCTCCCCATGTTCCCTGACGATATTATTTTCCTTAAAAAATATGTTGACGACCTCTTCCTCATAATTAATCCTGATAAGATTTCAGAAATTCTAACAACCTTTAACTCCTACCACCCCCCGTTAATATTCACCATCGAGACCGAAACTAACAACTCCCTTCCTTTCCTTGACATACTCCTCATAAGAAATACAGACGGCTCTATATCCACTGATTGGTATACCAAACCCACTTACTCGGGACGACTTCTCCATTACCTTTCCTCACACCCCAAACACCAAATCCTCAATACTGCCAGCAACCTGATAAATCGAGCCCTCTTCCTATCCGACACCAAATTTCACCCTGCCAACAAATCCCGACTGAGAGATCTGTCCCTATCCCACAAAAAGACAGGACCAATGTAGTCTACAGAATCCCCTGCATCACACCCAACTGCAATAGTGCGTACATTGGACAGACTAAAAACCCAGTAAGAAAACGTATCAACAACCACAAAAACGATGTACAGAATAAAGACATAAAGACAGCTTTAACTAGACATGCCATCACAGACGGACATGACTTTGGTTTTGACCAATACTCCATCCTTTCCACTGAATCCAACGAAGACAAACGCCTCCTTTCCGAATCAATTTTTATCCACCTAGAAAATAACCCAATTAATGACAAAATTGACAAAGTAGTCATCTCCTCTACCTACTCCAACATCTTCCATTTATTAAAAACTCCATCCTAATCCCCTATACCGCCTGCAATATAGCCCTTTATACCTGCCTCCCTTTCCATTAACACAACATTTTATGACTTTATGACCCCTTACTGTACATTACCGCTCTTTCTTTCATCTTCTATGTTCTCTGTCCATTAGGTGGTCCAGAACCCCCCTCCCCCTCACCAACTCCTTTCTTCCTATGTTTTCCTGTATTAACTGTCAGAAATGATCCCGCATTTGTGAGGAATAGTTCTCTATCTTCCCATCGGTAAGCCCATATTGTTATTTTTATGTCTAATCTAATATGTAATCTGTTATTCTTATATCTGTACTCCTAATAATCCAAACACTTCTAGAGCACATTGTTCTTCTATATATTATGTTCTAGTATTTTATGTTTTCATGTTTTTGTCTTTTTCCCATATATGTATGTGTATTTGTGTATGTAAGCATATATATATATATATATATATATATATATATATATATATATATATACATATATATATATATATATATATATATATATATATATCAATATTACTTCCGTCCTACTTGTTTTTTACAGCCCTGATGAAGGCTTGAAGTTCAAGCCGAAACGTCGGCACAATAAAACCATTTTTATGATAAAATGTAGTTTTATTAAGTAGCAGTGACCGAACCCCGACAATCCCTACCTTGGAACAACTTTACGTGTTATGGGACTGATCTATACAAAGTTTCATGGCAAAGAACAAAGATTGTGGCAGATATTATGTTAAGGTAAACATACCAGGAGCTATTTAATTTTCAAAACCTCCTGTACAACTTTAGAAGAAAATAATATATTTTATATATTAAGAATATTCCCAATTTCCAAAAAATACCCTCCAGGATTTTTGTTGGTTGTGGGTATTTTCTCCTTTCCTGCCCTCATATTATAACATATTTTTAATGATAATGAATAAAATGAATTTATAACAATCCATCTAACAAAAGCTGGATCTAAGAGTGTTTTCATAATACCTATATCAAAATGGTGACCAAATTATCTCAGAAGAATAATTTTTAATACTCACTTTTCTATTATTTATTTAAATTTTAACATCCATTATTATTAACTACGAATTTTATCTATCTATCTAAGGGTTATCTATAGGTTACCACCCTTTTCTAGCCAGGATAGGGCTGATGCCTTTTCTTTTTCAAAAGAAAAGCCACCATCTATTGGGAATCGAACCCACGACCTTTGGCACGGAGTTATAAGTGTTCACACCTTAATGCTCACGGCTATCGGGCCTCCACTTTTCTATTAAAATAGTAAATAAAGTGATTTACATTTCAAGATGAGAAAATAAGTGCATGGGAATGATTCAGTACTCTTTAAAGAACCACTGACAGCTTATTCGAAATTTTGTGGGCAACCTATTCTATTGAGAATTTAACAAGCTTCAAGGGGTCTCCCGTGGTCTAGTGGCTAGCACGCTAGATTCATAAGCGAGAGATGGCGGGTTCGATCACCACCGGCAACAGGAATCTTCTCACCTCAGGGCTTTGAATTGAACTACATATTATAAGCATGAATTTAAACATACAATTTAATTATATTAGCAGTTGATGGGGTGTCCCGTGGTCTAATGGCTAGCGCCTTGGATTCATAAGCGGGAGATGGTGGGTTCGATTCCCAACCTCCGGCAGGAATTTTATCATCCCACGGCTTGCTGGTAAAATCCCTCCCTGCACCCTGGATGTCGGTGCTAATGACCTAGATGATTCATGATATAATAAGCAAAGAATCATTCAAGCAAATATACCATTAGGAATTCTTTTTAACATATATTCTTTGCTTTATATTTTATCCAACAGTTAAGTGTTTATTTGAAGATTAATGGAACTTTTGTGAACAAAAATGAAATCAAATATGAGGTACAAGCATCAAAAATGTAATTTTTTTCTTTACAGTCAAGAACAAATTATTCATCTATGTATTTTTTCAAAACTAGTTCTCTTCAATTACCCATCAAAATGCTTGCAAAAAAATTATGAAAAATATTTTGAGCAAAAAAGCTTCATATTTACAAATGTAAATATGTAATGTTCTTGGTTAATGAATGATGAGGTAGGTATCAAAGAAATAAGACCTTTCATTTTAGACCGCACTTCCTTATGACATACATTTTTTCATATATATAAATATAGTATATATAATATATGGGGACGAGGTTAGCTTAGTGGTAGAGCACCGGACTATTATGCTGGAGGACCTGAGTTCAAATCCGGAGCCAGCACTAAAGATTTTTATCTTCTAGTGTCTTCATTCATGGGTTGGATTCAGCCTCCCTGACCTTCTTTAAGCCAACCCAGCCTTTAATTAATTTATCAATGGGTACCTGTGTGATAATGACCCTAGCAGTCGAAGCAGCAAAGGGGAAAATCGTACTGGCCACCCTATCTCCCTAGTGTGCCGTATGGTCATGAATCAGATACCTCTATAGTATCTGCCCCTCAGGGCCTGTTACGGGACTGTGATATATATATATATATATATATATATATATATATATATAACAAAATTCTAACATTTCATTCTTTTAACAATAAATAATATTGTCTGTTGTAAATGTGTGTGTATAGGAATGTACATGGATTTCCCTCAATATAACATAAACTAATGAAGTTTTAAATAACTTCTTAATTTAAATTATTTACCAGGAGAAAAAAATAAAAATAACAAAAGAAAATGTCTTAATTTGTATTCAAAAAGAGAAATGAACCTACTTGAATAGTATCAATAATTTGAATAAGCTAAAAAAGAAAGAATGGTTACTCCAGCAAATGAGATCATAACTTTCGGATTCAATATAATTAATCATTAACTAGGATAACAACAGTATAAAATTTATTTAAATGGACATCCAGATCTGTCATACAGGAAATATTTGACATGACAGCAGTCCCTGTCATGCATAAAGTCAGGCATTGAAGTTGCATGCAAATACACTCAGAAGGCCAATAAAATACATACGTAGTGCTTTTGTCATTTTCATGGTGCCTTATACTTTCACATTCCTTCAATAATATTTTGATGATTGGCTTCAAATGATCTTGAGGATCAAATACTAGAGATTTGGAACAAACCTTGAGTCTTCCTATCTCAGGAGTTGTTTGACTATCCTTACTTGGTTGTAAATGTACACTAAAATCCTCAAAATAAATTTCTCCAGGTTCTAACAGCAAAAGAGAGAACCTAAAAGTCAAATATTACTCCTTGCAAATCAATTGTCAGCACTTATAACAGGTATTAAATGAAGTAATCATAAAATATAAATAATTGCATAAGTGTGAGCAACAAAATTATGGTAAAACATGCCTGTGCTTATCCATGTCAAAATTTTGTTATAACGTCTCTTATTAGCCCATTCTGTAACAAGGGTTTAACCTACTCAGCCACATATAAAACACAGATACCAACCTAAAAATAATAATTTCCCAATATGTATAATAACAGAAATATGTCACAGGCAATAAATAAGTGATTATTGGCAATTAATTACGGCTTTGAAATTTCGTGATTTATCAGCCACTTTCAAAAGGAAGATGTATTTTCATTTGTTATTTTTCTCTGACATCTTGAATTAACATAATATTAAAATACGAATATCAATAAAATCTCCAAACTATAACAATAGAGACGATTCTAAAAAAAAAAAAAAAAAAACATTGCAAAAAAAGTTTAAACCGTTCAAAGAAATTATAAAGCATGAGGATTTTCATTCATTGGAATTTTTGGCAGTTAACGAGAACGAATGTTCTTTTGGTTTTGATTTTCGATTATTGGAATCAATTT
This sequence comes from Gonocerus acuteangulatus, assembly GCA_946811695.1. NCBI lineage: Eukaryota > Metazoa > Arthropoda > Insecta > Hemiptera > Coreidae > Gonocerus > Gonocerus acuteangulatus. Next base: position 46,333,418 of record OX328126.1, read on the forward strand.
TGTATTCATATTGGAATGGAGTTTTTCGAACAAGAAACGAATAAGTTAGGAGATTTTTCGAACATTTTAGAAAATACAGATGAAGACGCATATGATTTTAACATAATTTACATCTTTCTTGTATCATGAACACATTGCTAATTTTTTTTACGGCGTATCAATGACTAGGATATAAGCGCCGGACTATTTACAGCTTGCCACCCTTTCATAATGCCAACACCACTTGGGTGGCCCCCCATCCAGGTACTGGTCACGCCCGACGTTGCTTAACTTCAGCGATCCATGGAACCCGATGTATTCAACGTGGCTATGGCCATTGATAGTATTCCGATTTTCCGTCATTTCTACCCGAAAAACCAAGGCTCGTTATGAGGAACAAGTAATAAGAAGAAGGAAAAAATATTAAGTTACTCTTGAATAGGTCACAGAATAAATTTAAGCTTCAAATCTAAGGATCGGGACATTTTCTTTGACATAAAACTTATAGAAATGCGGGTGCCAATTATTAATTTTTAACCCAGCAGGAACAATGTCTTTCTAGAGACAAGAGGGGCGATAGCAAAGGCTGAGAGTACTTTATGGCACTGATACGCTTTTTAGTTGTGCTCAACTTTTGCTTTTCTCAGGAGAGGTTCAACAGGAGTGTGCAACCAAGAAGGTGGAAAGGGCAAAAGGGGTCATGTCCAGCATTTGATAGCCCTAAAACAGGCTAGGAGAGGTTCAACAAGTATCATTTCTTTTTATGCTGCCACCTCCAACTTAGAACTTACAGTTTAGTGATTCAGAGACAAGCCACTCATCAGTTGAGGTAGCTCCTGTTCAGGACATATATTTCTTTTCTTACTTTAACTATCACAGAAGAATATCTTCAGCCTGAAATGATACCTGTCAAGAAGAGGTTTGACAAGATCATTTCAGGCTGAAGATATTCTTTTTTTTTTTTTTTAATTTATTTGTGAGGCTGTGATAGTAAAAGAAGTCACAAAAGAAATATATGTCCTGAGCAGGAGCTACCTCAGTCAATGAGTGGCTAGTTTCTAAATCACTTAACTGTAACTTCTAAATTGGAAGCGGTGGCACAAAAAGACTGATGTTGCATTGGCAGACACTATCAGTGGAGCAATGAAGTCATCCCTAATAGTTATTACTGTTAACCTCGATTGCGCAGCCTTAAAATTAAACCTCAGAGAATCTATAAACCTAGACATACCTTCATATTTTTGATGTTTTCTGTTGGCTAGCTTATGTGGAACAAGAATGCTGTTACCTTAAAAAATATTTTAGAATTCCAATCTTACCAACATCACTTACTTTGGAGGACTGTATAAAGTTGACCATTGTGTTCAGGATGGATACAGCCTTATGGGACTTGAGTAACATCTATTTCCCAGGAAATATGGTTATAAAAAATGTATTACCCCTGCTATAGTTTTTTTTGAAAACCAGCTGATATACTCTTTTTTGTCTGGTACATGACGATCATTTGAGAATTTTTAGTTGACATGGATATGTCTTAGAGCTGACCAACAATGATTTAATTCTGATTGATGTGACATCTGAACACCCTTAAGCCCTATGTAAAGTTTATAATTTTTTTTCTTCTCCACTGTACACAGAGTTGCAAAGTGAAATTTGGGTTTGATTTATTCTCTGGTAAATTCTGAACATCTTGGCTCCAAGGGTCTAGTGGTTAACCCCTTGGATTTTCATGTGGACGATGGGGGTTGGAGTCCCGCCTGCAGCAGTGATTTTTCTCATTTTCACTTGTATGGGTGCCCTGCAGCACCATGGATGTTTAGGAAGGGTGGTAACCAGCAGATGGCCTGGCGCTAATGTCCTAAATGTTGTTGCACTGTAAAACAAAAAAGTCTTGGCTCCACGTGCATTGTGTATTAGAGGAGAAAATGCGTTATAAACAGGTAACATCTCTGGTGCCTCTCTAAATAATTTTATTATACCCCCATCAACATGGCTGCTTCAGTGTAAATAGTAATATAATTAACCTATGTAATAGGTGAGAATGGGGAAGGATCAAAGGATTCTTGAAATAACAAGCAGGAGTTGATGAACCTAAACAGATTCAAAACCTCGGAAAGTTCTTTTTTTTTTTAATTATAAAGTGTAAGAAAGAATTTTCAAAAATAAAATAAAAAATAAACAAAAATCGAAATTGATAAAATTTTCATTTTTTTTGTAAATATCACCATTGATATAAGAAGAGGGAATTTTTTATTGGGAGAAAAAATTTGTATTATTGATTATAAAAATATTTACTATGTGATTTCTTTCTGAAACTGAAATATTGGAGGCAGAAGAACATTAAATATTTGAAGAAACACAAAATTAACTCCAACAAATTTTTAAAAAACAAGACGACTGGGGTGCGCGTGGAAGGCAGCTAATAGCTAGGCATCAGGAGAGACACACAGGTATAGGGAGGGTCTCCTCATCAGGTACACGTAGTCACAAGCCTGCAGCCTTTTCCATAGGGTTAACTCTCTTTGGCATCTCTGCAAAAGGCTGACAATGAGCAAGCACAAATGTCCATTAAAGATCTTCAAATAGTTTTTTGGTTTCTTGGCCAAAAAACAACTAAACTTGTCTTCCTCGTCTCCATTTCATAACAAACAGCTTTTTCTCTGTTGACAAACAAAAGTATTTTCTTAGCAAAAATACTTGCAATGTTAAAATTGAACAAACATTAGAGGTGGAGTCGTTTTTCAAATGTGTTCTGTTCATTGTAACATGTTTTTAATTTTACGGATGATCTTTTAGTACTTGGCTGATTAAAATTAATGGAAATACTATTCTTTTTGATAAGCTCCTTTAACTGCATGGACTTAAATTAATATTCAACACTGAGAAGTTCTTCTATCCTAGAAAACGTATATGTGTGTAGTTACAAAACCAATTGATCATCCTATGAGATATAATGGGCTTGGAGTAGAATTCAAAAACAAAAACAATCCCTTGAGGTCTGACTTAGAAAGCTGGCAACTCCCATCTCCTTGGCCAAAATTGATGGACAGAGTGTCTTGTTCTTTAATATTTACTGAAGTGTCAAGATCTTCCTAATTTCTGGGATCTATGATGTTGTGAGTGGATTTCAAAAAAATTGATAGCGGTGAGAGGTCTATAAATAAGTCAATAATTGTAAGCTATCGTTACAATTGAACTAAATTTAATCATGTAGATAGCCACAAACAGAGGCAAATCTATAGACACTGTAGACTCATTGAATAACTTTTTTAGTGACTGCTAAAACATTCGTCCTACAACTGATTCCTGATCAAAATCATGCTGTGATATAGTGAAACAAAACAATTCCACATAAAATATAAGTCCACAGAAAAGAGCGAATTTGAAAATTATGAAGGAGGGCTTTGGTCGTAGATGAATATAAAACTAATGAAAACATTGATACAGAAACAAAGAAGGAGTTATTAAATATAAATTACAATTATTTTATTATTTGTAAACATAATAGTTATAAAAAGACCCTGTATTAATAAAACTAAACTATTTCTTCTGTTTCTTCTTTTCAGCTTCTTCTTCTTTTTCTTTTTCAACTTGAGTGACATATTTGTCAATAGTATCCAAATCGAGCATCTGTAACAAACACGGAATATAATACAGGTAAAATATTTGGAGTCAGAAATTCTCTCTGCTATTCATATCAATAACATACTGTCATAGACTTTATGAAAGGAGTCAATTAAATGTAATGGTAAAAGTAAAATAATTGTTAGCATATGATTAGAGTTTGGTAATCACAACCCACTAGTCAAACAAAATATTACACCTATTTAAATAATAAATATTATGATTGATTAAAAGGGGGAAATTTGGGAGGGAAGAGCAAATATTTTATTCACACAGTAGGAGTAAAAAAGTGGTTATTTCTGCAGTAATTTCTTTATCTAACTAAGAAAATGTTTATTTTATAATTTTTCAATACGAAAAATTGTGACTCTAAGGAACTGTGTAATCATACAAAATTTCTGAATTATCCCTTTCACAAAATATATAAAAAACAACGGAGAATAATTTTTAATATTTTCTTATCTATCAAAATACCCAGAAATCCAGTACAGTGGAACATGGATAATTCGAACTTCGATAATTGTCTTTAATTCGAATATTTCTCTCGGTCCCTAAAATTTAGGGCAAAACAATGTAAAAAAAATTGTGGTTAATTTGAATAAAATTTTGGATAATTCGAATTTTTTATGAGTCTATAACTCCAATGGGAAGTGGACAGAGAGGCGGTCGATCTTAAATCTTGTGAAAATATTTATCTTATTTAATAAATCTTATGAAACTAATTGGGACTTAAGATTTTTTACTCAAGAAAGGTTTATTAATCAAGATAATTGAATCCAAATATCGAACTCTGTACAGGCCAGGGGGGCAGAAGGGGCTGGTTCTGCTATTGAATATGTTCTGCTCGTCTGTTTTTCAACTTTCCCAAAACTATTTTGAGATTGCTGAAACGCTATATCTGGATGATGGGAGTGTTTCCTTGGGACCGTCTTACAAAGTATGGGGTGACACTCTTCTTTTTTAAATTAATAGAACTTTTACTTTGATTTTTATAAGAAATTTACTTAACGGCACACAGACATTCAGATTTTGGCCTGGCGAAAACTCAAGTAACTTCACTGGGCAGCAAACATGTTAAATATTGTAGTTTTTTTCTTCTTTAAATTTTTCTGAAATATAGAATTATTGAAAACAAGAAATCTTGTTATTTTCAAGATATACGTAGTGTCATCATATACTATATAATGAGTATATAAACATTTTAATCTGACAGCTTAAGAATTGTATAGCCATATCCACCTGAAGAAGTGTGGGCAGGAGAATGGTCAAATCCACAGGTGCTATAAAAAAATCTTTCTAACATAATTTCTGATGAATTTATAAGTTAGAAAAATGTCTTACAGTCAATGATTGTCCCCTTCTCATAACAGCAATTTCAAGGTTTTTATTTCCTGACTGTACAACTTCAAGAAGAGCTTTAACAGCAAACCTCACAGCTTCTTCTTCAGAACTCATATCGGCAGCTTCATAGTTTTTTTCCAAAAATTCTCTGACTGTCTTTGCTCCACGACCAGTAGCATTTGCCTGTGGTAGAATAAAAATAGTTTTAAAACGAAATAATAGTAACATTGTTTACCCCAGTGGATAACAATATAAAACTAACATCATAGGATGGTACCCTGGCAGTTGTAGCACCTATAACTTAAAACAAAAAACAAAACAACATAGGAAACTATCAGATCAGGAGCTTTCTACAACCCCATCATAATTTAAAATCACTAAATAATTAAAAAGCTCAAAAATACAATATATTAGAGTTATCTCGCAAGATGAATAAGAATCTGACCCTGGAGAAAGATAATCGAGTTTCCCAGGTTTAGCAGTAAATCTTCTGAAAGAGTTAAATGGAGGGTTTATTTGTAGGAATCTGAAAATCCCCAGAATTTATTTTAAAATAAACTCAGTCCTTTATTTTAAAGATGAGAATTTGTCCCCAATCATATCTAAATAATAATAGCTACTTGCCTAAAAACAGCGCAGCTTTAGTCAAATATACGAGTATTATCTACAGACATTTTAGATAAAATTACCAATACATAATTTTTAGAGCTCATGAGAGTTTATGTGCTACCTCTTTTAAACTATGCTTCTAGTTTTACAGGATTTAGCTATGAATTTTGTTTTTGCTCTGACTGGCTCATTTGCATACGTTCACTTTATTAAATCAATTACTGCAAAACAATGATCTGCAGAGGTCTGAAATTTCAATACCCTGTGAATTAGTAGCCACCAATACAGAATTACAAATACAACTTCGCTGATTTGTTAACAAAAACAATTAAATGATTAGCACCTTCCATTCGTAATATATCCCCGAAGGTTCAGTCTGATACAAGTGAGGTGAACCATCTTGATCAAATCCACCAATAAGGCAAGAAATTCCAAAAGGCCTTCTACCATTACTCTGGGTATACTTCTGCTTCAAGCCTAAAATGAAACACAGAAAAATGTTTAATGGAATTTCAAATTGAAGAACATGTTATTGATTTGATATTACATATATTATTCGTACTAAATATATTCAAGAATGTTCTAAATGAATTTTGACTTAACCTTATAAATCTTATTTAGACATCCTCTAGTTTGATGAATATATACAATTAATTATATTTCTCTAGCCAGAACGAGAAAGGCAAACTAATTCTTATTGTATGATTCATTTTTACTTTGCCTTTTTATATATTGTAATATTCAATATATAAATTTTCTAATCATAAAACATGAGCCAACTAGCTAATATTCTTACAAGTGAACGTATAAAATATAAGAACGATATTTTTATTTGACAATCAAGAAGAATACAAGAAAATTCCAACTCCTAATAACTGTGTCATCTTAGTGCATTACCATTCCTGCTTTTACATGGCGTGAATTTGAAAAGTTAAGAAGAAACTAAATATTTGGCTTTCTAATTTCTTGCTTTTGCTAACTTTTGAATTCATAAAGACATTTTATTGCTAAACAAATTTAAGTTCCAATAAAATTGGTATTTTTGGCACCAAAACACATAAAACAACAGTATCAATCGTAACCAGAAAACACTCAATTCTGATACTTAATTCCACTTGTACTTAGGGATATAACAAGGCAAAAATTCAATTATGGTGCCCAGTTATATCAATTCATTTTATTGCTAAAGTAATTTCAAAAACTGTATGAAGACAGAAAAAAAAACTTCAATGGAATGAATCCTGAAGACTGATTTCTCAGATTGATGTGGTTTTATTGATTTTTTAAAATGTTTATTATTACTTATTTATTTCGAATTCACAATGGCATAATAAAAACATTTTTAGTAAATTGTTGAAGATCTGTATTGTCTTGAAAGCTCTTGTGGCGAGTAGTTGCATAGTTAAACTACCCACAAGGCTACTGGGTATACAGGAATAATGTAATCCAATGAGCAATTGTAATAAATGTGAAATGAGTGACTGGTTTTTATTTACTTCCCAAATGATATTTTCATGAGCAAAATGATTTCCCTTTCATTTCAGAGTAAAATCTTTCATTTTTGTAGTTCTTCTTTTTTTTTTAACCCTTTCCGTATGCAAAGAGCCGCTAGGAGAAGTGTTCTGATGTACGGGATACTTGCACCCGGCTTCGGCCCCCTGTACGGGATTCTTTGCCCACTCTCGGTCACAACGCCTCGACTTTCAACGATCTCCTAGCCGTACTTCAACTCTTCTTTTATCATTTTGATTTATATTTTGCTTACAATGATTATTAATGTTTATTTATGCTGAATTAGTTTGGCATTTAAATAATTATTTTAAGTTGAATAACGTTCTTTAAAAACAAGTAATAAAAAAGCTATATTATATACGAGTAAAAAAAATAAGTTTTTTTTTTCTCAGTTACCATTTGCCTTTTCTTTTATGAGTAATAAGCAAGGGAATTTAATACTCAATAACTACGGCAAATAAATTTTCCATCTTCATTTTTGATCCGTGACTTTGTACACCGGCAGAGTTAAATTTTTTTTTTATGTATAAAATTAAGTTACAAAAACAAAAGCATGATTATAACTATTTACAGTTAATTTAACCCCCCCCCCCCCCAAAAAAAACATAAATGTGAAATAGAGGCCAAGTTCCTGTCCCCACAAAGAAACACTCCCTTCCTCAAAAATATCCCCTCCTAAAACCCCCCAAAAACGCCTTACCATTCTACACTCCAAAAAAGTAGTATGAGTTGGTGTATTAATTCAACCAAAAATATTTGCCAATACAAGAGATGATACAAGAAAGAAATGTCCAAGTTCATTACTTGGAAGACCTCATAGTTACATAGCTACTACTAAGAACAGTAAAGACACTTCAACTGACCTTTAAAAACAACAATAAAAATACTTATATCCAGTTACTAAAATATCACTTTCCTCAACCAGGTATATTCTTAAACTTGGCAATGTTTTTTTTTGTGCCGAAATTATCTTTAGAGAAAAACTAAACATTGCCAAGAGATTTTTACCGAGCCTAAATGCGTCTAATTGTTTCTTAAAACATCAAATATAGGTTCTTCATACCTAGACAATTCATTTGATACCCCACATCATGGGTTTCGGGCGGAATGATGGGTTTCCGAAGGAAGTACAAAACTGGCACGCCCCCGCCCCGGAAGCGGAGTCAAATACAACTTTTCGCGATTTTTCGATTTTTTCCATTAATAACGTCTTCATATCTATCTTCATGCAAAATTTCAAGTCTCTAGCATCATGGGAAGTGCCTAATAATTTTGATGAGTCAGTGAGTGAGTCCTATAAATCCCGATTTTTGATCGCTTATATCTCAGAAACTATTTGATGTAGAATTATGAAAATTTCCAGTTTTACTCACATCTAGTAGTATAATACTTGTGTAAAATTTCATAACTTTATCTTTACCTGGTTGAAAGTTATGAGAGGGTAAAAATCGGCTCTAAGACCGCCTGTAATATACACACAGTATGCTTAGGCCGGAACTTGGCCTGGCGCACTACCGTGCGCTTAGATGAATTATTTAATTAAATATGTAATATATTAAACATTAAATATTTTTTTAGAAATGGAGGACACGCAATAAAAAAAAAAGTTTTTCTAAATTTAACAAAACACGAATATAAGATGTTAACTTCAGGACTAAAAGTTAACTGATTTTGCAAATAAATGCTGTTAGGAATGTACAGAAGTATAAAAACAAAAGGTAATTTGACTAGGGTTGACCGGGTAACTGGGCGGAGAAGATAACGAGTTCTAATTCGCCTAAAAATGACTAAAAACTTCATTCAAATGCCATCTAGTAATAGGCAGAAATACTAGAAGTACGATATGGTAACGCTAGATAGCTCTAAAGTCAAGAAATAAGAAGATAAAGAATGCGAGAGATACGCCGAGCTCTCGACTGCTGTACAAGTCCATGGTACGTGGGTCCCGTCTTCCTTCGACTTCTACACAAGTCCACGGTATGTGGGTCCCGACCACTCTCGACTGCTGGAGCAGTCCACGGTACGGAAAGGGTTAACATTTATAAAGAAAGCTTAGTCTGGATAAAATGCAGAAAAAACTAAGTTCGTAGTTTTTGAGTAAATCTAGTTTTGCCTAATTTCATAAGACAATTTTGACATCACTTCAGAATTGTTAAAGTGAATTTCTCTCATAAAAACTGAATTAGGAAGGCTGTGAACACAAACATGTCTGTGTGACCAATTTTTTTATTTATTTATTTATTTTTTTTTTTTTTAGGGAGACCACCAGCATCATTTCACTAAATTGAATTAAGAATAATTTAAATAGATTGGGATAAATACCATTGCTTTAAACTTACTGGCTATGTATCTTGTGATGTATTCAACTGTCACTGGGTCCTCAACTGTAAGCTTGTGTGATTGGCATTCTATTTGAGCTCGATTTATTAAAATTCTGGCATCTGCTGTTAAACCTATAGAAAAAAGTTTTGAAAACAAAAGTAATAATAAAATCTATAATATCATATATCAGAAATAAAAGTTCAATTGAAAGACCTAGAAATCTTAAATTTATGGATTATTTATTTGACACAGATTGTGATATTTGCATCGGCACTTTCTTGATAGCATTGAAAATCAATGTTCACATCAAAAGCAGGGTAGAGTGAAGGCATGGGTATGCATTAAAAAACATAATTTTTGTTTCAAAATATCAAATATTTTGAGTTACTTATTTTTTATGGCTGCAAAACTTTTAGGTGACCATGGATAAAGTAGCTGGATGTTTCCATGGTTACCTTAAAGTTATCACGACCTTTCTATATCCCCTAAGCTTCCATTGCTGAAGAAGGCTACAGAAGAACTTGCTGGAACATTAGAAATACAGATTTTCCTGAAATTCTTCTAGATTTTCTTTTAGCCGAATCCCAACCATTCCTAGACTTTGCACCTTAATGGCAAACTATATACATCTCATTCCTTCTATTTAGTTGAGCACAATATATGACAAGTTTTATTGCATATAACAAGTTTGATTTGTTGAAAACAGAAATATCCTGGTTCTATACCGACCAAACTTTGGCCGGGCAAAAAGATGAGCCAATTTTGGTAGGTAACACGTTTGTCGTCACGTCACCTATATGTGGGCGACGTGTACTTCCGTGTGGGCCCTGCCACTAAAATTAGGTGGTGAAATTCAACAAAGCAATTCACTTAACTCTACACTACAATTTGCTGTGGTGCACTGACAGTTGAACATGAGCAGGGTGTAAAAAAATCATGATTATTTTTTAAAAAACAAAAAGATCGGATTTATTTGATTTAAATCAGATTTTTTTTATTTAAATCGGATTTTTTTTATTTAAATTGATTTTTTTTACTAAAACCGGCTTTAAAAAAGAAATCAGACTTTTTAAATGTATCTAGTCTATATAGAGAGCTGGTTATTACCTAGTTGTTCATTATATAAACCTGTAACTAAAATATTTGTTTATTCACAATGCAAATAATAAAATAACTATTGTAAAGTGTTTTGTCTTAAGTGGATAATTTTGGGAGCATAGCAGAATTGACGGATATATATACAGGGGTTGAAGTTGACCTATATTTTGAAAAAAATTTATCTGTTTCCGTTTTTTTAGTATTAATTTTCAAAGTATTGAAAAACCGCCTTTTTTTGGTCAACTGGAAAATGTTTATTGCTAGGTAGATTAAGTTCTATTCTAGCTAGAACAGTCAGCATAGTCTCATTGTTTAGCTAATTAAATGGACTTTAATTTGATATACAACAAGACCAACCTTGATATACAACAAGACCCATTTAATAAGCTAAACAATGAGACTATGCTGACTGTTCTAGCTAGAATAGAACTTAATCTACCTAGCAATAAACATTTTCCAGTTGACCAAAAAAAGGTGGTTTTTCAATACTTTGAAAATTAATACTAAAAAAACGGAAACAGATAAATTTTTTTTAAAAAATTGTTTTTGGTTATTTTTTGTTAGAGTACCCAACCTACCAAATTTTATTAAAATCCAAGACGGTCGGGTTGCGACCCTTGTTGATTTGACATGGAATGACCCTAAGCTGTAATTTGGTCAAAAATCAAAAGCACAGTAATTTCATTACACCACTTTCCTGCATTTTTAATATAGCTGTTTTTTGACTGGGAAATTTAAATCCATAAAATCCATTGTCTTTTGCTGAACACAATATACAAATGGAACGTCATGACTTAGGTCGTTGGATATAAAACAGAAAGGAGTCTCTTTGAGTCGATTAGAGGTTCTACTAAAAATTACTGTAAGATGTAATGAACAGCCAGTCTTATGTGTGGAAGGATACTTGGCGGCCTCTATCCGTTATGTCCCCCCCCTCCCCATTGTGTGATTATGTCCTCTCTCTTAAATAAATATGACTATCCAAATCTGACATTTCTTAATTAAGCCTGGTGCAGACATTATTTCTAACATAAAGTAATTTTTTTTTTCAGAGTTAATGAAGGTAGTCTAATAGCGGATTTATGTACTTTTTAATTGTATAACTTAGATCAACTCTTAACATATTAAAACCTCAAAAGCCCACTAATTTTATTACACCAATTTGTTGCATTTTTATTCTATTTTTTGGTGATATAATAGGTTTAGGTGTTCTTGGAGGTAGGCTCATGTCATTCAGGAATTTATGGATGTATATCAATGTTCGAATCAATTTCAATTTTGCAATTTAAGAATTTTTTTTAACTATTTCTGTGGCTTTAAATCTTATATATAGCAATATATTTTCACTGACAATTTAATGCTGAACAAATTTAAAAAAAAATTAACTCCCTATCATTAAAATTAACAGTGTTATAGCAAAAGTTGTAAAAGTATAGATTGTTGCCAAATGTACGAACAATGATATTTTGCACATTTTTAAGAATGTTTAAAGTGCTGCATTTCAGAAACTAATGAACTTAACAACATAAAATTTGGTACTTTTACTCATGTCCATTACTAGAATATACTCACCAAGTTTCATCAAAATCTGACAACCTTGGGTGTCGACCCCTGGATGATTTGGCTTGGAATGACCCACAACAATTTTAGAAATGAAGCTTTACAGAAATATTAATCACTAGGGAACAGATGTAATTGTATTTACATATTCTTTTCTGATTCGTAAATCCTAGTATTGATGTAATTCTGCACGTTTTAAGTGTTTTAAAAGTATTAAAACAGTTTTTTATTTTATATATTTTGTTAAAACTCCATATTTTTACATATTTTGCCATAAATACATATGTTTGCTACATATTTTAATATTCTTTTTATTTTGTAATTGAAGAAATAAAGGAAACCCGAGAAAGAAAATAAAACTTTACCCATTGAGTCTAGGTAACTGATTTCTCTAATTCCAAGAAGGTGGCTGTGTATGTACTATGTCAATACTAGGTACAGGGTGTCACAAAAATAATGGTCATCTGTTGGCCAGATGATTCTCCAATGCGAGATCGGAAAAAATAACCCCCATAGTAACCCCCGCCCCGCAAAATTGACCTTGAAATGTTATTCAAGGTCAAATTTTTTGATTCCATATTTCGAAACTGTGAGTCATGAGGAAGAAAAAAGTCAACGGCACCATAGGTCAGAAATGACTCCTTATGGTCAAAGTGACCATTAACAGTGTATACGTGAGCCATTCCATTCCATTACAATCGTACACCTATTCCATTAACTCACAGATGTCTCAAAATTTAATTAAATACCTAAATCAAACATTTATAGAAGAACCCAAACCTTTTCGAACCAATATATTGGAAGGTGCAAATAACCTAGTAGTAGAGCGCCAAACTCCATATCTATCTATCTACCATTACAATCGTCAAATGGTGGCCGATTTTGATAATTTTTTTCTATAGTATGTTCTACTAACATTGCCTTACACAAAAATACCTCGTTTGATTTTTTTTAAAAAAGCATCTTCCAGTATAAAATAATGTAAGTATATTGAACAACGACCATCACAGCGGCAATCATTGGAGGACCAGAACTTCCCTCGGGAAGAAGTTCAGGAGTTGAGGCCCGGGGATCAGGAGCAGAGAGCATTGTTTTGCAGGTGGGTGCTGGACATGTTGGAACGTCATCCAGACTTCCTCCAGCGGGTATTGTGGATGGAAGAAAATACGCAAAATGGACAAGAATAACTTGGGCATTTAAAAGAATTTGGAGAAAGTCTGGCAGCTTGCCTCAGAAATGAAATCCGAAATATTTAAGCTGGTGAACAGGCACAATTGCTACGGGCGCTGGAGTGATAATCTTACTTATTAAGTTTTTTTTTTAGTTTTTTTAGGAATAAACTTTTTTTTCTGCACACGGGCAAGGACAATTATTCTATCCTCTATTCTAAGAGCGACTCGAGGACTGGCTGGTTCATGAAATTCATACACGACCTGTGAGATCCTTAATGATTAATTTTAGCGATTGGTTGAAAGCTTATGGCCAGGAGCTCTTGATAAGCTTCTGGAATAATCTCATGAAGGCATTTCTGTCAATTGTAAAATATGCATTCTGGTCTTCCATCGATTGCCGCTGTTAGGGCCGTTGTTCAATATAATTACATTTTTTAATACTGTAAGATGTTTTTTTAAAAAAATCAAACGAGGTATTTTTGTGTGGGGCAATGTTAGAACATGCCAAAGAAAAAAAAATTATCAAAATTGGCCACCATTTGTCGATTGTAATAGAATGGCCCACGTATACGCTGTTAATAGTCATTTTGACCAAAAGGAGTCATTTCTGACCTATGCATAGCTATGGTGCCGTTGACTTTTTTCTTCCTCATGACTCGCATTTTCGAAATATGCAATACAAAAATTTGACCTTGAATAACATTTCAAGGTCAATTTTGCGGGGGTTAATATGAGGATTATTTTTTCCGATTTCGCATTGGAGAATCATCTGGCCAACGGATGACCATTATTTTTGTGATACTCTGTACAAAAGGCATGTTGTTAGTGGATAGCTTCAGAATTATACGAGAGTAATAGAGAAAATCCAGGTTTTAGAAGGAGCTACTGGGAATAAATTAAAAATGTGAAAAGACAGTCTAGAATAAACCCCTGGATGGAAAAATATCCACATTATTGGAGATATCCATAGTGGGAAAACGATTAACAGTTTAGTTGAATCCCACTCTTCAGAGCAGTTGATTGTAGCCTTCAAAAACACACCAGAGGCTTTAGTAGATTTTGAAAGATAATTCAGTCGTTTCAAAAGTATACTCAGATCAGATCGGCATCATTTCACGTTTGAAAATTTCAAAATTCAAGTTGTTTAGCAAACAATCTTCCAAAATAATGTTCATCTTTACAAATTTTCAACTTTTCCACCTTTTATAATGAATTCTTAATTTTTATTTATGCTTCATTTTTCAATATTTTAAACAGTTTTAGTCATTTTCTTCTATACGTTTGTTCTTTCCATTAATAATAACAGAGTTCCTATTTATTATTTATGCTTTTCTTTTCAATATTTTATACTGTTTAAGGTATTTGTTTACTAAATATTTTCAATTTTTTATTACATATTTTATTATAAATAGTTAAATATATATGTACATATTTTTTATTTTATATTACATGAACATCCGTTCCCTATTAATCACGTACACTAACAGTTATATTATTTATTTAAAGCTTTGAACAAAAACGCCAGTTTGTCAGCCTTTTCACATCTAATTAGGTAGTTTCTCATTTGACTGTGAACAAAACCAAGGGTTGAAAACATTCTTTCAACCCCTACAGAAGTCGCCTTTCCTGTCATAAGCTGCTCTATTATTAACAGTTCTTTTGAGGAAATAAAAGATGTTATTCACTTCTGTTACAAGATGGCATTCACTTCGCCCACTACCTGCCAATCTCTTTTATCTTAAACTTAAAAGGAGATTTATTTGTAGAATTAAAAACAAAGAAAGGGTCATAAAAGAAACAGACTTTGAATCAGGGTGTAAAAAAATCATGATTTTTTTTAAAAAATCAAAAAAATCGGATTTATTTGATTTAAATCAGATTTTTTTTATTTAAATCGGATTTTTTTGATTTTTTTACTAAAAATGGATTTAAAAAAGAAATCAAACTTTTTAAATGTATCTAGTCTACATAGAGAGCTGGTTATTACCTAGTTGTTCATTATATAAACCTGTAACTAAAATATTTGTTTATTAACAATGGAAATAATGAAATAACTATTCTAAAGTTTTTTGTCTTAAGTGGATAATTTCGGGAGCACCGTAGTATTGACGGATCATATATACAGGGGTTGAAGTTGTCCTATATTTTAAGACCGGAATTTCTGTAAATTTAAAGACTTAAATAGACGAAAATCTTTAATTTTCAGCGATTAAAGACATTAAATTTAACTGTACAGAAACTCTAGTCTCAAAATATAGGACAATTTCGACCCCAGTATATATTCAAATTAACTTAATTTTCAAATTTTAGAACAAAGACTTTAGAAATGAAGCTTTACAGAAATATTAATCGCTAGGGAAAAGATGTTATTATATTTACATATTTTTTCTGATTTGTAAATCTTAAGTATTGATGTAAATCTTCAAAACTCCATATTTTTACATATTCTGCTATAAATATATATGTTTGCTACATATTTTAGTATTCTTTTTATTTTGCAACCTCCCAGCACCAAATTTAAAGCTTAATAACAGGAACATTAAACACAGCGACACATTAAAATTCCTTGGAATGACATTAGACCAAAAACTAACATGGGGACCCCATATCAAAAGTATTCTTAACAAATGTAATAAATCGCTGAATTTCTTAAGAATTCTTTGCAATACTAAATGAGGAGCTGACAAATGTACCATCCTGAAGTGTTACAGAGCCTTCACCATTTGCTGGATTACGGCTGCATAGCATATTCATCTGCCAGTTTGAAAACACTAAAAGCATTAGACACAATACATAACACAGGTATAAGACTTGCAACAGGAGCTTTTAGGTCGAGTCCAATAAGTAGCTTTTATTCAGAATCTGGAGAACCGTAATTGGATTATCGACGATATGTCTTAAATTTATCGTGAGATCGAAAACTTCGAACACCTGTTCCGTCAACACGTTTTTAAACAACCCTTACATGAACAAATATATACAGGAACAACCAAGGCAAAAACCACTCCTAATCCGATTCCACGAAAACACAGAAAATGCTACATTGATCAATACACCTACATATCCTTACAGAAACCTCTCAATCCCACCTTGAGAGTAAACAACCTAAGAATCGACTTGACTATGACAAAATTTAAAAAAGCCGACGCATCATCTCAAAATTACTACAGGGCTTCATTTAACAACTTGACAAGTTCTAATGGAAATACTCCAATAATATACACGGATGGGTCCAAAACAGCAAGTGGCATGAGTGCAGCTGCTGTTTTAGGAGAAAGTATATACAACATCAGCCTCCCAGTAGATGCAAGTATATATACAGCAGAGCTGCATGGCATACTTTTGGGCCTGTCCAACGTACAGTGTTTGTTCCTCTAATGAGTGGACTGTAATTTTTGCTTTGTTCACCGGATGGCAATAGCGGTAATCTGGTACTATGTAATTTAGTTTTGTACTCACTTCGTGTGGAGCTTCACCTGGACTTCACTGGTCTTCTTGTATATAGATACTTCCTGCTGCAGGGCTTCTGCTCGCCTGAGTCTTATGGACACACAGTTAATTTAATGGAGTCTGGTCAAACACTAATGCTCCCACATGGAGACTTATTATAAAACACTGCTCCCTCATGGAGTCTTACGTTGCACTTGAGTCACACACTATGCTCCCTCATGGAGTCTTAATATACACTGAAGCCACTGCCAACCAAATCACATCCGGTTGGGCTCTAGTTCCTCTATGAAGCTTCCCTCCATAGAGGTACGATTTATACATAGTACCAAACATACCGCCCCCCTTGGAATCACCCAGATTCCAAAACAAAAAAAATATTATCGCACACAATTAGAGATTAAAAATAAGGGCATGGGTGTCTGGTACCTGTTTCACATAGACATAGCATAATTTAGAAAAAATCAATATTTACATTTCAAAAGCTTAAAGGCGCAGGAAGGGTAAGGTATGGAACTTCACGCAATCTTCACCTTGTAGGGGGCTGTCAACAAGGACTTTTAAACGAGGTTGAGGCCCACGGAAAGGGATAAACCAAACTTTAAAAAAAACACATTGAATAAACTTAATATACACAAATTCAGATACATGAAAACTAATAATAAAAGCACAAGAGAATATTTACATACAAGTGGGAAGCAATACCAACTTGTTTACAGGACAACGGAATACTCGGTTGCCAACACATACATCAACCACATGAACAATAGAATCAGTACCTGGATACACAGAAAACAACACGTGCCATAAGCCAAGAAGAAGGGAGTGAGTTCTCACCCCTGAGAAATACTACTGCTCCAGGCTTCAAATTTAGAACTTTATGATGCAATTTATAACTCATTTGTAAACTATTTAAATAATCACAAGACCACTTAGACCAAAAGCTCTGCATGAGCTGTTTCACAAGTTTCCATCTCTTTAGGATTCCTTCCGTTTCATCTAACAAACAATGCTTAGGAGCTGAGACCAACAGACCACCATTCAGAAAGTGACCATAATCATCAATAAATGGGCGCAGGCAAGAAATAGGTTTACTACCTTCTCGCTTCCTCTTAAGTTGCTTCAATTCACTACCAAAATGTTCAGATTCAACAGCTTTGACACACAAAAACAAAGCATCCCTTAGGCCCTCCACAGTGAGGGATCCAGTTTTTCTCTTTTCTTTATTTTTCTCCTTAGGAATAAATTTATAACTCAAAATATAAGCCACAATTCCTTTTATCCTCATAAAGGATGATATTTTATTTATGAAATTCACCACAGGCCAATATTCTTCTGGAGAATTAATTACACATCCTGTCACAATCGGGGTTTTATGTTTTAATTCAGGTAGATCAGTGCCCACAATAACAATAAAGGCTGCACAAGACCACTTGGACTGAGGCTCCGAGCACCAAGGTGGGGACTCAAACCATATCCGAAAATTCTTTAACTCTCCAGGCAATAATCCTCTGCATGCAACATCAGCAGAGGTTTCCAAATTATTCACATGAGAAAATTTACTTTTTATAGTGGAATTAATAATATCTACCTCTCTATGACAAACAAATGTTTTTAACTTGTAAAGACTAGGATGTATCCAATTTAACACAATAGTTGGGTCATTCCAGACATACACAGGAATATCCATACACTCGGCTGCTAATAAATCATGCTCGTAAAGTAACAACTTTTTCATTAGGTGCGCTTCAAGCAGCTCAAGACGGGCAATTGTTAATTTCTTTATTGGTGAGAGTTTTGTTTTACACATAAGTAAAGACACTTTTGCCTTTTCATCCAACCTCCCACATCTAATATAGACCACAGCAGCAAAACCCTTTTTGCTTGCATCACAAAATCCTAAAAGTTGGATATCACTCATGGGAATATTATGTAAACCTTCAAATCTAGGTATATTAATATTGGATAACAAATGCAGGGACTCCAAACTCTCATTCCAATGTTGGGAATATATTGAATCCACCGACTCATCCCAATCATATTTTAATTTCCACAATGTTTGGAAGAAATACTTCCTAAAGAACACACCAGGAGCAGCAATGCCCAAAGAATGAGACAATTTTACATTTGGTGACCAAACAATTCTCTTATTCACAAGAGTAGATTTTTTCATTAAATCTGGACAGATATGAAAAGACAGACTATCACTTTTGGAATTCCAATGAGTTCCTAATAACTTTACACCAAACTCACTCTCATCACAGTTTAAACAAGACTCACTATAGTCATTGGGTAAATCACACAAAGCTTCCATCTCATTTGAAAGCCAATTTCTCATTTGAAAATTAACACAAGAGAAACGTTTCACAATATGTCGAGCCAGCTCTCTAGCTGAATCAACACTCTCGGTTCCACTACAGAGGTTGTCAACCACCACATCACGTGGTACAACACTTTTATTCAGAGGAAATTTATCCCCTTTATCAATTTGCAATTGCTCAACACAATTATGAGCTACACATGAGGCTAAAGTTACCCCTTTAGTATTGGTCACTAACTCCCACTCCTCTATGGGGTCACACTCACTAAATCTTAAAAGAGTAAGGTGGTCAACATGGCGTGGAAGATAAAATTTATTTGTAAATAATTCAATACTTTTTATATGTCCCAGAATATCATACTCATTCATAAACTTATTATATTCAAATTTTAATTTAATACTTTTATTTTTATTTTGGGATTTTTCAAGTCTCAACAATCTTAATTTTGTACTGTTAAATGAACCTTCTAGTTCACTAATATTAGGCTTGATTAACACAGGAGAATTATAGTTTCCATTTTCTGTCCCTTTAAATTGATTTTCTGTAAAATCCTCAACAGGATCTCCATAACTAGAATTAGGCACATATTCAAAGCCTTCAAATTTATATACTGCTTCACACAAATTACTGTTTTCATTTAAAGGTAAATTAACGTTAGTGAAAACACAATTAGAATTTTTCTTAACAATTTTAACACCCATTCTACTTGCAAGTGACAAACACTCATAGTATTTATCTTGAAAATCCATTAATGTATTACTTTCTGCTTCAGGGATCTCTTCTCCCAATTCAATATAAGTATACAATATGTCATCATGCAATTGTTGATAATCTTTGTAAATATCAGGTAGATCATTAACCCTACTTTTAAAGTATTCTAATTTATTATCACATCTGGGGATTTCAGAGATTAACTCAGTTGCAACACCTAATAATATATTTATTTTTTTAATTAAAACTGCTCTCCTATAGCAATTTAATTTCAATTCTCTCTTTAACTTGTCTACAGACATATTTGACCAATGTAAACAAACAACACAACCTTACTGAAAGGTAACCTGCCCAGCTATAGCCTGAGCCAATCACAGC
This sequence comes from Gonocerus acuteangulatus, assembly GCA_946811695.1. Taxonomy (NCBI): domain Eukaryota; kingdom Metazoa; phylum Arthropoda; class Insecta; order Hemiptera; family Coreidae; genus Gonocerus; species Gonocerus acuteangulatus. Next base: position 46,353,492 of record OX328126.1, read on the forward strand.
CAACACAATAGGCCTACTTGAATAAACACAACTACAGGAAGTCCTGCCTTGAACCACAATGTTCCATAAAACACTATAAAATATTTAATTATGCCCAAAAAGTATATATATATATATTGCCCTGGACTCGAAATTACAATAAATCAAGTCTCAAAAGTAATAAACACAACACAAAAGGCCATAAATTACACAATTAGTACACATTTTTATTTAACACTTTTGATTACAAATTATCACTAAAAACCAGGCACCAGACACCAACTTACCATCATTCGGCCCGATTGGACCATATGTTTGTTCCTCTAATGAGTGGACTGTAATTTTTGCTTTGTTCACCGGATGGCAATAGCGGTAATCTGGTACTATGTAATTTAGTTTTGTACTCACTTCGTGTGGAGCTTCACCTGGACTTCACTGGTCTTCTTGTATATAGATACTTCCTGCTGCAGGGCTTCTGCTCGCCTGAGTCTTATGGACACACAGTTAATTTAATGGAGTCTGGTCAAACACTAATGCTCCCACATGGAGACTTATTATAAAACACTGCTCCCTCATGGAGTCTTACGTTGCACTTGAGTCACACACTATGCTCCCTCATGGAGTCTTAATATACACTGAAGCCACTGCCAACCAAATCACATCCGGTTGGGCTCTAGTTCCTCTATGAAGCTTCCCTCCATAGAGGTACGATTTATACATAGTACCAAACATACAGACTACAATACCACACATAATACTGGGTACAGACTCCTTAAGTTGTTTACTCTCCTTAAAGAACATCTACACCACCAACCCGATCCTTGTTAATATATTACAAGAACTATCGAGACTAAAAGACTTACACACAATGGTAACAATGGTGTGGGTTCCAGGTCATGAGAACCTTGGAGAGACTTCAAAAGCAGACGAACAAGCAAAACTTGCTGCAACTAGTCGCCCGCATGACCAGCACTTACTTACATCACAAGACTTACAAACAAAAATAACACACACTATACTGAATAGATGTCAAGCAACGTGGAATGCACACAAGATATCCACCGCAGGAAAATAAAGTGCAGTATACAGCCATATTCGTCAGGAGAACTAAGGACGAGACGCGACGAAGTAATACTAACTGTGAGGAAAATCATGGAAAAGAAAGGAACCCAGACCCTAGCAATATTGAACATATAATATTGAACATCAGCAGCTAGAGACCTGCATTGCTCCATAATTCCCCAATCCTACCTGCCTGTTTAGGGGGGGCTAAATCCTAGCCCCCCCTCACTCTCCACTCTTCTCTACTAGACTCCACGCTCGTCACTCTCCACTCTTCTCTATCACTCATCCCGTCCAGGCCAGTTGTCCTATCAATATACGCTACCACTTACACGCTGCCTTTCATTCAGAGCCCTGGAATCTCCATCACACTAACACGACAGGATTGGACATACACGACTCAACCTTTCGTACCTCTTAAAAAGACAAGACAAACCACTATGTGAGGCATGCAACGTACTTTTAACTGTAAAACACTTACTAACAGACTTCCTTAAAAGAGGCAACTTACTGTTATCTGATAGGAGCCCACATATTGATACCATACTGACATACTTAAAGACGGCAAAGACATATAATAAAATATAGTTATACCACACATAACTCCCAAGTCAAAGTTTCTTATTTCAGGATAATATAACTCAAATTTCAACTCTACAAATATCATTATGGTTACTATTTATTATTACCATTAAAATTATACATTTAATTCTGTATTTATTTATTTTATTAATTGCTTATATATTTCTTTATTATTTTTTATTATTATTCTTTTCTTTATTTTTATTTTATTATTTATTCTCCATGTCCTTTATTTTTTAACTTTGTTACTGATCCTTGGCTTATAATTTATTATTTTATTTATTCTTTTTTATATAAATTCGTTTAGGGCAGATCACAATTGCTGTGCAGCTCTTAAAGTAAAATAAATAAATTTAAAAAAAAATTGTAATTGAAGAAATAAAAGAAAACCGAGAAAGGAAATAAAACTTTACACATTGAGTCTAGGTGACTGTGTCTTTTCTAATTCCAAGGAGGTGGCTATATATATACTATGTTAATACTAGATGAAATAGGCATTAGTGGATAGCATTAGAATCATACGAGAGTAATAGAGAAAATCCAGGTTTTAGAAGGAGATACTGGGAATCGATTAAAAATAAAGTGAAAAGACAGTCCAGAAAAAAACCCTGGGTGGAAAAATATCCACATTATTGGGTATATCCATAGCGGCAAAACGATTAACAGTTTAGTTGAATCCCACTCTTCAGAGCAGTTGATTGTAGTCTTAAAATACACACCAGTGACTTAGTAGATATTGAAGGATAATTCAGACGCTTCAAAAGTATACTCAGATCAGACCGGCAACATTTCACGTTTGAAAATTTCAAAATAATGTTCATCTGTAGAAATTTTCAACTTTTTCCCCTTTTTGTAATGAATTCCTAATATTTATTTTTGCTTTATTTTTCAATATGCTAAACAGTTTTTAGTCATTTTGTTCTAGACTTTTGTTCTTTCCATTAATAATAACAGAGTTCCTACTTATTATTTATGCTTTTCTTTTCAATATTTTATAGTGTTTATGGTATTTGTTTACTAAATATTTTCAATTTTTTATTACATATTTTATTATAAATAGTTAAATATATATGTACATATTTTCAATTTTATATTACATGACCATCCGTTCCCTATTAATCACGTATAATAACAGTAATATTATTTATTTAAAGCTTTGAACAAAAATGCCAGTTTGTCAGCCTTTTCACATCTAAATAGGTAGTTTCTCGTTTGACTATGAACAAAACCAAGGGTTGAAAACATTCTGTCATCCCCTGCAGAAGTTGCCTTTCCAATCATAAGCTGCTCTATTATTAACAGTTCTTTTGAGGAAATACAATATTGTAACGCAGATGAAGTCTTCCGCCAATTTAAAGCATTCACTTCGCTCACTACCTGCCAATCTGTTTTATCTTAATGTTAAAAGGAGATGTATTTGCAGAATTAAAAACAAAGAAAGGATCATAAAAGATACAGACTTTGAATAGATAAGAACGGTCAAGTTAGGGTAGGCTCTAGGGACAAAAATAAAGACAAAATGTTGAAATGGCTGAAAAAAAGGCAGAACTAGTTAGATTTAAGATAAAAAATAAACTAAAGTTAAAAAATATATAATAATAATTTTTTTAATAGAATCAATTGGTTTAAATCATTTTTTTTTTTTATGAAATCATTGATTTAAATCAATGATTTTTTTAAAAAAATCAAATGATTTTAATCATGATTTAAATCACTGATTTAAATCAATTGATTTAAATCGTTGACACCCTGCTTTGAATAGAAAAAAACGGTCAAGTGAGGGTAGGCCCTAGGGACAAAAGTAAACTTGAAATGTTGAAATGGCGGAAAAAAAGGCAGAACTAGTTAGATTTAAGTTAAAAAAATATATATAATAATATTTTTTTAATAAAATAAATTGGTTTAAATCAATATTTTTTTTATGAAATAAATTGATTTAAATCAATGATTTTTTTTAAAGAAATCAAATGATTTTAATCATGATTTAAATCAATTGATTTTAATCATGATTTAAATCGTTGACACCCTGAACATGAGGTAAATGCGTTTTACCTCAGGATCACCTGACTGGTATCTTTGGTATTCTTCCATCCACATTTATTGCTGAAGTAGGACCGTTAGAACGAGAAGTTAACACTCTTAAATTTAATAGCTAACTCGTGGCATAAATAACAGCAACCAAAGCTACAGCAATTATAGAGACTAAAATATAATAAAGAATGTTTAAAATCTTCAGACAGATATTATAAATGCCCACAATCAAATTACTCTATATTATCCAAACTAGGTCCATTAATCCATTCGAGACGATGATTTTTTTCGTTCACGGCCCCAAGGAAACAAAAAAAAAATGTTTAATATGGAAATCACACAATTCATAAGTGAATTCACATAAATAACATCATTGCACACCGAGTTTGTATCTCGCTTTTTGGCAAATTTTTATTGCAAGAAGCGGATTGAGCACCATTCAATTTTGTTTTCCTTTACTTCACAGATTTTATTAGTTCAAGCAAAATCATATTTCGGCGACTTATTTACTCAGAATAACTGATATTTGAACGTTACTGGTATTGCATACACGGTGTGCAGGACGTCTTATAGACTCGGCAATCAATTCCACACATTGTGTGTAATCTATCTCGAATAAGTTAAAAGAAGATTCCTGCAGTGTTCACATAAATTACATACTAGGAAGACAACCTGTTTTCAGAGAAGTGGACTGAATCAAAACTAACAAAATTGTGACTATCTAAGGCACTGTAACTTCTACCTAAGTCTTTAAATGAACAGCAACTTCTGTAAATTAACCTCTATTTCTTTTAGTAATGGTTAATTAAACTTATTATTCAGTATATAAGAAGGAAAAGGATTACTTTACCAGCAAATGCCATTACTATGTGATCATCAAGTAAACAGATTTTTCTGACAGTTCTCTCCTCTTGAAGTTTGGCCACAGACTTCTTTTCAACTCCCAAGACTACAACGTCTTTACCCCTCACACCAACCTAAGTAAGATTATTTTTCAGTAAATGATATGCAAAATTAAGAATATTTGTCTCTAAAACTTCACATTTACCGCAGTGGAGCCTTTCCGAACAGCTTCTTGGGCATATTCTACTTGGAGTAGATGGCCGTCTGGTGAAAATACTGTAATAGCACGGTCGTACCTTGCAGTGCTCATAGTTAATAAAAACGGTAATAACTATTACACTAGCTAACAAACAGTACAAGACAAAGATTATGCAGCGAAATTCAAAGAGTTTACTGCAAGTCAGGGAGTTTATAAACAGTGTTGCCTGGTCAGTAATTCCCTGGTAATTATACATATATACAATATATTAAATTGCCCATTTAGTCTGATTAACATGTCCAGTTAAATCATTTTTTATAGTTCATATTGAAAGAAAGAACGGTATCCACAGTTCATTGGCATAAAAAATTGATTTAATTGAGCATTGTCTTAAGATTTATATTTCACACTAATGCTTAAAGAGCTTCTTTAAACATGCCTAAAATAAAAATTTTCTATGATAATAATCTATTTTTTATCTAATGGTGACATTTGTTAATTTCGAGGAACTAGCAATTAATAACATTTAATAATAATATTTAACTGTTCATAGTCTGAATGTACCTCACCCTCCCCCCGCCGCTCTCGAAAAGATACGTTTTCCCTACGAAAAAGGTTATTTTTAGTTTTAGCTGTAAATCGTTTTCAATGAATTGGCCGGAATATAATTTATAATAATAAGAGGTATTAGGTTTTGGGAGGTATCTGGAGCATAAGTTTAACGAACAGTTTCGCGATCTTGATCTTTCTGAAGCATGGGCGTATATAAGTGGGGGGCTGCAGCCCCCCCCCCGAAATTTTGATTTGATGGTAAAAACTTGTTGTAAACCCCTTAAAAATAAATTAAATAAGATCACTTAGTTCATAAAAAATATTTTATTTTACGTCTAATAGGGTTTTAGTTGCCTAAAACTATTCCAAGCTCTAAATTTTTAGTATTCCATACTCCGGAAATGGTCTCAGCCCCCCCCCCCCCCGAAATATCCCCAGCCCCTCCCGAAATTATTTTCTAAATACGCCCATGTTCTGAAGTCTTATTGTTGGTGTTTGGCGTCATAATCTCCGAGAGTAGGTTTCCGCACGCTCAACTTCTAGATTTCTAATACTTTCAAGTTAATTTAACGACGCCCAAAACTATTCCTTTCTGATTATAAAATATATTTCGCAATGTTTCCTCTTCTCCAAACGTGACCAACATTAATACGCCTTACCTTGAGGATGCCTTACAAAATCCTTTGAGTGCCCAAACAAAAAACGCCCGATTCGCAGGAGCTATATCATCTTAGTGCGTTTCCATTCTTATCCCTAGTGACATTTGTAAACGAAACAGTTATTAGCTTAATTTGATCTTTCGTGAAAAATTACAAATACGTTTCTCATTTTCTTACCTTATTTGTAAGGTAACCAAATACGTTGCTCATTTTACTGTAGTATGCTATTTTTTTTTTTTTTTTAAAGAGACAAACAGTAGTAGAAAATATGCACAAGGCGACTTCGAATTCGCCCGGAACGCTCTATTCCAAACAACAAGAAATTGTTTCTCATTTCACATATCCTATTTTCCTTACAAATACATATTAGTACTAACAATTAAAAAAAAAACAAGCAATAAAAAACTAAACAGACAAAAAACCATTCAAATAAACGAAACCAACACATCATGGGTGCTCTGACTGTGACTGTCCCATTGAAAATTACTTCAGAAACGTTTTTGCAGGACATTTATTAAGCTTTCGAATGGTTACTGTCTATTTACCATGATTTCCAACCCGTTTTAGAGATATTTATGAAAATATTTGAAAATTCTAAAACTGCTCGTGTCTTAACAAAACAAAATTTTTTTTTTCTCAAAACCCAATATATATATATATATATATATATATATATATATATATATATATATATATATATATATATAGAATATATGAATATACATATATATATATGTATATACATATATATATATATATATATATATATATATATATATATATATATATATATATATATATCTGTTTGTTCACTAGCTGGCTCAAAAATGGGCCAATTTTAATGAACTTTGGAACAAAAATACTTTGCATGATTTCTAAGATCAATTTCATTAGACAGATTCCATCTACAGAACTTTGATTGATTTTTTTTAGCAAAATTAATGCGAAAAGAATCGTAACATTTTTGCTTCCTTAGGCTTGTAGGTACACTTTCTGTAGGTTCTTTAAAGTAGGGAAAGGAACACCATTTTTAAAGCGATATCTAAACCAATTTTTGAGAAAAGCGAATAAAAATATTTTCTTAACTAATTTTCAGTTCAGGTACTTAAAAAAAAGGATTCATTTGAAAGGTTTTTCTAGATGTTTGGCATTCAAGCCAACTAAATTAATTTACATTTCGGTTACATTTGGAGAAAAGGAAGTTAAAGAAAAAAAAATTGTTAACAGACATTTTTAAAACTTACTAAATTTTCTACAAAAACGGTTCTAAAGACATTTTCAATGTGAAGATCTCAGGCAGAGAAATCGGTGCTTAAAACCCCGAAAAAAGTGTTGACTTATTTTCTTTCAAAGGTTCTTTACATTTGTTTTCTTAAGTATATTATCGCTTGTTGTTTCTAGAATTAATTTTTAGCATTAAAATGTATTTTCTACTAAAACTTTATTCTTAAAATGAGAACGGATTTTTAGTTGTTTGTAATTGCTAATCACAGTAGCAGATTTAATTTGTTTTAGCTTTTTTGTATTGTTGAATGTGTAAATTTAATGTGGCAGAAGGAAAAAATTAAATAACTACACCAATTCCTTCACTATTCTTTTATTATGATCAACATGCTTATCGTATTTTTTGGACGCCACTTCAGGAGGACTTCAAATAATAAAAACATTACAACCCCCACCTTCAAGAAACGTCAGCAGACAGGGTCACATCACTGACGAGATTAATCATGGCTTCTATACATAAGCTGTTATATAGATATAACAGCAACCCACCGACCTGTGTGTTCTGGGCAATGATTTTTCTAAAACTATGCCTCTGTACATTAATTGGTTTAAAGCAACCCATTTGCTTGTATTGAACAACCTGTATATTTCCACAAGAAAAAAAAAATGGATCAACACATTTTCTAAAGACACAATATACTTCCAAGAATTTTGACTAACATCCATTTTTTGGATAAAGACAGGCCTAATTTGTTCATAAAAAAAGAGGAAAAGGCCCTCTCCCTCAAATGTAAGGGAAGTCGAGGGCAATAAAGAGGAAAACAGAATAATGGACACATTTAAACTAATGTCATTATATTAAGTTTTTAAATTTACAAACATAATAACTTTCAATAAATACAAAAAAAAAAATATCAACAATATAAACAAAAATTACATTATATTCAATACACATATTTACAATAATAAAGAAATTTACAAAAAAAAAAAAAAAAAAAAAAATCAATTACTATACTTGTATAAATTTACTTATGAATAATTTACAAATTGTACAACCATTATTTATTTATTTTTTCATGTATAAACAATATAGTACAATAAGAAAAGACATTTTGTACAAATAATCTGATTTTACTATTTGATAAAAAAATTATTTACAAATATACAACTTTCCAATTTTTATTCATCTGGCGATCTCTTGTATACTTTGCCAAATTTGGACATATACTTTCGAATAAAATCCCTTGCCTTATGCTTAACATTGTCATTGCATTCAAGCTCTTCCACAGATGAACAGTGTTTCAACTCCTTTACCATTACAAAGTGTGTAAGCTGGAAAAATGACAGAGTAATGAAAAATGTGGAAATTAATATATATATATTTTAAAAAAAAACACAGAATAAGTAATTAAATATTTTGATTCTTGTAGACTTCCACGGTCTATCTTACTTAATTTTTTAAGGTCTTATGGATATGACTGCATCATTGTGATAATAACCCAATTATTACAATGACACGGACATACTCAGAAGACCTTAAACAATTAATTTTGTTAATTAAAATAGTTGAAAATGCTGTCATAGTTAGAATTAAACATTGTATCTCATAAATTTAATAATTAAACCTAGGCTACTATGAAACTCCTAACTAATTACTACATCAGTGGTTTAATAGTAAAAAACAAAAAAAAAAAAAATGGTAAAGATTTGGTTTTTAAAGCAAGCTTCCTTACAACAGCTTACAGATCACAAGGGCCCAGAGGAGCAGATACTATAGAGGTATCTGAGTCACTGGGGGAAAGAGTGGTCAGTACTATGTTCCTACTGCCTCGGATACTAGTTCTCACCCTCGAATGATGACTAGAATTTCTGTGCAAGTCCAAGTTTCAAACTAAGGTCCTCCAGTATATAAGTTGAGTGCTCTACCACAGAAGCACCCTAACGTGCCCCCCATAATTGTTAATTTAAAAATAAAATTAATCTATATCGATGAATGCAATTAGAGGAGGTACATTATGAGGTATCTACCACAGTAAGTAAACTTCACTTATGTATCTTTGAGGAATGTGAGAAATAAACAAAATAATAAAAAGAGGTATCTTAAATATTAGAAGAGATGATCAGTTAATACTTTGCCTGTGAGCTTATTAAAAGATCTGTGCCCGCTGAAGTTTTTTATATTATCATAGGTATTTTGGATTGATGACAATTATATAAAAAAGTCATATATGAATTTATTTATTAAAATTTTTAGCTTATTTAAATTTATTATATGAATTAATGAAATAACATATATGAATTGGAAAACAACTAATTTTTGATTACGGGCTTGAGAAACCTTAAAGATCAAATGATATCAGCCGTACACACTGTAAGCTGTACACTACTGTCCTGACAGTCTATGAGTTAACACTGGAAAAAGGCAGTTCAATCAATACTAACATTGGCTAAGAGGATTTTCGTTTTTGAACCTACCTTTCTTGCAAGATGTTTGAAGTCTTCAGTATTAGTAATACGGGCAATCTTACAATCTGATTTCCTATAAGGATTTAGAAGTGCAACAACAACATTGGCCATTTGAACCCTAAATAAATCCTTAATACGACGCCGAGGACCACCAGATGTATCTGCCTCACATTTAGCAGCTCCTCCACTTCGAAGTTTCTTTTTCTCTTTTGCAAGCCTTTCTTTTGTTTCACGTATTTGTTTTTTCTTTATTCCACAACGGTAATCATCTTCTTCATCTCTTGGCTAAAACAAAGGGAACAAAATATTAAAGAACATTTTCTTCATTGTGTTTTAGTTTAATTAAGTAATTAAAAGGGATAGGATAGGAAGAATATTTGTGTGAAGCAATAAAAGATACAAAATATTAATAGAAAATTTTTTTACTCACACTAATAATATTAACTTGGACCAAACCCTCCCTCCTCTTTTTGAGAACTGGCGGAGTAGTTGCGACAAGAGGCACAGGAGGTGGAATATCTTCGAGTCTCAAGTCCTCAGGGGTGTATTCAATATCGTCATCATCATCCTTTTTTACATTCTCTTCTTCTTCAAATCCATCTTCTTCCTCTTCAAATTCCTAAAATATTGAATAACTTTTACGCTAACATAATAATATTTGTGTAGATGATAAAAAATGTATTTATTCCTCACAAAATTTAAAAATTATCATAGCAAGAGCATGTACAACATTAAGAAGAAATGTTCACCGAAGGCACAAGGGGATACGCAACAGTAATTTTTAAGCAGAAGATATTATAGTTGTAAATGGGTGCAAATATCTAACTTGGATTGAATTCTGCCTTGGCAAATACAGAGAAATGGTAGGTGACTCCTTGACTACAAACATTATGTACAAAGATCCTACATATTTCGATGTTGACACTGAAAATTTGATGTAGTGCTACCTGGCAGAGATAAAAATACTGAAACAATCCAATAAAAAAAAAAGTTATTAGAGAGGAGTGAATAGATAATACTGGAAGAGAGACAGATCGTTTTTATACAGGACAGGGATCTACAAATCACCTATTTTCTACTAAAATAATATTGGACAAAGAAAATGTGTTGAATTGCATCTTCTCTTTGTTGAATTTTGTGCAAGCACACCTTAAAATTAAAAAAAAAAAAATAAGTTGTTATAGATAGCTACAAGAGTTAGCTATTTGAGGAAAGTCATAAGCTTGACGAGGAAATCAGAAAAGATGAGAGAATTGAAGACTACTTTCCAAAATTTGGATTACAAATAAAGCCTGTAGAAACAAGTACTAAAGAACCTCAGGTTGGTAAGAGAGAACTAGGAAGTACTCTTAATCTAAGCGTGTACACATTTGCCAGTTACCTTAGAGGCATATTAGTAATTTAGGATAAAAGCAAAAAAAGTTGAAATTAACTCTTATGGAGAATGATAGAAGACTAAGTTATTCAAATACTTCTAATGTTCTTTTCAATACAAATTTTGAAATATCAAGGAAAACAATTTTCGGAGAGCCCAATCCTGAGAAAAGTTTTTTGTTTCTTCAACTGGAATGACGATTTGAAAATAAAGATTTAATTTATGGTCAACCTGATAGGGTCTTTTGTCTAATAAGAAGTGGAGAATAAAAAGTGGAAAGAATGGCACTCTTCTTGTTGCCAACAATGATTTTATATTATATTAGTGAGACATGTACAAGAAATGACGAATGGTTGTGGATTTGTAGAAGCCAAAATTATAGGACCTAAATTGTTTGAGCCTAACTGCAAAACACAATGAGTTCATTTATAAAATAGCGACATAGGTCAAAAACCAAAAAAATACAGTTGTGCCTTAAGTGGTGACCACATTAGGATAGTAAAAAAATAGAATTGTCATTAAGATAATAAAGGGATTGTAGGATGATTACACACTTACCTTCTCTTCTTCTTCCTCCTCTGTTGTCGAATCATCATCGTCTGATGACTCTTCAGAATCTGAATCTGAATCTGACAAATGAGGAACAGAATCTTCTGTGGGGATTTGCCATTGAGATTTCCTTGTTTTAGTATGGTAGTAATAAATTCTTCCTTCCTTATCTTTTGCAGACCGCCATTTTGGAGGAAGTTTAATGGGGAACACTCTAGCCACAGGTGGTATTGGGGGTAGTAGAGCAGTAGTAAGGCTAACAGCTGGACTGGGACTAGGTGCTGAAACAGTAGGAGCAGGGGCACCGACAAGGGAAGGGTTATTCAGTAATGTTGCTGGAGCAGATGTAGGAGGAACAGAAGGGGGTGGAGCACTCGTAAGAGGTACTTGTGAAGGAAGGGGAGGTGTTGTAAGGGTCACAGCAGAACCAGGCAGAGGAGGGGCTTGGACTGGAGGTGTAGGCAAGGCAGGATTAGGAGCATAAACTTGAGCTGGGGGAGGATTATAAGGGAAGGGTGGATATGCTGGGAGAGGAGGTTGATAAGGAGGAGCGATTGGAGGATGTGTATATGGTGGAGGATGAAATCCAGCAGGAGGTGGATTAGAGAAAGATGGTGGGCCGTCTATAAATGTAGGGGGAGGCTGAGGGGGACCCATGAAAGGAGGAGGAAAAGCTGGCGGGCAACCGCCAAAAACCATTTCAGCGCCATCTAAAAAATAATTACAATCTGTTATCAAATATAAAACAAGTAATACAAATAAAGGCCATAGTATAAAACAAGTGATACAAATATGCTTCCTATTTACTTCACTTGTTTTAATGAAAAAATTACAAATAAAAAACAAAGCAAACATATTTGAATCACCGTTATTTTCGAGATTTGAAACATGAAATTTTCTATTTGGCACTTCCGGATTGAAACATGAGTGTCTTATGAGCATTTATGACGTCGATAAGTGTGTCTAAAGGGAAGGAGGAAAGATGCTAAAATGTGTAGTATAAATAAACTAAAGCGGTCTATTAGAAGTGAGGTTTTACTCCACAATCAAATTGTTAATTTTCCTGTACTGGCCATTATTTTTATAACAAATTTTCCTTAATTCTAATCAAGAAGGCAAGGTTGAGCAATAGCCGTGAAAATAAGGTCGGAAAATTCCAAGCCTAGACGTTTTGATTGGATCTAAGGCACTGCAAGATGATTCTAAGACTCTTGCTAGACATTTCAGCACTAGCTGCCACAATTTGCAAAACTGTCTAACGAGAGTCTTGATCTTTGCGATCATCTTGCACTATCTTAGATCCAATTAAAATGTTCGGCTTTCGGTATTAACTTTATTTATTGGTAAAGATTGCATAAACAAAGTTTCACACAGGTGTTCAATCATGTACCCAAGCATAATTTTTCTGATCTAATTTTTCAATGCTCTTTTTCGACTTTGTACCAGGGAAAATTTCTTGGAGTGATTTTCCATAATCCTTACATATTATAAGTTTGTTAAGCTCTATAAAAATTTAGAGACGTGTGTTCAGTCATTCCCCACTAATTAAAAATAATCAAGGCTTTTCCGGCCACCTTGAAAGTTTTCTAAAATATCTTGCATGCAGCTGGGTTTTCATTCATGACCACTTTTTCCTACTACCTGTTGGACTATTTTGCCTTTCTTCAATCAAACTGTATTTGTATTTTAGTGAGTTTTAGCTCCTGAAGAGGCATGTTGTATGGCATGAAACATTTAGAGCAGAAATAAATTAATGAATTTACTTTGTTATTTGTTTTTTATTGACCTTCCCCTGGTATATACAGGTTGTTTCAGGGTTAAGTGGCCAAACTGAAAATATGAACTAAGGACCTCAAAACAAGAAAAAAAATTCCCCTGAAGGTATGTCCGCAAACGCTTTGTTTAGCAGATATTCACACCTGAAGATTTTCATTGTTTTGAATTATTTACGTTATGTGAAAAGTTTGTAAGAGGCTTTTGCAGATTACTCATCATTATTCCTTCAATTTATACTAATGGTGAATATGCCAGGCAAACAGACGATTACCAAACAAGTATCTTTAGCTCCATGTTTCAACATCTTAGAGAAACTGGTACGTTTGCTATAATACCACGAGCTAATGGTATTTTTTCCCTTCAAGAAATGAAGAAAGGAGTGCAGCCATATTACAATATTTAGATGATAATCCAACTTGCAGTTGCTTGAAGAGCTGGAGCAGAATTAGATATTACGCCAACTACAGCATGGAGAACTCTTATTGCAGATGTACTTCACTAATATTATTATCAACGGGTAAAAAAATTAATTACCGCAATATTTTCGACAAATTAGACATTTTTCAGATTGATACTTAAATGAAGTTGAGCATAATCCACAAATTTCAGGAAATAATCAGAAAAATAATCCACCTCTGGTTGCACGAAAATCCCCATGCAATGCTTAATCTTTTAGGGACTATCTAATAGGAGCTTATTGGAGGCCTGGCAGCCTGAGAGTCCAGGGCAGCTGACGTGCCCCATGGCCTGAATGCTTTTTAGCTGTATTCACGGTTCTGTTTCTTTATACGTATAATTTTTTTTTTTTCTTTTCCTATCATCCAAAGTTTACACCTGAAGTACCTGGAGTAGTCCCCACTTCTATCTAATATTTCCTTCATAATCAGAGTCCGATGAAAAATTAACATCGCTTTCAGATTTACAAGCCAGTAATTCCAATAATTCTTCATCATTGTACAATTTTCTAGACACATTGAAAACAATATATGACAGAGATAAAGAATGCCAGTAAACTGTAGAAAACCAGAGAACAGGCTGAAGGCTAAAACTGCAAGGGATAAGGACAAGTATTGTCATAAAGTCGGGTAGACAAAGGACAAGGGATCGTAAAGGGTCCGTACAAGTGTATAAATTGCATTTGAATGAACTCTAGTAGCAAGGAAAAATACTAGATCATGTCCCATCAACCAGTAGATGGAGCTAGGGTCAGAACTAATAACAAGACCACAGTCCTCTAACGCTAAAAAGAGTGAACTGATATGTCAGTCTACAGGCCACGGGGATCGGTCCGCTCCGAACTGATATATCAGTCTACAGGCCACGGGGATCGGCGTGCTTGAACTGATTTATCAGTCTACAGTCCATAATGGGTTAAGATAGATGATTTGGTAATCGGAAATCACCTGGCATATTCATGATGGTTAGCATTAGCATTACCACTGCAAAAACCGTACACAATCACCATATCGGTACATTTACCATTAGAATAAATTGAAGGCATAATGATGAGTACTCTGCGAAAGCATCTTACAAACTTTTCACAAAATGTAAATAATTCATAACAATTAAAATCTTTATGTGTGAATATCTCCTAAATAAAGCGTTTGCTGATTAATGTTAAGTCGTCAAATCAAAATGTGAATGAAACTGGCAAAAAAGTACATAATTAATACAACATATTTGAGTCAGACTTCTAATATTACATGCAAGTCTAAACGAATCCTCTATATTTTCCAAATATAATAGAATTTAATAAATGCTAATATTATTAATAATTTGATTCCTGGAATCATTTTGAGAAAATAGAATGCTAAAAAACACAAACCAGGAGGAGGATGAAATGGAGGCTGCTGATAGTAGCCCTGATTTGGATCCATTTGCGGAGGTGTAGGTACAGGAGGTCCGAGCATTTGTGCATGTTGTTTAGCCCATTCTTCCATTTTACGTTGCCTTTCTTCTTCCTCAACTTTCATAGCAAAAAGCTGCCGTCTTTCTGTTTTTGAGAGGCGATTAATAGAACCATTGTGCCTATAAAAAATTGAATTCTATGTTAAATAGTAATAATATTGAAGGGACGATTTTTGGAGCAATTCCTCAACAGTTAGTACTACTCCTTTCCAGGGAAACACAATACAGGGCAACGCCTTGCTCCGTTCAGAAAGATGATTGATGGACATATAGAATAATTAACTTAATGACCACTTGGTATATATTAGAATTTAAACTAACTCTGTAATTTTAGTTATGATCTGTAATAACAAGGCGCTATATCTAGAGGTAACAAAGCTTTGTTAAGGAAAATTGGTGTGAAAATAATGAAACTGCCAAAGATAAACGGAAAAATGATTGAGTTGAAAACGGAAATTGTATCTGTTTCAAGGAATGCAAGCTGGTAAGAATTATTTTCTAATATTTTAGTTGTTAATCAATTAATTTTTATTTTACAAATGTGTTGCATGATTAAAAGGGTACAAATATTGATAATATTCACATCCTTAGATCTAAGAATGGTCAGGAATAACATTTTTTAATGTCAGTACACGAAGTCATTTGCGTGCACCTAGGGATCAAACTCTTGTCTCCAGTATACTAGCCAAGTAATATGTATTCCTCTTGTAGTATTTAATTAATTTCTAATACAGTTCTGTATCTAAATAGATCAAAGATAAAAACAGTAAGGGAGTCGTTAAATTTCAAAAATCATACAAAATGAGCTCATTATAATAAAAAAATAGGGCAAAACGTTTTTGTTATATGACTTCAAACCACCGGATGATTGACAACTTAATTTGTTAAGTATTAGATTTCTGCCTCACTTAATAATTAGTAAGCCATTTATTTAGTCTAGGCATAGCTTTGCTCATTCATTCTTCACCATAATAACTAGATTAAGCAAAAATGATTGACCACCTGAAATAATTGTCCAGAGCAATACACAAAGATATTATTTGAAACTAATTTGAAAAAGTCACCTTTCATCTTGCTGAATACGGGATTTCCTCCAATCTCCAAAACCTGATTCTGAAGGAGATTCTCTTCCTCTTTTCCTATCCCTGAGGTTATTGCTGCTGCCATATCTATTTTCCTTTTCATAGTTTCTGTTCTCTTTTTCATAATTCCAATGTCTAGTAATAAAAAAGAAGAAAAAAGTAGGAACATGTTTAAAATACTTGAAGTAAAAAAAGGTAAATCGAATAAATCATCAAAGAGCACGAATAAAAGTATTCTGGTTCAGAAGCAAAGCAGTCAGTAAAGGAGATTTGTCTACTTTGATCAACAACCCTTGGGTATTCAAATTATGTAGAATTGACTTGACTGTTGTAAGTAAATATTGGCTTGACTAATAGTATATTATAAATAAGTAATACAAAAAATGGAATCCTCTCCTTTGAAATTTACAAAATTAGAATGTATATAAATCAGGAAATGTGGATTAATTTAAGTAAGTCTTTTTTTTAAATAACCTCTACTGTTATTGTTATTGCTGTTTGTGTTATTGTTTGTTTCATTGTTTGAAAATTATTCAAATTTACATTTTGTTGTAACTGACCTGTCATAAGACTGATTTTCTCTAGGATCGCTGTAATAACCCCTATCAGCTTCTCTTTCATGTTCTTTCATTTGTTCTATTCTTTCTTTCTTTGGAATTCTGAATTCCTGCTTAAGATTTGACCATGAATTTAGAAGCTCACTGGCTTTTAGAACGATCTTTTTCTCCATTTCTTCGTCCTTTACCATAATCTTTTCTGGTAATTCATTTCTCTCTGAATCACCTGGACTTGAATCCTCACCTGTTTCCATCTCCAAGCTAAAAAAAGTAAGAATTACAAAAACACAAGCACCATTCATTTTTTGAACACTAAAAAATCACACAAAAGAATTAAAGTAAAGTTATAAAATGCAAAACTATTCTTTAAGTTGCTATCTGATGCCCTTGAAAATAAAATAATTGTTCATCAGAATTTAATACCTGTCCTTAGTATCTGTAGAGTCCTCACTCACATTGGCCCACTTTTGAACCACATTTAATACTTTACTATCCTGTAAAACTGTTCTATTGGCTACAGGAAGCATGGAAAGGATATTGAGAATCTGAAACAGAGAATGCAGAAAACAAATAAATAGAAGAAAAAGCACAAACAACAAAAAAAGTTGCAACTAAAACCATAATTAAAGAGAGGTCCTTGTTAAAGAGTAGAGGAAAAGGTGTAAACCCTCTTCCTCTACTCTAAACCCTCTTTTGTTTTTAATTTAAAGTTATTTTTATTTTGAAAAAGTCTACATTTTCGCCTGTCATTAACAACTTTAACATGTTAAATAAATGCGAGAAAACAAAACAATGACTAATATAAATTATCTCAGTGTGAAAACGATGATTTATACAATGGTTTTAAAAGAGCGCCAAAATGGGGTGTAAATACTATTATTTCAATTTTAACATCCATTGTTTTAATTACGAATTTTAGGACGGGTTATCTATAGGTTACCACCCTTTTCTAGCCAGGATAGGGCTGATGCCTTTTCTTTTTTCTAGCGAAAAGCCACAACCCCATAGTGGGAATCGAACCCACAACCTTTGGCACGGAGTGTTAAGTGCTCATGCCTTAACTCAAAAAATGTCACTAAAAATAATTTAGAAACAGGATAAAACAATGCAAAATGATAGAGAATTTATTTATTCCATAAAAACAATTATTATTATTCATTATTATTAATTTACAGAAATGCTAAACATGCTCTTTCAGCCCCTACAATCTAAGTGTGCCCATATTTGTCACATAACACATTTCACCCATGCCTCCCCAAGTGTTTTCAGGGAACAAAAAATTCAAATTTTATCACTTTAGTCCGGTTTCCAGCAAAATTAAGTTCCTGGAGAACATTGCGTTATTTCAAAAACCCTTTAAATGGGAGCCCATATTTAAACCAAGAAAGGGTGCCCATATTTACACCACCACATCTAAGAAGGACGACAACTATCATATGTAACCTAAAAGCGTGCGTGACTTAAGGTGTGCTTCAAAAAGTCGCTCAAGATCTCTGCTTTCCGGGTATTTGAAAAGAAAGCCATTTCACACAGCTCTTAAAAGTTTGCAGGTCAGAATAAGCATCAATTTGCACAATTACTTACAGAACATCCACACAACTTGAAATAATAGTTCCAACTGATCTTAAAATTAGCAAAAGGCGCCATATACCGTCCCATCCTCTTCACCAGTCTTCAATGTCTACATAGTCACTATGGAGGGGTGCCCATATTTACGTCTGTGTCCATTTTTACACTTTTTCCTCAACTCAAAAGGCAAATGTGCCTAAAAAATCATGCAGCCAGGAGAAAGTAGAGCTGACATGGAAGATCTTAAGAAATTAAAGGTAATGCAGATCAAATTTATTACGAAAGTAACCATTGCTAATGAATCAAAGGAGATATTCTTAAAACACAGTCGGTTCAAAGAATTACTGACTGAATTAGATGACTTTTTTCATTTGTGTGCATGCTATGTCATTGGATAACAGATGACTCACAAGCAAGTTGAATTTATAAGCTAATAAAGATATTTTTTTATTACTTTTGAATTGCATACTCTTAACTTAAGCTAAAATTAACCATAAAAAATGTTGTTAATCAATAACTATGACATATATAAAATACTAGCTGAATGCCAGTGCTTTGTCACCGCAGATAAGTAGTTGTTTAATTGCGTTAAATAATGTATCATCAAAATTAATGATTCTATATCATTTTTTGCAGTTTATTATAGTATGGTTCCCAACATACTATATGTTATACATCAATTGATAAGTAATCAAAGCATAATATTTCTTGACACTGGGCGCTCCGGACCAAACAAGAAACAGATAACCTTGAGATAACCACTTATCTATACTTTACCAGCAACAGCAGTGTAACCAATACGGGTTAAATTTTGTTGTAAATAATAATGTAGGTTAAAATTTGTGAGCATTACCAAGAAGAGTGTTCTGACTGGGGTTGCTGATGGGTGAGGAGGTTGTGCAAGGGTTCGAGATATTATTATTTTGGATGGACCATCACCATGTAGCGTAAACTCTATGGGGGACAAGTTGAAATGAACCGCAATTAAAATGGTAATTTTGTTCGCCATAGCGTAAACTCTATGAGGTACAGTTTATTTCTAGTAACTCAAGGACTGCCATCATAGTTGAAATTAACTGCAATTAAAAATAATACTATGAAATAGATATAGGTAACAGCCGTTCTGTTATCGTCCTAGCAACGCATTCTGCCTAGGCGAGCATGCTCTCTTTAAAACTAAAAATTCAAACCCCTCTAAAAATACTTAAAAATTTGAAAGAAAGAACACTTTATTAAAAATTAAAGTGAGGCTGCCCAAATAAATGGGGTTGCAAAACCACACAGCTCATCAATCAGTCTTCGGATAAATGTTATTATGAATTATTTTGGTTAATTTATTTATTTTTTAACACTGCTATACCGGTTTAATCTTTAAGACAAAGTGGTTTAATCCAAAGAGTTGGTTAAATAAAAAAAAAAAACTTTCTAAGCGAGTGTTTACATCCTAAAGGGAGTGTCCATGCAAAACTTTTCTGTCGAGTGGTTTGGGCTGGGCGATGATAGTCAGTGAGTGGTATTTGACAAATATATAGTAGATTAAGCACACATAATTTTGAAATATCTTTCTAAACAATTGCATATAGATAGATCAGGAACAAGTTACTAAGGATAAAATAATTACTGTCTATGACCATGAAATCCCTGTCACCTAAATATTTAAAACCTGAATTTATAATTAAATAATTTATTTGCAAAAATAAACTACTTTTTTCAATTTTTGTGGTCAAATCATGACTAGTAAAGATTTATGTTTAACTACTCAAGAAAATATACAGCATATATTTATTATATTTTTAAATGATGTAATATTAACTAATTGTATAACGTACTTGTAATAAATATGCATTTGTTTTATGAAATGTTCTTTTAAATATCTTCCATTCTCAATGTTTTAGAGTTTCCCTCTCCAAGCCCTGAAGAAGGCTTGCATGTCAAGCCGGAACGTTGACAGAAATATAATTCATTTTAGTTATAAAATGTAGTTTTATTCAACTTAAGACCAAACAACGATTATTAAAACCTCACTTCTCAGGCTTTATTTTTAAGTAGTCAAATTAATGTTATTTTTTTTTTACATTTCTAATGAATTTCGCATTATTTATTCTGGTAAAAAAAAAAAACCCTTGCAGAAGATGCAGGACTCTAACAAATAATATTTCAAATAAATCAATAACCGACAGGTTTTGTTTTAGAATTTTATTTTTAAGTTATGATTACGGTAATTGTATACCAACCATGTGAAATTCATGAATGAAATTTATAATACAATTTAAGAAGTATTAACCAGTCTAACTCACTTCCATTCGTAATTCTGGAGATGATCGGTTATCCAACATCCATGACCAAAGAAGACTTAAGCCATGATAATCCAGAAGAAGTCTCAAACATCGAATATCAGCTGTTTGAGCTATTTCTAAGAGTTGCTTTCGAGAAGTATCTTCTTCTGCACGAACCATGAGACGGCTGAGTGTGAGGGTGTGCTTCTGATTCTTTACTCCAGTAGTAGCCAATTTTTCGATTTCCTCCTCCAACTAAAATCAAAACATGAAATATTAATAATTGCAAGAGAAGTAGGTAATAATTGGGCCATATATGTGGAATAAATGAGTTTTTAGCTTCATAGCATCAAGCTTAAGCAAATGACCATGGGTGTTTTGGTGGCGAGCCATACCAAGAGTGATGTCTCAATTGCCTAAAAATGGGTGGCGACTGGACCACACATACAGAGTCCTAATAGGTCCTGAAAAAGAAGCAAGGAGGCCACAAAACAAGAAGGGCGATTTGTAAAATCCATTAATACAAAAAATAAAAATGAAGTGCTATATTTTTGATGAATCGATCCATAAGAAAATGAAGAAAAGTGAATAAAGTACCGATGCTTGCAAAATTGTCTGAATACAATTTTAAGACAAACTGGCAACACTATATGGTTGATAAGAAATAGGCATATGAACATGATTCTCCAAATGAATGTTTTTTTTTGTTGTTTTTTTTTTAGTTTAACCGCAAATCAACTATTTGGATTTTAACGCCAGACTATCTACAGGTTGCCATTCTTTATAATGCCAACAGCACGTGGCCGGTCACCCATTCAGGTACTGGCCATGCCTGACATTGCTTAACTTCGGTGATCAACGGGAACCGGTCAATTCAACGTGGCTACAGCCATTAGCACAAATGAATGGTGTTAATAACTTTCTAACTATGCAGCTCAATGAAATGGTTAAACAACTAAAATCTGAGATAAAAAGTTTATGTTCTACTTTTAGCTTCTCCAATGTCAGATACTTTGCTGAAACATTTCAAAAGTAAACTGTATTTTAATTGTGCCATTATATACCGGGTGTCCCATAAATGTCTAGTCATATTGTGGGAGATGATAGAGAACCCTTAGGGGAACAAAAAACGTCATTTTATTGTTTTTTCGAGACAAACGTGTTTTTTAGAAGAATAATCGTTGTAGCTCCATGACAAGTGGTTCTACTAGAAAGGAAGTGAAACCAATCGAAAGCTGAGTAAATTTACTCTAAGACTAGTTGGGAGTAAATATAAAAAGGAATGAATTTAAGTACGTCTATCTTAACAAAAGAAAGCTTTTCTAAATTTCCTGACTTTTTCTTGATATTTCTTACCAGCGTTACTCTTCAATGGGCAGGATCTGAGATTTCCGGGTTTCAGAAAAACTTTCTCATTTAACCAGCTTTCCATTCATTTATCACAAGCCTGTGTTACTGAAGTATGTGAACGATTTAGGAATAGAAGTGTTAATAAAAACATGGATCTGTGAAAAGAAAATTAAATTTTTTTCTTCAGTTTATTCAAAAAGCTTAAAAGAAATATTTATTTTTGTAAATATTTACTTAAAAATTGAGTAAATATTTACTTGAAACAATAAAAAAATTACTTCCACGAAAATATAAAAAAAATTCCTAAAACAGTAAATAAATAAAATAGACATTTATTTTGAATTTATTAATTACAGTAACAAATACTGGGTCCAGGAGGTGGCCATTAATGAACCCCAACCACACATTAACCTGAAAAATTATTATTTTTACCTGGATAACGCATTTGAACACATTTTTACAGGTATTTATAATTAAAAAAACCAATGCTTTACCTTGAATAGATACTGATGGCCACGCGTGTGAAACGCACTGGGATTCTCGTGAGCCCATGTGTGTTTGTTATGGTAATTAAATATCCAATCCCTAATAAATAATGTGTTGCTAATAAATAAGTCCTGTAAAAATGTGTTCAAATGCGTTATCCAGGTAAAAATAATAATTTTAATATTTTAATATTAATTACAATAACTAATACTGGATCCAGGAGGTGGCCATTAATGAACCCCAACCACACATTAACCTGAAAAATTATTATTTTTACCTGGATAACGCATTTGAACACATTTTTACAGGACTTATTTATTAGCAACACATTATTTATTAGGGATTGGATATTTAATTACCATAACAAACACACATGGGCTCACGAGAATCCCAGTGCGTTTCACACGCGTGGCCATCAGTATCTATTCAAGGTAAAGCATTGGTTTTTTTAATTATAAATACCTGTAAAAATGTGTTCAAATGCGTTATCCAGGTAAAAATAATAATTTTTCAGGTTAATGTGTGGTTGGGGTTCATTAATGGCCACCTCCTGGATCCAGTATTAGTTATTGTAATTAATAAATTCAAAATAAATGTGTATTCTATTTATTTACTATTTTAGGATTTTTTTTTTATTTTCGTGGAAGTAAATTTTTTATTGTTTTATGTAAATATTTACTCAATTTTTAAGTAAATATTTACAAAAATAAATATTTGTTTTAAGCTTTTTGAATAAACTGAAGAAAAAAATTTAATTTTCTTTTCACAGATCCATTTTATAAACACTTTTAGTGATTTTATAAACACTTTTGTTCCTAAATCGTTCACATATTTCAGTAACACAGAATTGTGATACATGAATGGAAAGGTGGTTAAATGAGGAAGTTTTTCTGAAACCCGGAAATCTCAGATCCTGCCCATTGAAGAGTAACGCTGATAAGAAATATCTTGAAGAAGTCAGGAAATTTAGAAAAGCTTTCTTTTGGTAAGATAGGCATACTTAAATTCATTCATTTTTATGTTTACTCCCGACTAGTCTTATAGTAAATTTACTCAGCTTTCGATTGGTTTCACTTCATTTCTAGTAGAACCACCTGTCATGGAGCTACAACGATTATTCTTCTAAAAACCAAGTTTGTCTCTAAAAAACAATAAAATGACGTTTTCTCCCTTATGTGTGAGAATTCGGAAAATCGTCACATAACATTTTTTGTTCCCCCAAGGGTCCTCTATCATCTCCCACAATATGACTAGACATTTACGGGACACCCTGTATAATTTTATTCTGTGAAATTACTTTTATATTATTTTGTAAATCAAACATAATGCTGATATGTACCATATATTATTTTTTTCTGTTCAAGACTATGAACAATTTACCCCCTCCAACTATTCTTTTTAAACATGAATGATGATCTATGACAGACAACTAGAAATAGCTGTTTATTTTTTTTTTTTTTTTTTTTTTTTAAATTGATCTTTATTGATAATTTACAATCTGTACAGTTAATGTACAATAAGTAAATATGGTCACAGTGAATAAGATGAGGGGAGAAGGCAGACATTACTGCCACTCCCAGTGAAAGTTATGGTATTTCTTATTTTAATTAAAACTTGGTCACTTTTTTAAACTATATACATTATTTACACTATTTACATTACTTTATAAGACAGGCTAATTAACCAGTTGTAAATTGTCTCGTGGCCAATGGCGGCGAAGGCATCGAGGAGGATTATCTGGGATGACATGGGAAGAGAGGGATCTGCCAAGAGGATTGGGGTGGGCTGGGAGTTTAGAGAAAAAGGTCAGGAATCGGGATTTGGCTAAATCATAAACGAAGGGTATTTCAGTGTCTCGATGGATGGTTAGGTTTGAGACGTAGAAAGGAGCGTTGAGGATTTTACGAAGGACTTTGGATTGGAAACGTTGGATAATATTTATATTTGATGGCTTAGCTGATCCCCATAGTTCTATGCTGTATGTCCATATCGGTCTTATTATGGTCTTGTATATTGTCAGTTTGTTTTTTGTGACTAGTTTTGATTTGAGTCCAATTAGTCGTCGGAGAAGTCCGAAGCGTTTGTTCAGTTCTTGTCTCTTGTGTTTTCCAGGTAAGTCGCTTGTCGAGGTGGAATCCTAAATATCGAACCTCGTTAGATTGGGGTATTGGGATATTGTGGATTGTTACAGGAGGGCACTCAGCTCGTCGCAGGGCGAAAGTTACTTGCGTACATTTCTCTGGGTTCATTTGAATCCTCCATGCGTTGACCCATTTCTCGACGTCATTGAGGTAGTTTTGAAGTTTTTCAGATGCCAATTTAGGGTCGGGAGAGGATATAAGGAATGCAGTGTCATCGGCAAATGTACAAGTGACGATATTTGGGGTTGTTGGAATATCTGACGTAAATATAGAATAAAGGAGAGGAGCTAGGATACTGCCTTGGGGAACACCTGCTTTAATGGTTCGAGGAGAGGAAATTGAAGAGCCGTATTTGATATGGAATGTACGTTTTTCTAGATATGATTTTAGGATAAGGTAGAAATGGAAGGGAAGGAATGTTTTGAGTTTGTAAAGGAGTCCGGGATGCCACACTCGATCAAGAAAGACACCGGAACAAAAACTTTTTTGCTCAAGTGTGGAGGAAATAGTGTCAACTACACGGAAGACTTGTTGGGTAGTGGAATGCTGGGAACGGAAGCCAAACTGGTGATCAGGAATTTTATCGCTTGAGTTTACTATGGGTAGGAGTCTTCTGTACAGGAGTTTTTCGAATTCTTTTGAAATTATTGGGAGAAGGCTAATAGGACGATAGGAGCTGGTAAGTGTTGGAGATTTAAGGGGTTTTGGAATAAGGATTACTACAGAATGTTTCCAGGATGAGGGAAATCGAGTAGTACGAAGGATGCTATTAAATATTAGGGTAAGGAACATGAGGGTTTTGTGTGGCAGGTGTCGAAGGATATTGGCAGTTATTAGATCAGGACCAGGAGATTTCTTAAGAGGGAGGTGGTGAATTGTATACTTGACATCTGCAGGACTGACGGATTTAGGTGGTTCCAAAAGAGGAAGAGGTTCATCAAGAAAGTTCAGGATTTCAGTAGTGAATGTGGGATTAGTTTCAGGGTTTGGAGTAAATATGGATTGGAGATGGTCGGCAAATAATGTTGCTTTTTCCTCGTCACTTCGTGCCCAGGAACCATTCTCTTGGCGTAAAGGAGATGAGGACGGTTGGAATTTTAAGATGTGCTTTGTTGCTTGCAGGGAGTTGTCACTGGTGGAGAGGGAGGAAAGGTAAGAATCGTAATTGTCAGTTCGAAATTTTTTAAGTTCGTCTTTTAGCCGTCTCGTCAGGTTGTTGAATAAGGTTTTATCGGAAGGGTATCGGGATCTCTGCCATTGGGCTCGTGCTCTGCGTTTTGCTGACAAGAGTTCAAGGATTTGGGGAGGGAGTTTTGAATGTTGAGGAGATGGCATTGGTTTCCGTTGCTTGCTTGCAACTTTCATGCTGAACTGTATGGCCTGCGTAACTAGTTCTGCAGCTGTATCCACGTCCTGTTGTGTTTTCAGAGCTGCTTTCAGATCAATAAAACAATCTAATGTTGATTGAAACAATGGCCAGTTTACAGGTCCGGGTGTAAGCGTAGGTTTAGGAGGAAGGGGGATCGGAGAGGAACTAAGGGTGAGAAGGAGAGGAGAGTGATCAGAGGAAAGGTCATCAAGAGTCTTCACCGAAGAGTAAATGCTTCCTAGACCAGAAGAGACGAAGAAGTCAACAATATCGGGGATTCTGTTTAGGTCAGAAGGCCAGTAGGTAGGATTAGGTTGGGAAAGGAAAAGGTAGTTTTCTGAGTGTATGACATCGTTTAGCACGCGACCTCTGGAGTTGGTAGTTCTGCTTCCCCATTGAATATGCTTCGCATTGTAGTCTCCCCCTGCGACGAAGTGAGGGCCTAAGGAACGGAAAATGGTAAGGAAATCCGGTGATAAATTGTTTTATTAGGAGGGCAATAGACGGAAGCAAAGGTAATGGGATGAGGGTGCATTTTGACTGATACGGATGTAAGTTGGTATGATTCACTTGAAAGGGTAAAGTGAAGGTGGTGGGATAACGAGGATTTTATTAGAATAGCTGTTCCACCATGTCCTGTCATGTCTGGATGATCTGTCCTATAGGTCTTGTATCCTGGAGTAGTGTATGTCATTTGTGGACATAGGTGTGTTTCTGTTAATAGTACTATGTCAACATGTTTGTCAGTTAGTAGAAGTTCTAGTTCATGTTTTCGGGATAGTAAGCCATTAGAATTCCAGAGGAGGATGGAGAGGGTTTGACAGGTTGAAGAAATCATTTTAGGAGTTTAGGAAGGCATTGTTGCATAAAGGTAGTCAGTAGGGAAATTAAAGGTGTAATAAGGGATTCGAGTCTATCGAAGAAGGATTGGAAGAGGGCGTTGGGATCAAAGGGTTGGGCGTGTTGGAGAGGTTCAGGATTATTGATAGGCAGACCTTGTCTGATAGGAAATGGTCTCTGTGGAAGAGGTTGAGGTATAGGTTGAGTTTCATGGGCAGTTGGAGGGTTTTGGGTTACATTGGGACTTACATGAGATGTGGAGGCTTCCTGTTGTCTGGTGGCTGAGGAGTATGTGAGTCCTGGGTTGATAGCCTTCTATTCCTTCCTTGTGATTTTCTGTGCTGCTTGGGGTAGATGGGAAGATTTCTCTTGTTGTATAGCACTTGGTTGTCTGAGGTGTAGGTTGCGTAAGGTTTGAATAGATTTGTATATTTTACACCAGCGGTAGGTGGCGGGATGCTCTTCCTGGCAGTTCGCACATTTGGCTTTTGCATCGTTTGGCAGGGTACAATTTTGGGACATGTGTTCTTCTCCGCACTTAACACACTTTGGTGCATGATAGCAATAGTTGTGAGTATGTCCATATTCTAAGCATTTGAAGCACTGTGGGATCTCATTTCGGCGTTGTCGTGGCTCCTCAACTTTTATTTGAGATGTTGTTTAATAAAGAAAACATCCTTTCTGTTATGTACTTTGAGCCTCCCTCAACACACAGGAGCTGTATCAATTCCTTATCTCTTTAAGATGATTAATTCATTATTTACTCCAATTTTGTGTTACAATAACAAAAGATTGTAAACACGACAAAGGATTTCATTCATAATGTGTATACTAAGAGTACTTAAGATAGCATTGGTATTTTTATTAAATTTTAACGTACATTTATTAATAATACTAATGCTATCTTAAGTTCTCTTAGTATACACATTATTAATGAAATCCTTTGTATTAAATCATTGGTATTAAATATAAATAAAGTAACAAACAATAAATATGTGAAAAATCTACTTAAGATTCTTAATAAAGGAAACCCAGATTTTTAAAAAGAAAACAATTGAATTTGAATGATTTCTTATATAAAATAGGCAGAAGGTCAATCAAAAAAATAAACTTTTACAAAGTAGTCCTCTCAAACTAGAAGAGAATATAACAGCACAGAATGTAGAGAAAAATGACAATAAAACAGCACTTGCAAATCATGCCATAATAAATAACTATGTATTCGACTTTACAAATGTTAGGGTTTTGGAGAAAGTAACATATACCACAAATCACAAAATAAAGGCCATAAGCATATTATTAAAAATAAGAAAAAAAGTGATAAACAAAAAACGAATGAATACAAAATATTTAAATAATATATTTTTTAATTTATTAGACAAAAGATAAACAATTAGAACATTTTTTTTAATAATTAAAAAAAAAATACCCTAATAATATAAAATGAATTAAAGGCTGGGTTGGCCTAGGGACGGTCAGGGAGGCCGAATTTAACTTAACCCATGAACGAAGACACTAGAAGAAAAAATCTTTAGTGTTTGCTCGGGATTTGAACTCAGGTCCTCCAACTTATTAGTCCAGTGCTCTACCACTGAGCTAACCTCGCCCCCTAATAATTTAACAACAAGATATTTTATTTGATATGACTAGTATGCTTCTTCCAGATATCGATTTTAACTTATAGACTTATTCGACTTTAACATCTGAGGCTCCTTAAGTAGATGATCTCAGTTTGGACATGGCACTTGTAGCAGAAGGTTCACCTTTCTGTGGATAGGCAGTAGATTTAACTAGTCTCAGTGCCTCCTGAAGAGGCATCAATGCGTGTGAAACTGGACAGTAAATTTTAATAAAATAACTCGTATGTAAAGGTGTAATTTTGATTGACCTATTGAATGTAAAAAATCATTGACAATTTTAGATCATTTTTGAAAATTATATTTTATTTTTGTAAATCAGGTACATCATTTCAAACTTTTGTGGGACCTACTGATTGCTTCCTATAAATGTCCAAAATGTTTACATAATTATTAAACAAATAAGGAATTGTCTACGCTAAAAAATATTCAGTAATTTATAACTAATGAAAGTATTTCATAAATATTATAAAAAGAAACTAACTTCTCGATCACTTAGGAAATCTCTTCTTTTTTCTTCTTTACGTTTCTTCTCTTTTCTCTCCTTTCGGCTTCCAGAGTCTTTCTTTTCTTTCTCCTTTTCACCACCATCAGGGGTTTCACCAATCCAGCCTCTGCAATTAGATGACTCACAAAAGCATTTCTGGGCTTCTTTCCTGGTTGTAATAAAAACTAATATGTTATTCAAATTTTAATTTTGAAGATTTCATATATTAAGTTGGTATCAAGTTACAACAAACACAAGATTATAAGGAATGCTCAAACAACACTAACAATAATAAAGAAAAAAAAAAGAGAAAGAATTAACCCATTCGAGACGATTTTTTTTTTAACACGGTCCCCAGGAGCCAAATTTTTTGTCTTCTTTATACGGTTCATTTTTAATAATAATAAAAAAAAACAAACATGTTTACAGTGGAAATCACCCAATTCATAAGTGAATTCACATAAATAAGATCATTGCACACCAGATGTGCAACTTGCTCTTCGGACGTGTGCAATGTAAGGTAAAATGAAAATACAGATAATCTTTAGATTTTTTGATACACAGTAAAACCAATGCTAAATAGTGTTTTCCTGTACTTTACAGATTTTATTAGTCCAAAAAAAATCATATTTCGACGACTAGTTTACGCAGGATAAAAACTACGCAGAATAAAAATTGATAATTGCTCATTACTGTTATTGCCAAACGGTGTGCAAGCCGTCTTATAGCCTCAGAAATCAATTGCACACAGGGTGTGCAATCAGTCTCGAATGGGTTAAGTAAGCTGTACATACACTAAATCAATTTTATGAAATTAAAGGTTAAAATAAATACCCATATCTGTCAAGTTTATAATCAAATGTTATCTCTTCCCCAGCCATAATGGGTCTTTTACTGAAGAAACCAATGCGAAGTTCACCATTAACTGTCCACTGAAATAATGAAAAAATAAATAATACAATAAGAAAAACAAATCAGGAGCACATTAAAAATAAAGTTTTGCATCACCCATAAATTTTTGACAGCGATGTGTCAAAGGAATTTAAAGAGGAAATTTCTAATAAAAAAAAAAAAAAAATGTTATGAAATATCTACGAGTCCATTAAAAAAAATTATTTCTGTTAATATCCCAAAACTTGTCTTCCCTTGATATATTATAGTTTATAAAATGTTCTCAGCATCATATATACACTACCTTTTGGGTTTCTGAGTTAGGATCACAAGAGTGATTGATGAATCTTGATATATTTCCTCTAACAGTTGCATCAATAATAGTGTGCCCTTTCAAATACATGAAGTAAAAATGGGAAATTTTTCCTTTAGAATACTCTTTAGCTCTTCTCCTGAACTCTTTAGAATCTAAGACCTCTCCAACATATTCCATTAGAAACGTACCCCTGAAATAAATTATAACAATTAGAAAGTAAGTAATTATTAAGCCACTCAATGACAAATTTTAAAAAAGAAAGGTACATTGTATACTAAACTAGCTGAATACCCGTGCTTCACCACGGCCGATAAGAAGTTTTTATATTGAGTTAAATAAGGTATGATCAAAATTAACACTACTACATCATTTTGTACAGCTTATTATTGCACGGACTTACCCCGGAAACACCATGTGGAGGTAACCGTGCTTCTTTCCTTGTTGGCGAGTAAAAAAAAATACAACTATTTACAAAGTTAGGTAAACAGAGACAAATACACGTTGAAACGAATAAAACTAACAACTTTAAAGTTTTAAGCATTTATCTCTTCGCTAGTCATCGCCCCACCGAACATTACAACAGAATCTTCTTTGTAGAGAATTTAGTAACCTTTTGAATATCCACCTTCTATTTACTACTATTTCCCAAACGTTTTCGAGATATTTTAGAAAATTTACTGCGATCCGAAAACGTTGTATACCATTAATACAATTTGTTTCCCATATACTTCCTACCTCCAAACGATACCAAAGTTTAAATATCTTAGATTAGATGAATGTCAAATACCTGGTACAAGTTTCAAGTGAACCAATCATCGTTTATGAATACCCAAACAGAAAATTAGTTTGGAAAAGTATTTCTAGCAATTTGTCTCGTAAAAGGTGGCATAAATCGCTTGAAAATGGTTTCATTCGTTTTCCTACGTTAATGAACCTATATAACGAATACATGCAAGCATATGGACTCGAAAATGTAAGCGTTCCGATTTATTCACGCACATTTTGCTCCCAAAACCATGTTCCAGTAAACGGATTCAGCTGGTTATTGAACTTGACCTTTCAAATGAGAAGAAAGATTTTTGTACCAAATGTAATCAAAATCAGATCATTTTTGAGCCGATGAGGACCTTCTTAATAATTCAAACCCCCCTTAAAAGTACTTAAACATTTGAATATTAAAAAAAACCTTTCTTAGCGAGTGTTTACATTCTAAACGGATTGTCCGAGCAAAATTTCAAATTTTGTGTCAAGTGGTTCGGGATATTATTACCTCGGATGGACCAGGGCGTAAACTCTATGAGGGACAAAATAAGAGTTTATTTCTAGTAATTCAAGGTCTTCCATCATAGTTGAAATTAACCTCAATTAAAAATAATACTATGAAATAGATAATGTATGGTAACAGCTGTTCTTTTATCGTCCTAGCAACGCATGCTGCCTTGGCTTGCCTGCTCTAACCAACTCAAACTTTAAGCCCTCCTAAAAGTACTTAAAAATTCGAATATCAAAAAATCCTTTCTTAGCGAGTGCCAACGTTATATAGGGAGTGTCCAAGCAAAATTTCAAAATTTTCTGTCGAGTGGTTTGGGCTGGGGGATGATAGGTCAGTGAGTGAGTGAGTGGTATTTGACAAATATATAGTAGATTTCAAATGTCAATAATAAGGGGCTTTTTAAGAAGAAAAGGATAAGTGATGAGCAGTGTTTAGAGGAATTAGATGAGTACTACAAGACAACGGAGTCAGAAAGACGTTTTATCAGCCTGTTAAGGAGACAGAAAGAGCAGATGGAACAACCAGACATTGCAGTAAATCATTGGGAAGCTGAAATAATGGCCGAAGAGGATAGTGCACTCAGAGATAGATGGTATACACCTTACACTCCTGGCCAAATTTATTTGTACACTTTGTTTTTAGAGCAAAACATTACATCTTGATTTTATTTTTTATTTTTAATGATTGGAAATCATTATTTGATTGTATGTAAAACAAATAATGTCAATAACCTAAATAGAATATTCTAGCTATATTTTGGAATAGAAATAGGATTAATCAGAAAATGATAAACAAAACTTGGCAAAATAAAATTGTACACCTCTTATCTATCCTGAAACCGATGGATTAAGTCAGTTTAAAGTTTACTACTGTTTGAGACAGGTCTTTCTGTGGCGGAAAAATGTAATCTTCTTCATACTACAGTGGTGTATATGATAAAAAACTATTATAATAGAATAAAAATGAAAAGAAGACCCAACCGAAAAATAAATAGGAGATCGGAATCGCACATAAGAAGAGAAATCCGTCGATTATCTGAAGAAGGTGAACTGGTTACTTTCCGGAAGCTCAAGGAACATCTCAATTTAATTGCCTCCATGAGAACAATAAGAAGATTTCTGACAGAAATTGTTGTAAAATGGAGAAAAGTTGTAAAAAAATCCTCTTACCAACGCTAATCAGGAATTTTGTGTAAATAAAAAGCTCGCGAGTGGCCCGCATTAGACAGGTTCATCTGGACACGAACCGTATTCACCGATAAGCAGATTCTTTCTAAAGATGGTCCAGATAAGGAGTATAGTTATATGGAAGATGGTCCTAGTACCTCATTTAACCGTCCTAAACGGAAAATGAGAGGTGGGGAGTCATGGTTAGGAGTGCAGTCGCAGCATCAGGCGATTTTCTCTCAGAAAAAGTCTCTGGGCGAATTGATAGCCAGCTGTAATTAACACTTTTGCGAGAAAAAGTCTTGGCCTGTATGAAATATGTGTTCCCAGAGGGAAAATATTATTTTTTGCTAGATAATGCACCCGCTCATACTTCCAGAGTGACAAAACAGGGGTTGTCTGAAATGGTTCTTCATGTGTTAGAGTGGCCAGCGCGATTTCCTGACCGCAATCACAGGGAAAATTATTAGCAAGCACTATCTGCAGAAGTTTACAAGAAGGGAGCGCCCCAAAACGATGAATAATTATGGCAGGCTAAAAGCAGTTAACAATGTTAAAATCAAGAAGCCAGAATAATTGAAACATTATTATTGAATTATTTTTTTATGTTTTTGAATTAATTTTTAAGTGTACAATTAAATTTGGCAAACTTTTAACACAATAAATCTTAGAAAAAATTATTATAAAGCTTATACTTGTAATAAAATCATTTCAAAAGGAGTTTTGTTTTTAGTTTTAGGTACCCAAATTATCCTAATGTCTTTCCCTTGGAATAATAGAGATACAACCCATATGATAGGTGTACAATAAAATTTGGCCAGGGGTGTAGTATGATTAAGTATGCTTGTGTTGATGTTTGGTAGGATATCTATTAAATAATATTTGATGTATGGAATTAGAGACGATTCCAGAGAAGTGGCCTTGATTAATAAAACAGGAAGAGTTCAAATGTAAGAGCTACCAAGGTTATTGCAATACTGAGAATAAAGTTTTATCGATTGCTATAAGTAGAATATCATTTAAATAGGATAAGCAAAACATTGGATCATATCAAAGCAGATTTAGACCAAGAAAGTCTACAGCAGACCACTTTTTTTCAGTAAGACAGATGTTGGAAAAGTTAGGGAAATATATTTTGAGCTCTATCATGTGTTTATAGATCTTAAATATACCTATGATATCATCCGGAGCGAAAATATGTTTCAATGCCAAATGACACTAGTTGTACCTAACAAACTGATTCACCAAAGTCATTCAGAATGGGGAAAGATTTGACACGGAAAAATAGTGCTTGGTGATATAAAGTAAAATCCCAAAAATTAAGACGAACTCAGGAGGAACAATATTCAATCACCTTACACAGTATCGCATCACTTTTGCCATTTATTTCATCTTGTCAGCAAGATGATTAGCAGAACTATAGAACTACTTTGGGACTAATGGCCTATCTATTATCTTTATTAAGGTGATGCTGAACGATCACATAAATGGGAGCTAATCAGCTGCTTATCAATCTTTATATTAAATAATTTAAAACTCATCATCAAAATTTATTTTTATACAATTTTCAAATTAATACAAAAACCTTTACAACTAACTGAAATGAATTTTCGAAAGATTGATACGTATGCTGTGTTTATGGCACCCCAAAACATTTGAGCAGCAAACTTAATTTTTAAATAAATAATTTTTCTTCCTATTATGACTGAAACTTAACTATTTCAACACTGATAAAATAAAACAAGGTTTTGGCGCTAAAAGAGTTATTATCGAAAGCTAAAGATCAGATTTCGAATTCGCTCATAATATAAAACCTCATAATAAAATTTGTCTCCAGTGGCTAATAAAAGCTTGTGGATGTATCATTGACGTAACAGCCATTATAAAATTTGTTCTCACAGTAAAACAAAATTCTTCTTCTTTCTTCCTGTTATGAATAAAATACCACACTTTCTTTTATCTTAAATACATTGTCGAATTTAAAAAGTCAAGTTTGTTAACCAGAAGAATCCAACCATTATTGAGCGAAATTCCCATGAAAAATTGTAGCACTTATGTTTAAATAGACTATAGTCAAGGGGTTGCCATGCCCTAGGTGCTGATGACTTCTCAAGTTGGAGAAAACCGAGTTCCTGGTGTTGTTGACTTGTCCAGGCAGTTCTTGCTATATTATGAGTTATAGGCTTGAAGACAAGTTATGTTCTTGGCTCTATCCAGAGGATTTTAGAGGATATAGTAGTTCTCTATTTCACCAATAGAGTTCATTTAGGTGCCATGTTTATTACATCTGGCTGAAAGAGGACCAATGAGCATCCATTGGGCTTACCTCCCGTAGTTCTTCTGAACTTTCCTCCCCTTTGTATCCGAAAATGCCTTCAAATGTTTTGCAAGGAATGCAATGTAATATTGTAACCATTTCCCTTTTTCAAACATTACTACAAACTAACAAATTATTAAATTAAAAATAATGCATAAAAACATGAGATCAAAACAATGGATTTTAAATAATTTCAATATGTTACAAACTTGAAATTATTTTTAACTGTGCTGCTGTCGGCCCAAAGCCTGGATCAAATAGGAGGATGGGAAAATAAATGTATGACATTTAGAAAAGTACACCGCACTCGAGGCAAGTATTACATTGCAGGCTTACCGCACCCAGGGATCGGAAGGCAAGGTCAACTTGCAGCACTCTTGGGGACTAACATGAGAAAAGGTATGAAACATTTTTTAAGTCGATATCTGTAACCGTTCAAGAGAAAAGTGGATAAAACTAGTTTCCCTAACTAATCTTTGGTTTATTTACTTAGAAACAACAGATTCATTTGATACTTTTTCCTGACTATATTTATTCAAAATACAATATCAGGGTGTCTACTAATTTCGTGAAAGCCAATTTTCGTGACTTGAAGTGCAAATTTCGTGCCCATTAAAAAGAAAATAATTTCACTTAAAAAGAGAAAGGCTTAAGTTTTAGCTTAAACTTATTTGTAACTTAAACGGATTACCGTGATATCTATATATTCGCAATTTTACATGCATTTAAAACAATTAATAAAACTCTAGAAAATGTACCTACATCATATCGTCTCTACCATGTCAAACTATCGAGTATGCAAAATCTCGTTTTTAGATTCGGGACTTTGCTCTTGGATTGCGGGCAATTTTTTTTTTTGTTGTCATCACTTATGGTGTTCTACAAGCTGAATATGTACACTACAATTGAGTTAAAAATTTTATCAGCCTGGAAAAGAAATAACGACAAAATTCAAGGTGCGCCGGTTTTTTTGTCCGGCAGTGTATATAAAAATACGTAAAATTAGTCTAAAGCGGCCTTAAGTTTTAAATTATTTTAACGATTGGCACTATATGGCTGTTAAAACACCGGCTAACCATCACTTGGTCTCGTACAACGAAACTCCAACCGCGGGCCCACAGTTTCAAGGGACTGTTTTGAAATCGTCAAAAACGAGGTTGCGTCGTATGCGCCTGCCCATTCAAATACATAGCCGAGGTCGAAGTTGCGCATTCAACTGGTTTGCAACTGGAGTTACAGTCCCACCGTGTGCTCTGGGCCTAAATAGTACTCAATTCCAATATTTAAATCTCCATGACAACCTCTGAATATTAATAAATTTAAATTTTAACGTCTATTATTATTAACTAAGACGTTTAGGACGGGTTATCTATAGGTTACCACCCTTTTCCAGCCAGGATAGGGCTGATAACTTTTCTTTTTTCCTAAAGAAAAGCTGCTACCTCATAGTGGGAATCGAACCCACGACCCTTGGCACGGAGTGTTGTGTGCTCACGCCTTAACAATCACGACCACTGGGCCTCCGGAACATAGAACAACAAATTTTATTTTTTAATATGAATTAAGAACAATAAAAATATATGTAAATAATGGATGACTTCAAAGCAATCATTTTTGGAAGTCTTATTTTCTTCTTCGCAGCATCAGAGATTAGGGGGAGAGGGGTGTCTTTGAGACACGGGGCAATTGAACCAGTCTACTTAAAAAATTGAAAAAGTTTAAGGGTATTGCCCTACAACAAAGAACCAATTCATAAATAAATCTACTAGCCGAATACCCGTGCTTCGTCAAGGCAGATAAGTAGTTATTTTAATGCGTTAATTAATTTATCAGCAAAATTAACGCTACTTCATAATTTTTTGCAGTTTATTATAGCTTGGATCCCGTCATACTATATGTTATACATCAATTGATAAGTAATCAAAGTATAATGTTTCTTGACACTGGGGCGCTCCGGATCAGTGTCAAGAAACAGATAATCTAGCGATAACGTTACCAGCAAGGGCGTATATATAAGAGGGGGCTGAGGGGTCTGCAGCCCCCCCCCCCCCCCGAAATTTTGATTTTATGGTAAAAATGTGTCTTAAAACCTTTAAAAATAAATTAAATAAGATCATATCATTTTAGTTTTAATAGCGTTTCATTTGTCTAAAACTATTCCAAGTTCTAAATTGTTAGTATTCCATGCCCGGGAGATGGTGATTTTGTCCCTCAACGAAAACAGGACGTAAACTCTTTGAAGGACAGTTAATTTCTAGGCCTGCCATCATAGCTTAAATTAACCTGAATTAAAAAAAAAAAAGTACTATGAAATAGATACTGTACGGTAACAGCTGTTCTTTTATCATCCTGGCAAAGCATGCTGCCTAGGCTTGCTTGCTCTAACCAACTAAATAAAACTTTAAACCCCTCAAAAAATACTTAAATATTGAATAACTATCAAAAAATCCTTTCTTAGCGAGTGTCTTCATGCTAAATAAGAGTGTCCATGCAAAATTTCAAATTTTCCTGTCGAGTAGTTTGGGCTGGCGGATGATAGGTCAGTGATTGAGTGAGAGGTATTTGACAAATATACAGGGTGTCCCACATTGAGATAACATAACTTTAGGGGTTTATTCTACATCTCATTTGTAGTACAGGGACGCAGAAATGAGCGTTCTATTTCAACATGCACAGGAGCTACTCAAACTTTTGTCTTTTTTAAAAACTACTGGCTTTTCTAAAGAAAAACTGAGTTTTCGGAATTTCTGATCAATGCGTCGTAAATAAAGACCACATTTTTGGAATCTACATTAAATTTCCAATAAGAAACACCCGTTATTGAAATATTACCATGTAAATTAAGAGCCATATTCAAAGGCATATACATGAGAACGTTTAATATTAGTTTTTTATTAAATATATTTTTAATGAGCTATTTTTAGACTTAGAGTTTTGGCTCCGCCACAAAAGCTTTAAAATGGTACCTCGTAGTTTAAGATAAAAATCTATTTCAATATATTTTTTCTGATTTTCTAGTCAAAACCAATAAATATGCTTCAGCGTGAAGGAGCAAGAAGAAAAAGAAAGTTTGAGCTCCTCTGCATGTTGAGATAGAACGCTCATTTCTGCGTCCCTGAACTACAATTGAGGTGCAGAATAAACCCCTAGAGTTATGACATCTCAATGTGGGACACCCTGTATAGTAGATTGCTTGCAAGTAAATACTTGGGAGGCAAGTATGTCCCAAGCAAACGCCTAAATTGGTGTGAATAAGCGAAAGTAAATACTTCCGTGGCGAGTAAATACTTGTAGATTTGCAAGTTCACCTGACCCCAGACTTGCCAGTCGTACTTGCTTATCGAGATGGTTGCATAGTTAAGGGAACGATGTATAATTACGTATTCAGGGGTTTTTGGGGTCGCCGATTACAAATCCGTTACCAGAATGGATCTAATATGGCGTCGTATTATAAAAACAAATCCTGGTAAAAATGAAATAATAATTTAGCCATTGATTTTAAACTTACTGTTTTGTGATTATTAGGGCCTGTGATTACAAATTGATAAAAAAAAAAAAAAAAAAAAAAAAAAAAAAAATATATCGAAATTACGAAATTCAATATGGCGTCATGTAATACGAAAAAAAACTTGGTAAAACTAAAATAAAAATTTAGCCATTGACCTTAAACTTATTGTCTTCTAATTATTAGGGTCTGTGATGCAAAAAATGTAAACCCAATGATGAAAACCCCTAGAAACTAGAAACTATTTTTTTTTTTTTTACGCATTCCGTCCCACTGACTTGCCTGGTGTCAAACATTACGGTTCGAGAGCGAAATTGTAAATTTTATTACAACTTACTTTCTCGATGAAGACACCGATGCTGGGGGTAGAGTGTTAACGGCAAAAAAAAAAAAAAAAATGGACTTTTTCTCAGAAATGACAGTAATCCAAGCCGTCAAGAGTGTAACCTCATAAGCGGGGTTCCTCCCTTAGCGGAAGGAGGAAGCCCGCTAAGGAGGTTGACCTTTTCTAATCGTTTCTTTCAGTTACTTTTATTGATTATGGGCAATGGATACCCACAGTTTGGTCAATAAAAAATGAATAATTTTTAATTTTTTCACACAAGGTATTTGTAAGTAACAAAACTACATTCCATATTTTTTTTTACAAAAGGGAGCCAATCATTCAATTTATGCCTCAATAAACCTCCATTTCATTTCCATGGATTTAATCCATGGAATTTTTTAATTTAATCCGTAGTCCGTTAGCAGTCCAGGCAACGAATGCTTGAAAACGGCTATAGGTGGAAGTTTTTGGAACACAATTTTTGACTTTGTAACTTTGTTTGGGCTGGATAGGAGGTGAACATATCAAAAGTCCTCACCTCTAGCCTTTAAGCCGTGGGGGGAGGGGGGGTTTAGAAAGTCCCATTTTTCGGGTTTTCACTTATATCTCGGAAACCCTGCGTCCTAGCGACATGACCATTCTATATATGAAATGAAAGCTTATTAAATTTCCTACAAGTTCTATTCAATGAAGTTTTTCGAGATATCTTTAGTTTTCAAAATATCCGCTCTTGAAAGTCTGTCATTTTGGGAAAAAACACACTTTTTTCTATTCTCGACCGGATATCTCT
The DNA here is from genome assembly GCA_946811695.1 of Gonocerus acuteangulatus. NCBI lineage: Eukaryota > Metazoa > Arthropoda > Insecta > Hemiptera > Coreidae > Gonocerus > Gonocerus acuteangulatus. The sequence goes on from OX328126.1 coordinate 46,393,074, forward strand.
TCAATGATGCACCCAAAATATAAATGTCGGTAATGGGGTTGTAGAGCATTCCATTCGCTCAAATAATATATATAACTTTACTATTTTATGTATTTTCCTTCAACTGTGAAAACAGTTTTAGTGTTCATCGTGATGAAAATTTTCTATACATACATAACTTTAAGGCAGGTATCATCACATGAGCCCTAGCTAATACCTGTGAGTTTTCATTCCACCGGATTGTACACAGTTTTAGTGGGAAAAGATTAATTTCAGAAACTTAGCTGAATTTAGCTCTTTGATGGGAAATCTTGGAATAGAAAAATTTCGTGACATGGTTTCCAAATTCGTGATTTTTTCGTGATTTTTGTGCCCTATTTTTCATTTCGTGATTTTTGTGACTTTTTCGTGCAGTAGACACCCTGAATATTTACATTTTGATAACACTTAGAGTTAAGGAAGTATTGAGCAGTTTTGGGATTTTCATAAATATTTTGATAATGGTTAGAAAATCATGGCAAGTGGAAAGTGACGATTCAAACTTATTAAACTCCTCCTTTAATTGCTTTTAGATGTAAAATGAATTGTCAGCAAAACAAGACATGTAAAATGAGAAACAAGTTTGTAGTAATTGTTGTTTGTAATAGAATATTTCTAAAGAACAAACAGAAGTCGAGGTATTGGCGTGAATTTCCACAGTGAGAGTTGGCTAGTGTGCATTTTCGCGTTCAAAATCTCTCTTTTCTTCAAGATGTCATTGAAGTAGGTGCTTAAATATGCAAACAAGATATTAACTGTATCAACTGCAATCTTTCCAAATAACACAAGGCATAAGATCGTTATGGAAACGCAATCAGATGATGCAGTTTCGGATAATGAATAAATAATTTCTAAAATAATAAATCAATCAGGGAATTCCAAGAACAACAAGACACAGGCTTAAGGGACGAGATCAAAGCGGAACTCAAAACACCCATTTACAGCTTGAAGAACATAAATGAATAATGGTTTTAAGGTTAATATATTTACAACAGAATAGCAGATATTATATTTTTATCACCTAATAAACCTAGCATATATTAATAAATTTTTCATTTCTTTAAACCTGTCAGTTGCCTCAAATGAGCACATTCACCATTTTGACATAATATTACTCCGAAGGGAGTAATTATTGCTGTCTCATAATAATCCAGATTCCCAATATTTGCAGGAAATTAATCATCCGCAAAGTCAGCCATCAATATTTTTTTTTTAAAGTCAACACACAAATAAACTGACTGAACAAAAATAAAGTAGCCTTAGGATTTCACTTAAATAAAAAAAAAAAAAATTACTTGCCTTAATTCAGAGTGAAATTTACATTTAATACACTGGACTCAAAAAACCTGACAGAACTTGAATTTCTGAATTATCTGTTTTACTGGTGAATATAAATATTATTTTTTGTAAGTATATGCAGTGCATGTATTTAGCTCATGGGAAACAACAGAAAAAATAATAAAACATTAAATATAATTTTTAAAAAATATAATGCAATAAAAATATTTCAACACAACTAAAAAATAAAACTTCTGCAAAATTACACTAAACAGTATCCATCTGGCACAGATGTGTCTCTAGTATCGAGTGTTGCCTCCCCTTGTTTGAATAACGGCTTACATCCTTTCAGGCATACTACGAATAAGGTTGTCCAAACGATGTTGGAAAATCTGATCGCATTCCTTGACGGTGGCAGATCTCAGCTCCTAGAAGTCTTGAGGAGAGTTGAGTCATTGTCGGATGGACTTCCTAAGCTGTTCCCAAAAATGCTCTATGGAATTGAGATCAGAGCTACGAGTAGGCCACTGCAAGTTTCAGACACCCACCTCATCCAGACAGTCCCTGACAACACGTTCAATATCTCACTGCCTTCGTGTTGCTAGAGATGTGGATGTGAGCGTTCAAACAATATACAGACATCTTACTGAAATCAACCTGCACTCCAGGATCCGTCCCACCGGTCCTCTCCTCACCGCAGCTCAACTCTGTTTTGCTGGATCCCAACTGTACTGTACCCACTATGTTGCATTGAGCGCAGTGTTCCCAATTTATTTTCCACACTCTGACTTGACCGCCTAAAGCATAGAGAGAAAATCTGGATTCATCCAAGAAGAGAACAGAGGCCCAATGAGCCATAGTCCATGCGGAATGTTCTCGAGCAAAACGGAGGTGAGCTGTTTTGGGGTGCTACAGTGAGGAGAGGACCGGTGGCATGGATCCGGGAATGCAGGTTGACTTCAGCAAATCGTTTGCGTATTGTTTGACACAACACGAAGGCAGTGAGAGGTTGCATGTTTTGTCAGGGACTACCTGGATGAGGAGGGTGTCCAACCCTGCTCATAGCCTGGATCTCAATAATAGAGCCTCTCTGGGAACAGCATGGGAAGTCCATCCAACAACGACCCAGCCTTCTCAGAGACCTCCAGGAGCTGAGAACTGTCGTCATTGGAGAATGGGATCAGATCGCGTGAACAACCTTATTCACAGGATGCAGGCCTTTATTCGAGCAAGAGGAAGTAGCACTCGATACTAGAGACACGTCTGTGCCAGATGGATACTGTTTATTGTAATTTTGGAGAAGTTTTATTGTTAGTTCTCAAGTGTTGAAATATCACTCACTTGTTTCAAGAACGCCATATTTCAAAAAATGCAACTTTTCAGGAGAGTGATTTTAAAGTTTCAAAGTTGAATAAAATGTACTAAAAACTAAGTTTTAACTTCTTTATTTAACTTTTTACTATGCAGCAGATTGTTTTAGACAATACCTTATTTTGTTTTTCAGATTGAATGAGAAGAAGTATGAAATATTCAAATTTTTAGAAATGCAATTTGATTTATGACATTCATGCTCTAAATTTCATAAATTGAACCTGGATTAAGTCAAAATCCATAATGTAATGAGGTGTAGATAGTACGCCGTCGAAGTGATAAGCAGTCAAGAGGAATTCGGGTAAGAAACATCAATAAGATGTTTGTAAAGATCTATATTCAGTACGTTTCGGCTACACTTCGGTAGCCATAGTCAGCTTCATTATAATGAATAAGTGATCATCTCAGACAATCCAAAAACAGCTTTCTACTCTGAGATGATCACTTATTTTTAAGATCCATAATCAAACTTGACAAAGGCTACCAAAGTGTAGCCGAAACTTTCTAAATATAGAGTTTTCTCTGGAATTTCAGGATTCTTTGAATGAGTTTCAACTATTTCTAGCTGTTTTAAAAATGTTCTTCCTCCAGCTGGATTAATTTCTTTTCGTTTATTTTTTTAACTGGGCTCATGATTTTAACATTAGTAGGAACGAAGGTTTCTGTATTACTGGTTGTACGAGCGGTTCTAGTCACATATAGTTTTGGAGTTTGGCTGATAACTGAATACGTTATAGCTAGAGTGATGTAAGTTGCAGCTACATTACTAGATAATACTATTAAAATTACGAGGAACACGTGAATCATCGGTGAAGTCCATAATAATAACACGGAAAATGTTATTCTGGAGTTGATGAGGGATACCAGTATTTGTTTGTATCATTAACATTAAATACTTCAGAATCCATATAGACTATAAGTGAATAACAAGAAGTTGCTAATGCCTCATTAACAAGTAAGATAAGAATTGATTCATTTAAGTTGAAAATGGCTTAAAGCAGGAACGTTATTTAAATAAAGTAATGGTTGATATACTGGTCATATGCAATGGGGGCATTGTATTTACGGAATAGTGAAACAAATTTTCAAAATCAGTTAAACAGAACAGTTTAGAAACAATTGAGAACCATTTACTTTATATTCAGCGGAATGTGCCATAAGAATTTCTGAACTTGACTGTCTGATGAATTTTCACACAAAGAATCTATTTAAAACTCATTTTTAGTATTATTTGGAGCTACTTTTACCAACGTTTTCCCTCGAGAAATAATAATAGCCAATCTGGTAAAGATAAAAGTTAATAACAAATTGTTGAAGTATCAGAAAAAAACATTGCAACCTGTAACAACTGGGCCAAAAGTAGATATTTTAGTGGCAGAATTGACACATTCCAAAATGATACATTGCATTTTGCAAAAAGGGTCCAACTTTTCTTTAGAAGAGTGTCATAAAACAAATGGATCCAAAACCAATACTTCTCAAGAAAGAAATTTCTATTGACAATAACGACACAAGTTAAAATAGTACATCATATGTCTCTCAATTATTGTGCAAGAACGCCATAAATCAAAATTAAACATAACTGAAAGCTATTAGTTTTAGTACAATACTGGCATAAAAAGAAATATGCCTTTCTTGATGCAAAACTCAGAATGAAAAATGGACTTTCCTTTTGTTTTAAACTGTTTTATAAAGAAATAATACACCCTCTTTCTCTGAACAATACAGACATTTCTTGGTTTATGATTCGAAGACTTGTGACGTCCTTGAAAAGAACACTTCTGAAATATGTTGTAATGCAAAAACGACACTTCCTATCTCTAGCGGTTAAAAATGAAGTTAAATATATGATGGTAAGTCAGGCTTATGCTGCTCTTTCAGGGCATACTGAAAATAGTCAACTCAAAATTGCTGAATTTGGAGATATGACGTTCTTGAAACAAGTGAGTTATATGTTTATTTCGCTTTATATTTTTAAAAATTAGATTTAATGTTGTATTATTTTTCCTCTTGTTTCCCCATGAGCTGAATACATGCTCTGCATATACTAAACAAAAATGACAAATTATATTCACCAGGAAAACAGATAATTCAGAAATTCAAGGTGCGCCATTTTCTTTGGAATCTAGTGTATTAATAAGTTTAAATACTTCTAAACTTGGCTTTTATGCATAGGTGATTAATTTGTTGAGTTTCATTTTATCTTTTATTAAATTGAATGATGCAGGAAGTTTAAGAAAAAAAGATATTGTTCAATATCTGGCACAAAAACATGATACAACAAAAGAAAATGAGGGTTAAAAATGTGCACTTGGAAGCTATGTTAATATTGCAATTATATATAAATATTCATTAAATTGTGGGAATAGATAAGGCCTTGTCAAATTTACCTTCTAAGAGGAAAGCTTTGATAATATTTTAAGCTTTATTTTCTTTTTCATATTTTCATAATATAAAAAAATATCCACTATAACTCGTCTCTCGTTAATAAATAGTCTGATGCTTTAACAGTAAACAGCAAGTCAATCTTTCACGAACTTTTCCATTTTAAATTCAGATGAGTTCCAATTGAATTCCGAAGTGTCTGCAATAATGTCAAAAGATCAATCCACAATCCTCGGTCCCTGCAGGAAGACAAACTCCTAAGGATCAATGAGTACCAAACAGTGCACTTATCTATAACTAGAGTTAAACTGACCTAATGCATAAAACATTAACAAAGAAATTCAAAACCTAATGATAGTACTGCTGCAAAACGCCAATGAACGGGAATGTTTGCGCATTAAACACCTCTAAATAACAACAGATTACTTTAAGGTTCACAAAATGAAACATGAAATGTCACTTCATTTAGATCGGACCTCTCAAAAAAGGGCCATAAAAGCCATTTATAACAAACAAGCTAGCAAAAAAGTTTCACAAAAGAGAACTGATTTTTGGAAAAGAATGCCTTGACAAGAGATTTTTTTTTTTTTTTTTTTTTTTTTTTTTTTAAACTAAAAGCCAAATTTATTGCAACAAGACTGGTTAAAGTTTTAATAAATTCAAAACAAATGAAGTAATTTTAAGCATTGGCAATGTAAATATAAAAATTAAGAAAAAAATACGCAATTCTTAATAAGTAAGCAGCAACGATTAGAAAATGTTGGGTATAATAACAAAATTAAGTAGTAAACAATTAATCCTTCATGTGAAACGTATTTACTACTTTAATTATAAATTGTTTGTACATGAACTGTTGTCGGGAAACGGGTTCTTAACGTCTTCTTGGAATTATTTCAAAAGTTTTTGAGTGACAAAAGAACACGACAGTAATTGGAAGAATTTGGAAATGGATTTCCTACAACAAAGCAACAAAAAACATTTCCAATTGATTAATTTGGCAATCTTCGTAGTAACCGACTTGTATCTGATCTCAAACTCCATAAAAGTTCAAAAGTTAAATATCCTCTTTAATTTTGTAATTTTAAGGCATTGGGATGAATGAGGAAGGCATCAAACTTTGTGAGGGAAAATATAAGCAAATTCATACATGAGTTTAATGTATCATTAAAAAATGTAACATATCATTAATAAGGAGTAATTAGACAAAAACAAAAGTCCGTCACGCAGGAGCTGCATAACTAAGCACTTTCCTCAGAATTTTGGTAGTGTAGACTGCTTTCCAGAACAATTTGCTTAAAATATCCTACATAAATAAAATAAAAACGTGAATAGTTCTCATTTTGTAATGAGTAACTGATCAATTATTAATTTGCATCCAGAGTTATGTTTACACATGGTACCTACTACACTCCGTAATAAATACAAAAATCCTCATATTATCGTATTTTGATCTAACGCAGGAACAGGATACAGTCCCTATAGTGGTAGAAAGCGCTCCTTGCGGCGGCTTTGTGAACCTACGTCTGCCGGCTTTTCTATTCAAATATATTACAAATTAAACCCCCGCTTTCCGATTGACCGATTCAGCTCATTTTTACAACACTTCTTTCTCATGAGTTACCCACGACGTATACAGCGTTTCGTTACAATACAGCAGAAATTACGACCGGTATGAGTATATTAGGAATTTGGGTCCGGAGTAAACCCCCCCCCCCTTCTAGTGAACCGATTTAGTTTCTTTTTACAACACATATTTACCTGTAGATTACCACTACGAATACCGAGTTTCGTCAAAATATACCAAAAATCACGGCTGGTAGTGGCGAATTGGTATTGTGGGTCCGGAGTAAACCCCCCCTTCTAATGAACCGATTTAGTTCATTTTTATATCTCACTTTCCTCTCTATATTAACACTACGAATACCAAGTTTCGTTGAAATATAACAAATATTACGGCTGACATAGTCAAATAAGTGTTTTGGGTTCGGGGTAAACCCCCCCTTCCGGTGGACCGACTTTGGTGGTTAACGAACTCGTTCAATCGTTTGCTAATTGAATGCTATATACCAAGTTTCGTGACGAAAAAACAAAAACTCTGGCCGCTATCGTGTTAACAGACACATATATATATATATATATATATGCATATATATATATATATATATATATATAGATATATATAAATTTTAACGGGGGTCATTTTCGGTGTCTACTAGGTAGGATCGATAAAGATTTGAAGAAATTTTTCAAAAATTCCGTCATGAGTCCAACCTCAATAGCTACTTTCCTTCGGAGGAAAGTGCTAAAAAGCTGGATCTGATAAAAAAAAATCGTTCCCTTGACAGTCTCATTAAAAAAATAAAAAGGCGCTTGTGCCCCCACACAATATCAGTACCAAGTTTGGAGTATGCAATTTTAGTATTTCTTATTATTCCACTATTCATAAATGGTCAAGCGGTTTATGACAAATTAAATGGAGAACAATCAATCTAGTAGGAATTGCATTAACGTAATTTATAAATATGGTTATTCCCAGACTTACATGAAGATCAATATTACAAGGGGGCTGTTCGGATTTAAAAAAAAATTTCCTGATGTTCATTAATTCTGTCCCTCTCATGTGCTCTTGGCACAGCCTGATTCAACCAGGCATAGTCTTAAGCTCCCATTCTACTTGTATATTTTCAACGCTGCTGTAACATTACCTCTCTTTATTATTTCCTCCCAAGCCGTTTTTTCTTCCCACCCTCATTTTCTCCCTTCAACAAGCTCCAGGTAAAGCGAGAGCCCTTTAAAAGTATGATTCAAAATACTTATTTAACTCTTTGTTTTAAAACCACATTCCATGAACCAGCATACCAAGTTTCTTAATTTCACCCCAAAACATAAAGTCAACTCAATCCCATAAAAGGGCCAAAGTGTGCACTAATAAGAAGAGATAGAAAGTCCAACTCACAGGAACTGGGTAATCCTAGTGTTTCCATATAATTCTCAAATATTTTGTTATTTGGAAAGCTTAGAATAGAAAATCATAAAATTTTACCTTCAGTGGAACAAAACCAAAACTTCTACAATTTCTCCATCTGAGGTGGTCCTAAAATCTTTTTTTTTGGAGTAAATGCATTAGGATGAAGAAGAGATGCCAATACACATCATCCGTGATTGTGAACGGCTAGATCATATATGTTTTAGGTACTTTGGTGACACAAAGGATACCAATCTTGACTCTAGCAAAATATTGATAAGGAGATTTCTGGATTATTGGAAGGTAGTACTCTTGAGGAGAGATAACAACGGGTAGCACAATAGGTCGCACGGCCGCGGTGCGCTCCCACTGAGGAGGACAACCCGGAAAATATTGTATTGTATTGTAATGCATTAGGTATTTGATTTTTGTCATCCACTTACCAACATTTCTCAATAATTTGAAACATTAAACAATGAATTCTTGAAGAAAGTGGCAGGAGTTGGCCCCCCTCAATTTTTTTAAAATATAGGGCGGTGTTTCGAACCTGTTCAGTTTCATCATCAGGCATCTACATAAATAAAATAAAAGTAAAGTAAAGAGTAAGGAGGAAACATCTCCTACGTCATTAAAAACAATACAAATAAATTGAAGGCTTCGGCACAAAGGACGCGATCTACATCACGGCAGGTAGCAATATCTGACCGAGGCTGGCAGGCAATCTACTTGTATTACATATTATAGCATAAGCCCCATCAAACAAAGGATGAGCAGTCATAACAAGCTAGTTTTTATCACTTCACCACGCGATACAGTTGTACAAAATTCGGATTTGTTGTACGATCAGTTTGGGTGAAGAAACTGAATTATTCATTGAAAATCATATTTTTTGAGGTTATGTTGCTTTAATAAAAAAATAAATGAATTCTATCTTGCTAGTTGAATGAATATGCTATATTTAATTTAAGAACTGTATTGCGCACAAAGATATTGCGTCCCACGTGATGCCCTCTTATTACAGAACACCATGACGATTGTTGGATTGCTGCCCGTCCATAAATATTAACTTTTGAGAGTGAACATTAAATCCTGGTAAAAATCTTCTGAAAGGGTTTATAGTAGTGACAAGTAAATATGCTGGTGACATTAAAAGTTGTTTAATAAAAAAACAACACACAAACATTTAATGTTCACTCTCAAAATTTAATATTTATGGACCTAAAATGAAATTGAAAATCACAATAAACCTTAACAGAACTTGAAATGTAAGGTACCTAATATATTATATCCTTATATACTCATTCAATGTATTTGTATTGTTATTAGTGACAAAGATGTTTCCTTCTTACTTTTCATTTTACATGTATTTTATTTATGTAGATGTAGATGCCTGATGATGAACCTGAATAGGTTCAAAACGTCGCTAATATAAGTTAATGTTGTAAACAATTTTGGGAAGCAACTCCTCCCAGTTATTTCAAGTCTGGAACAATGTTCAACTGAATCAATTTTTTCTGAATAACAAAACTCTAGTTGTATCAACTTTTCTAGTAAACGATTACAGATATTGCTTGGAAAAATGGATTCATTTGTTTTCCTGCATTAGAAACCCTATAAAAAGTGTACCTACAAGCACATATTAGCGCAAAAACATAAGTGCTACGATTTTGTTGCTGGAATTTCGCCCCTAAAAACATGTTCTGGTGGACGGATTCTACTGGTTAAAGAACTTGATCTTTCAAATTAGGCAAATGATTTTCGTATAAAATTTCATCAAAATCATCTATTTTTGGGGCAGCTACTGAGTCAACAGAAATATTTCTTTTTTTGGGGGGGGGGGAAGCAACTCCTGCCACTTTCTTTGAGAATCCATTGATCCTTTCCCAAACTCACTTCAATTTAAATATTAAAATACATATGTGAAAATTCCAAAACTTCTTTGTCTGTTGATAATATTTATTTTGTACTTCCTGATTTTGTCATGCAAATTGTTGAAAAACAGGGTTATAGCAGGCAAATTCTGCAGGTTAAAAGACCAGACTTTTCATCAAATATCATCAAAAGCGGACTATTTTTGCTACTGAACAGATAAATACACACCGCATGCGCACCACACAAATTTCATGACCTATGGATTCAGAAGTGTCAAAATTTCTTATTAGCACTTTAGAATTGCATCGTCAGGTTGACGTCGAAAGTGGGTTAACCTCTAGGATGACTACAGCAAGAATTTCTAACAAGATTAAAATAAGAAATATAATGCTCAAGGGAAATTATCAAATAAATCTTTCTTATAAAACCAATTCTGTTTAGAAGCTAAACTTTAAAAATAAAAGCTTGAATATCAACTGTCTTCAGAGTATACACTATAACATAGTCTTCAGTAAGTTATAGTACCTGTTACTGAATTATAATATAGGCACAATCACTTTATAAAAGGCTACAATTTCCTTTTATGAAAAATACAATAACAATTAAATATAACAAAAATTATATTTAATTTAAATTAAATTTTGATTGTGCCATAGATTTTACCAATCTACTAGATATTAAGGGTACTAATGAGGCTCTGGCGCTTGATTCCCACTAACTGTGGGAGCATTTGTTTAAAAAAAAACAAAAAAACAAATGGCATGATCTCTAAAAGTCAAGAAAACAGAGATATCATCACAAGATAAGTGGACTTACTAAAGTTGAATTAATGCTAAATTAATAAAGAAAAAACTAATAAATAAATAATTTTTTTTTTGGTGCATCTACTACTGTGGGTGGTCATTAGCACCAAATAAATTATATTGACTTAAAAAAAAAAAATTATGACTTTTTAAAATTCTACAATTTCTTCACACTGTGTACTATGGATTGGATAACTCCAATAAAATTCTTTCTTAGACATATATAAATAATGTAAGAAGAAATAAAAAGTGGTAACATTTGTAAACTTTTCAAAATTTAATAAGTAATCTCACAGTCAGTGTTGGGAGTCTACATCTAAATGCATTGCTAGAAACATTAGCAAGCTCGAACCGCTTAAGTAGCCAAGAATTTTGAAAATTAAATAAGGTTGCTTGAGGAACAGGAGTGTTATTAATGGTTTCATTTATCTCTAATAGATGTAAGCCCAAGAGAAAAATTATGGGGCATTACCCCCTTTGGGGCTAATTCCAAAGACTGAGGTCACAATTGTTGCCTATACTCCTAATATTCACTTATTATATATCAGGCAGAGGCCGGTCGGCCTTGAGTGCATAGGCATATGCACTCTGTGCCAAGGGCCGTGGCACAGTGGGGACAAACGACATTTTGTGTTTCAAAAAAGGCTATAGCCTCCAAATCTTAACCGCTTTTAGTGCATTTTCTTTTTAAATGAAAGCTGATAAAATTTGAAACAACTTTGTCTAGCCAGATCTTTGTTTTATTTTTCCCCTGTTTATTAAATTACGAGTAACTAATTCATGAACTTTTACAATTGAACATAAAATAACATTTTATTTTTCATCTAACTTAATATCAGCACTGATATCTTTGAAATTAAACATAAAAATCCCTATTATACTTGGAAAAAATCAGACTGACATCTTCAAAACGTAAATTTATCTTAATTCAATAATGATATTAATTGAAATAATATGATTTGAAAATATATTTTGACTTTTTCTAAGTCTAATCAGGATTTGAATGTTTAATTTCAATGATATCAGTGCTGATATTAAGTTAGATGAAAAATGAAATATTATTTTATGTTTAATAGTAAAAGTTTGTGAATTAATTACATGTAATTTAATAAACAAAGGAAACAAAAAGCGAAAATCTGGCTAGACAAAGTTGTTCTAAATTTTATTAGCTTTCATTTAAAAAAATGCACTGAAATCGGTTAAGATTTAGAGGCTGTAGCCTTTTTTTGAAACACAAAATGTCCTTTGGTCCCACTGCGTGTGGATTCGATTTCCACTTGGGATGGTGGCTTTATCGTGCCTAGAAAAGGGTGCTAACCTATAGATAACCCATCCTAAAATTCTGAGGTAATTATAAATGGACGTTAAAATTTAAATATATATATCAAGTGAAGTTCAACAAACAAAACACATGAACCAATAAATATGATTTATTAATCACCGCTCAACTACTTTTACATTTTTAGTGCCTCATCAAAAGCTTTACTTATAACTATTTAAAGCCACAGGAAACAATCAATCATATTTATTGGTTCTTGTGTTTTATTTGTTGACATTTTGCCAGATATATAATTAATAATACTAGTGCGATATTACTATATCAGCCTGTTCAAACAGGAAGGCCAACTTTTGGTTTGTCCTGCCCCTCCAGTTTCCAATGTCAAGTACACTTCCTTAGATGCATTGTAAAACTCTTCTTTTTTTTTCAATTTTAGTTTTCTCCATTTAGTGATAAAATGATATTATTTTCCTCATTCTATTAGGAATCTGCTATCATTGTTCTGTTCCTGTAGTCCATGAATCCTACGTGAAGGGGTCTTTGTCTTTTCAGGTTCATTTGATGTTTCCTAAGTATGACGTCGGTAAAATTTGATAGCAAGGGCAGTTTTGAAATAGAGGATAGATAATTTGTCTCTCTTCATTATAGTCTATGTTTGTGAAATATAACAGAGGATTGGCCTCATGAGAGTTTTATAAAGTAATGTTAGTTTATCTTGTTATGACATGTCATTATCAAAGGTAATAAAACAGCCCAAGTACTATAACTGGCTTAATGTTTCTAAGGAGGGTTTCTCCTGGCCTGGCTTGTGGTTTGGTATGTACTTAATTTTCCTCTCATCGACATCAAGTCCCATTTTATGAGCTACCTAATTTAATGCTCTCAAGGATCTTCCAGCTATATCCAGTTCATCTGTGTATCCCGATATCTGAACACTTCAGGTCAGAATAGGTGTCTGAGTCTGGCTGCAAGACTCTCTTGTTGTCCTCTCTAATCTAAAATTAAACAATGAACATGCCAGGCCATGCCTCTGTCGAACAGCATCGCACATATTGGCCCAACATAAACTCCCATTTTAATCATGGTACTGTAGAACTCGTTTTGATTTATGCTGTCAAAAGTATCCTTAAATTCAACAAGAAGAGTGTGTGTGGTAAATTGGTATTCGTGCCCTTTTTCAAAAATTGATCGAAGCCAGAATAACTGAGCATTTGTCGACTTTCCTTCATGGAAGCCATACTGTAATGCTCTAGGATATAGCTAGTAAAAGGAGAGAGAGCATTGGAAAGTATGTTATATGCTACAGGTAGGAAAGATATGCCTCTATAGGTTATCCATACTTAGGTTATTTAGAAGACAGATAGTGAAGAAATAGAAAAGTACTCACTGAATAGACACATATCGGAACTGGTTTCATCAGTGCCCTGGTGAGAACTATAAACTGTTTATATCTCAAACACGCACAGAAATTGTGCCAGAATAATGTATTAAAAGAAATATAAAATTTTAATGTATTGGTCTTAACAAATTAATTAATCTCTTTTAAAAACTAGGATTACTCATAACTCATAAATAAAAATAAACTGAAGACAAAATTCAGAATGAGAATGAATTACAATGAAAATAATTATTATACTAATCAATATTTAACTAATTATATGTGTTTGATTGAATAGAAATTAAAAATCTGGGAAAAATGGTAGTTATGAGCTAGATTTGGGCAACAGAATGTGCTATTGATGAACATAGAATATACTTACGCTCCCACACTCACAGTTGTTATCAGACCCAATCCTTTTCTCTTAGTTTTTATTACTTGACATGGTGTATACTGGCAATTTTGAAATCGTCTGTTTGAGCAATAATTTCCCAAAACACACCTAATACCACTAAAAAAAGAAAAACAAATATGTTAAGATGTGAGGAATAGTTAACTGAAGTTAAAAAAACAAATAAAATAAGGCAAAATTATGTCATCATCGTGTTGGAAACAAAAAGGCCAATACACCGATCGGGACTGGTAGTTTTAGTTTCCTGACATGACAATGAATCTTCACAAACCAGCACACTATATCGAAGACAAAATTAATAACACGACATTTTTTTCTAAAGTATGTTCATTCCATAAACCAATTCTATATAGCAACTACACTAATAAAAAAGTTCCTTCTCAATATACTAGAGACAATTGTTTATAATATTTTGAAGTTATGTTTTTAAATCAATTCCTCTAATTTTCAAATAAAAATGAATGTCAATCCTTTCAGTAAATGGAATGAAAGTCTACCCTAACATTTTTTTTATTTTTTATTTAAGTAATCTAAAAATAAACTTTTCATAACTCAGTATGGATATTCTTAAGACATTGAAAAAAATTAAACATTCAAAAAATTGCGTACTTATATAATTTTTTCAGGATAATTTATACTTTTTTTAAGCAATCTCTGTTAGGTTAACCTAATCTTTGTTATTTTTTTTTACAGTTCATCAACATCTGTGGACATAACACTTGGCTAGTGACAGGCAATTTTCAAATATAAGTTAATCTTTTGAATCGATTCAAATCAGAATGAAAAGATCGATCCACAAAAAAGATTGACGAGTTCAGATCAATTCAATAGATCGACGTTCTGGGCTCAGAAGATTGATCTACGATATGGATCATTTCACGATTACTTACAATTACCTTCGAAGTTTGTATTTCATTTAGATTCAAATCCATTTTCATTCCAGACTCGCCCAACACTACTACAAATTGATATAAGTCGATTTGAATACTTGATAATATGAAAAACATATCTGTAACCTAAAAGTAGAAATATTTAAGACTATTTTTCATAAAAAATAATTTATAATGAAACTACTACTGTTACATCATATTATATACAAATAAGAGCATAGTTTGAAACCTTATTTTTATTATATTACCTTCTAGTTAGAGAAACAGAAGATATTGAGTCATTGTATAATGTTATTGTTGCATTAAAAGTCTGTTACTAAACATAGGACACTGTTTTGTAAATTTCTTCTTCATTGAAATAAATGAAAATTCTTCAGAAATGAGATTGAGTAAAAAGAGATGAGATTTGAATATTTGAAATAAAAAAACACTTTCTTTTACGGTATTCTAGATAGATCAATTCTTTAAAAGATGGAATCAGAACGCCCACCTCTACACTAGGCTATACCCTGTTTTTTGCTCAGAAGGTCAATCAAACAAAAACTGTTATGAATTTTTCACAATTTTTAATATAGAACATTTTATAATAGGAGGAATTGTTTCCAACATGTCTAATTCTTTAAGTATCAATGCTAAAAGATTAGATGAAATTAAAAAAACAGTTCTACCCATGTCAACCATTATGGGTGTCCCATCAATCAATATATAAAAAGCAATGTAATTTTTGTTTTTATTTATAAAATTTACTACATATATATTTTCATAACAAACTAAATTACAGCCAACAAATTATTTTACTAACAGGATTAAAAATAAAATTAGGAATGAATTTTATTTATAGACATTTACCCATAATGTCACAGAAAAAGAATTAAATATTCTTAGGTTGTTTTAATTTTCTCACTGGATTTGTTCAATATATATGTTTGGCTTCTGTTGTCAGTGGAGGTGGTGTTTGATGAATTACCTTCTACACTTAATAGTTTTGCACATGTCGTCGGCTCTTTTTCTTCCTTGCTGGATACCTGGAATGCCTGATTTTACTGGCATATCTTCTTTTGTTGATGGTGGGGACCTTCTTTGGACTTTTTCTGGACAGAAAAAGACCAAAGAAGGGACACCATAACAAATGAAGTGGTCTAGAGATCCAGAAATATAGAAGAAGAGGAAACAATTTGAAGAAATATGATGAAATAAAGAAGAAAAGTCTTCAAACAACAACAGAAGCTGAAAAAGCAATGCTATTTAATATTCATTGTATAGTGATTTGTACACATGTCTAGCATACTCAAAATACATTCCCAGCAGAAGATGATTTTTGTGTGTATTTTAACAACCACATGAGGAGAAATTAAGCTTTGATACCATTAACAAATTGAATAACGGCAAAAAACAAATAATGTTTATTGCATAAAGGAATAGAATATGATTATTTAAATGAAATTGTATTACCATTCAATCATAAGAAGCCTATTAAGGCAATCTTCGCCACATCCCATTTCACCCTTGGCCATTTCTTCTTTTGAAAGTGAGCAATCACACATCATTTTCTTGATTTCTTTTTCTTTGCTTTTGACCCTAAAAATAAATTTCATGAATCAGATTTTATAGATAGCGCAAAAATATGATATATCTAAAAATAAACTTTTATAAAATACAAGCACAGCATAAAGTTGAAATAAATAAATCAAAGGGTCTCCCCATGGTCTAGGGGCTAACGCATTAGTTTCCCACGCGGGATATGGTGGGTTCGATTTCCACCGGCGGCATTTTATTATTAGCCCCCCAATAATTTAGGAAAATTATGGTTTTTTTTTTTTAATATAAAGAGCTACATATCCACTGCTCTGTAATTGTCTATAAGCATAATTATTACTGTGAGTTACATTAGCTTTTTACGAAAATACCATGTGTGTTTATGTTTTGTTTCTTTTTTTCAAAGCCAAAAAGTGTGTCAGGCTTGTTGAGTTTCCTAGAGTGTCAAGTTATCAAGAGTACAGTTTTCAGGTTTTCCTGTTGATCATTTGACTCTAAAAGCTTAAAAAAAACTTTGAAACTCACTATTTTTCATCCAAAATTTAGAAAAGTTCTCACGGCAAGACCCCCAGTATGCCCTCCCCCCAATATTTTTTATAAGTCGGCGCCCCTTTATGGGAACACAGTGGTGAATTTTGGGTAAATCCTCACCTCAAATGAACTGATTTTGCTGGTAACAAATTCATGGAATTGTTCATTAAGGAAATATTTTATGGAAAGTTCATACAAAGTAATGAAAAGGTACAACACACATTTATGTATAAATTTTAACAGGAGTAATTTTTGGTATGTAGTAGGATTGATGATGATTTGACGAAATGTTCCAAAAATTCGGCCAAGAGTACAATCTCACTAGCTACATTCCTTCGGAATGTGCCAAAACAATATGCAAGCAGTATAGATAGTATACATTTACAGATATCACTCAACTAACTGAAACCAAAGTAAAGGACAAGTATAATTAAAACAATACCTTGGTGTTAAAAATACGTTTTGTGTTATAATTTCAAATGATTTCAGCCCTTCTTCAACTTCAGGATCCATAGATGGAGGTATTTCAGGACTAGTCAAAGAAACTGTAGTAACTGTGCTTAAATCGCTGTCACTAGTCACACTCCCAGTAGTTCCACCCATTTCTAGTTCACTCGTCCTTCGCCAACGTGACTTCACCTTCACAGGCTTGTCTGAATCAAAGAGACTGGTGGGTGGTGGAGGAGGAGCAGCCTGCACCTGGTAAGTTATAAAAATAACAATCATTACAATTACAGTTTAAAATTCAGGGATTAATCTCAATGAGCTCTAATTTGTCACAGGAACTAATAAGTAAATATGGAGGAGCAATCGGAAGATGAATACTCAAGATTGTTAAGAAAGAAGATGTTTATTTTTATGAATTGTTTCTCACAAATCCCGGCAAACAATTGAGTTCTAGAGCATTAAATAAACTTAGTTATACAAATAATTTATGTTAGAAATTTGAGAATGCATCCTCTTGCACATATTAGTCAATTGGAGACTTCTTATGCATATGGATCAATTGGATAGGCCACATTCATAAATACTCGAAAACTGAGTACACAGATAATTTCAAAGAAAAGGAGATTTTCTCAAGTAAGAAGCTTGAAACGAGAAAAGATAAGCAGAAATGATAAAAAAACTCTCAAGAAACTGAGGTCTTAGCATCGATAAATAAAAAAGAAAAAAAAAAGAGACCATTCTTATTTTTGAAGCTTAGTTATCTTGACACTCATTTTAATTCACAAAGCATTTAAGAAAATCAATGAACTTGTTCAATAGAACAAAACCTGCACAACTGAAACAAGAAACAATTTTTTCTCTTGAAGCAAATTAAGTTTTGAGAAAAATTGTAATCAGTCTCATTGCTCTTGATAAATGAAAGTAGAAGTTAATGATATCCTCCAGATATAAGAGGACAAAAGAGTAAAGATGAAGCAATTACTTCCCTGACCTTAAAAAACATAATTTAGATATACTTAATGAGATTTGAAAATCAAAATACTTCTAAAATAACCAGTTCTAGTTAACAGAAAATTAAGATAATGACTAAAAAATATAAACAATAATAACATAAATGAGTTATAAATACCTCAGGAGGCACTGTAGTTTTTGAATCATCATCTGTCCACCTATTTACTCGGATTCTATTACTACGTCTCCTTGGTTCTTCTGATGTGCTGGTTTTTACTTCTTCTTCAGACTTTTTTGATTCTTCGACTACATCCATCTGGATGGAGGACTCGTCTGGACATTTTTCATTACTGGTGTCATTGGCACTGTCTGCACTTATCTCTTTGATATCTTCGCTGACTGGGACTTCTGAAGATGAGCTAATCTCATCTTCAGTTTTCTGGAGATCATCTACATTTTCATTTATCTGAACAGTTTTTTCAAAAGACTTTACTAAATCATTACTTTCTATAATCGATGGAGAGTAAGGAACGGTGGACTCTTCAATTACCTCTGTCCTTATATCTCTTTCACTGGTTTCTATTTCAACAGAAAAGCTAACCTCACTAGGCTCATACTCGGTAATAGGATAAACAATTTCGTGCTCAACAACACCTCTAAGGCATGTATCATATAAAATTTCATCTTCATTCTCCCTATGGCTATTAACAATAACAGTTTTAACACCATCACCAAGAACAATGTTTTGAATTTCTTGCGGCATCAAATCACAATAAGTATTTTCTTCACAGTCTTCTTCTTGACTACTGCTATGTCTACGCTCAAGGTAACGAAATTTACCAACATGTTTATGGTTCTTTTCACTAGATGAGCTTTGACTAGTGTTCTGATTGTCATCTATGTTGGAATCTTGCCTGCTATCAACTTCATTATCGTCAGATACACTATTTGAATTTTGGTCACTATCACTTTTCTTACGGTTATTCCGCTTTGCAGCAGCCTTGGGTGTTCTTCTTTTACGAGCCATTGTTAAAACTTCTCAATGAATAATAGGATTTATCTGCAATGAACAAAAGCAATTAATTACCATCAGAAATAATCAATATACAAAAAAAAAATAAGTCAAGGATTTCTAGAATCAACTAAATAAATTCAATTATAAACATTCCCATAAATCATTCAATTTGCGGCAAATGAGATTAAAAAAAAATGGATAGTACAAAAATTGAACACAACAATTCCTTTAGAATGTTCCTCTTACCAATTCACATAATAGAAGTAAATTATAATAATTATTTGTTATTAAGAACAAGTTGTCGAAATTTTAAAATATCTAAAAGCTAACCTCCCACTGATATTTGTTACCATGACTAACTTAAATCCTAACAAACTTGAATGTAGATAATAAGCGTCCATTTTGTAATGGGTTGCATGTACTGTTCCTCCCAAGCGAATGTCTAATCAATGATATCCCTTTGTTTTTATGTATTTCTAAACTAGTAAATTGCAAACATCTACTCGATTTTTTCTTTTTGAATTTGTGAAGTTTTAATTTTTATTATAAATGTTTTTTATTAGGTTAATAGCGGGAATTTCGAAATTCAATTATTGATTCAAGGAATGAATCTTTCTGGGCTTTTTCTAAAAATCTTTAGAGATTTACTTCATAGGATGGTCAAGTACAATAAGCATACAAAATAGGTTTCTTCAGAGAGAAGAATGTTTAATTAATGAAAATTATGGCATGGAATCCCCTTCCTTTGTTGTATTGGGCAGAGATAACTTAAAGACACACACGTTTATGTGAAAACAGAAAGACTCCCACAATCTGGCTTCGTAATCGATTGCGCGTTTAGTAGACAACTTTGTCTCTGTAAATAACTCGGCGTACTATAAAATGAAAGTAACAGAAAGAGTGCATTCCTCTGATTCCACGTAACCTTTTTAATTATTTAAAAAGTTTAAAACATTAAGAACCTGGAGAAAGTACTAACTGAAGGTAAAAAGGCTACCGAAAACGTTAAGGTCACACAAAGCGAACCCAACGTGGAAAAACATCAACCCACATCAAAGACTTTGACTTGCATTTCCGCCGTCACAGCGTGACAAGGTAACCCACCAATCTCAGGCCCCTTAAAATACTAATCACACAAAAAAACTATAAATATTAACAATTAGAAGAGACAACAAGATTAAAAAAACGTATCTATCCGATGACTTTATACACGTTCGATCTTTCGGGATCTCTGAATTTACTTTATACGTCTGTCCTCTTTAAATTAGCAATTTTGCCATAGACATAGCGATTTCCCAGTTGGTAGGACGCTCCACTACAAGTTTTGGCTAATTAGTTAGCTAACTGCTTTCAAATGTGCTTATGACACAGTATCCCGATGTGTACACTTCCATTGTTTGGGTAAAAATGTGTAGTTTTCGATTGCCATTCATTTATTTGTATTCTAACTATTATTTGGTTAGGGGAAACAAAAATTCATCGAGTAGCGCCAAATTTTAAGACAAAAATAATAATCTTCATATCGGCTTAGTTGATTATAATTCTTTGAGGGGGGGGGGTGTAAAATGTCTACTACGTGGAATAACAGGTTTCTTTCTTGTGTCTAGGTATTGATACTTCAGAGAAAAATTTATCACAATTTATGGAAGATACTTGAAGGACGATTTATTGTTGAAATCACCATTTGAATTGATTTAGGAATTTATTTTTCCAACTTATTTATCATATATCTTCGTTTTCGTCTTCAAATGTACTTTCATAGAGCAAGGAAAGCATAATTTTTCGCTCTCTCCATAGGGGGGAAACTCGCTTATGAGGTTGACCTCATGACTCCAGAAGCGCTGACTAGAAACTTTCACGTTTCAGAGCCCATAGATCACGACGATGGCGATGAACAGTGGTTCAAATTTGTATGATGATATATATATTTATTTTGTTCGCTCTGTGATTCCCAAAATGCGCCAATTTTGATGAAATTTGGTAGAAAAGGCTTTCTTTTAATTTGAACGGTCATGTTCCTTAACCAACAGAATCTGTCCACCGGTACACGGTTTATGGATAGAAATTCGAGTTAAATATGCATGCAGGTACAGTTGACAGGGTTTTTGACGCAGGAAAACGAATGAAACCATTTTTAAAGCGATACTATGACTAGCTGTATTCACTTTTCGTGAAAAAGGTTACAGTTATCGCCTTAAAAATGGTTTCATTCGTTTCCTTATATCAGAAAACCTAAAATAGTGTACCGGGAAGCCTATAAAGGCAACACTTAAATCTACATTTTTTTTCACATGGATTTCGCCGAAATCATAGTGTTCCTTTAGTGTAATTCACCTGGTTGACAAATTTGGCCCTTCAAATCCGAAAAAAGATTTTTGGTCAATGTTCATAAAATTGGGCCATTTTTGTGCCTTTGAGAGTGAGAATAGACAAATTATAAGTAAGTATGTCTGTGTGAGGGGGGGCGAGGTTAGCTCAGTGGTAGAGCACTCGACTAATGAACTGGAGGACCAGGTTCAAAACCCGAGCGCGCACTAAAGATTTTTTCTTCTAGTGCTGCAGTTCGAGGCTTGGATTTGGGGTCCCAGATCGTCCCTAGGCTCACCCAGCCTTTAATTAATTTAATTAATAATGGGTACCTTGGGTGCTAATGACTCTAGCAGTCGAAGCAGCCAAGGGGAAAATCAGGCGGCCGGAGCATAGTATTGACCACACTATCTCCCTAGTGTGCCGTATGGTCAAGAATCAGATACCTCTACAGTATCTGCCCCTCTGGGCCCTCGTGGCCTGTTACGGGACTGATTTTTTTTTTTTTTTATGTCTGTGTGAGAGAGAGAGAGAGTATATATATCGCATTTCATGGGCGTACATAGAAAATAATTTCGGAGGGGGCAGGGAAAATTTCGGGGGGGGGCTGAGACCATTTCCGGTGTATGGAATACTTGGAATTTATATCTTGGAAGAGTTTTAGCCAACTAAAATGCTATTACACCCAAAATAGAATACGTTTTATGAACTAAATGATCTTATTTCATTTATTTTTAAGGGTTTTATAAAATTTGTACCTATCAAATCAAAATTTCGGCCTCCTCTTACATACGCCCATGTCGCATTTCCAAGTCTATTTGAATATTTTCCAAGACTACTGTAATGATTTACAACTCAAATGCTACCCTTTCTAAATGTAATGCTTTACAACTTAATTGTCAGCCTTTTTATTTCAATTGTAACCGTTGCCATTTCAATTTTTACCCTTGAAAGTTTACTGAACTGGGCAATGGGTGAATTTAAGGCCTCAGAACTCACCAGGACAAAATCATGACAACCTTTTTCTTCACAACTCTTGTTAGGACAAAACTGTGCGAAATAGTTAAAAAAACAAAAAGTTGATTTTTTGTTTCTGGGAAAGTTTAGAACCAGAAGAAGAAAAGTAAAACCACGTAACCTGAACTTAACAACAGTATCTTCATAATTTTGGTAAGGAGCCCCTGTGGCCATGAGTGTATGGTGTGAGCACTTCACACTCCTTGCCAAAGGTCATGGGCTCCATTCCCACTATGGGGTGGTGGCTTTTCTTTAGAAAAAAGAGAAGGCATCAGCCCTATCCTGGCTAGAAAAAGGTACTAACCTACAGAAAACCCATTCCAAAATTTTCAGTTAATAATAATGGACGTTAAAATTTAAAATAAATTATTTTGATAATAAAATAGTAAACAAAAAAAAATCTTGTTTACAAATTTTTTTTTTCAAGAAGTAAAAAATAAAAAAAATGCAAACTGAAGTGAACGTTATCACATTTATTCAGTTTATGTAGTTTTACTTTCCCAGAAAAAAATGTATTTTTATTTATTTATTTTTTAATGGATTCCTTCAAAAAGGAATAATTATTTATGTTCGATAACAGGAAAAATATTTTTTTTTTTTTTCAAAAATTGCATTAATTTCATTTGTTTACTGTTTTGTGCCAATATTAATTTTGAAAATAAAAAAAAAATTAAAAATACTGTCATGATTTATCTTGTAGAGTTCTGAGGCCTTAACTTCACCCATCCCACAGTACATTAAATTTTCAAAACATTTTCAAGGGAGACAACTGAAATGGAAACACAATTGCAATAAAAGTCCGTCACGCAGGAGCTGCATAACTAAGCACTTTCCTCAGAATTTGGGTAGTGAAGACTGCTTTCCAGAACAATTTGCTTAAAATATCCTACATAAATAAAATAAAAACATGAATAGTTCTCTTTTAATTTTGTAATGAGTAACTGATAAATTATTAATTTGCTTCCAGAGTTATGTTTACACATAGTACCTACTGCACTACGTAATAAATACAAAAAACCTCATATTATCGTATTTTGATCTAATGCAGGAACCGGATACAGTCCCTCTAGCGCTCCTTGCGGCGCCTTTGTGAACCTATGTCTGGCTGCCTTTTCTATTGAAATATATTACAAAGTAAACCCCCCGATTCATCTCATTTTTACAACACTTCTTTCTCATGAGTTACCCACGACGTAAACCGCGTTTCGTTACAATAAAGCAGAAATTACGACCAGTATGAGTATATTAGTAATTTGGGTCCGGAGTAAACCCCCCCCCCCTCCTAAAGAACCGATTTAGTTTATTTTTACAACACATATTTACCTGTAGATTACCACTACGAATAAAGAGTTTCGTCGAAATATACCAAAAATCACGGTTGGTAGTGGCGAATTGGTATTGTGGGTCTGTAGTAAACCCCCCCTCCTAATGAACCGATTTAGTTTATTTTTACAACACATATTTACCTGTAGATTACCACTATGAATACCGACTTTCGTCGAAATATACCAAAAATCATGGCTGGTAGTGGCGAATTGGTATTGTCGGTCCGGAGTAAACCCCCCCTCCTTATGAACTGATTTAGTTCATTTTTATATCTCACTTTTCTCTCTATATTACTACTACGAATACCAAGTTTCGTTGAAATATAACAAATATTACGGCTGAAATGGTCAAAATAGTGTTTTGGGCTCGGGGTAAACCCCCCCTTCCGGTGGACCGATTTTGGTGGTTAACGAACTCGTTCAATCGTTTGCTAATTGAATGCTATATACCAAGTTTCGTGGCGAAAAAACAAAAACTCTGGCCGCTATCGTGTTAACAGACACATATATATATATGCATATATATATATATATATATATATAGATATATATAAATTTTAACGGGGGTCATTTTCGCTGTCTACTAGGTAGGATCGATAAAGATTTGAAGAAATTTTTCAAAAATTCCGTCATGAGTCCAACCTCAATAGCTACTTTCCTTCGGAGGAAAGTGCTAAAAAGTCCGTCACGCAGGAGCTGCATAACTAAGCACTTTCCTCAGAATTTGGGTAGTGTAGACTGCTTTCCAGAACAATTTGCTTAAAATATCCTACATAAATAAAATAAAAACGTGAATAGTTCTCATTTTGTAATGAGTAACTGATCAACTACGTAATAAATACAAAAATCCTCATATTATCGTATTTTGATCTAACGCAGGAACAGGATACAGTCACTCTAGTGGTAGAAAACGCTCCTTGCGGCGGCTTTGTGAACCTACGTCTGCCGGCTTTTCTATTCAAATATATTACAAATTAAACCCCCGCTTTCCGATTGACCGATTCAGCTCATGTTTACAACACTTCTTTCTCATGAGTTACCCACGACGTATACCGCGTTTCGTTACAATACAGCAGAAATTACGACCGGTATGAGTATATTAGGAATTTGGGTCCGGAGTAAACCCCCCCTTCTAATGAACCGATTTAGTTTATTTTTACAACACATATTTACCTGTAGATTAGCACTACGAATACCGAGTTTCGTCGAAATATACCAAAAATCACGGCTGGTAGTGGCGAATTGGTATTGTGGGTCCGGAGTAAACCCCCCCTTCTAATGAACCGATTTAGTTCATTTTTATATCTCACTTTTCTCTCTACATTACCACTACGAATACCAAGTTTCGTTGAAATATAACAAATATTACGGCTGACATAGTCAAATAAGTGTTTTGGGTTCGGGGTAAACCCCCCCTTCCGGTGGACCGACTTTAGTGGTTAACGAACTCGTTCAATCGTTTGCTAATTGAATGCTATATTCCAAGTTTCGTGACGAAAAAACAAAAACTCTGGCCGCTATCGTGTTAACAGACACATATATATATATGCATATATATATATATATATATATATATATATATAGATATATATAAATTTTAACGGGGGTCATTTTCGGTGTCTACTAGGTAGGATCGATAAAGATTTGCAGAAATTTTTCAAAAATTCCGTCATGAGTCCAACCTCAATAGCTACTTTCCTTCGGAGGAAAGTGCTAAAAGGGTGACAATTGAGTCACATTTGCTTTGGAAAGGGTTAATTTGAATTGGGAAGGTTTGCTGGTGACTTGTGAATGGTTACAGTTGACCTGGAAAAGGTTCAATAGTCTTGGAAATGCTAGAAATAAATAAATAAATAAATAAATATATATATATATATATATATATATATATATATATATATATATATATGTATGTATATATATATATATATATATATATATATATATATATATATGTATGTATATACATATTTAAGTGTATATGTATATGTAAACTTATTGGACTTTTGGATGGTCACCTTTCACTTTATACAATTTTTCAGCAGTTTTTGAGATTATTAATGTAAAATATGAAAATTCCAAGATCTCTCATGCCTGTTAGTCATTTTTTACTGTTACGTTAGAACATTACAATTTTCGTGTGTGAATTTAGAAGCATAAAAACTGTCTTTCAGCAACCGAATTCAGCTTGTTAATGAACTTGGGCTTTTGTATTAGACAAAGTCTTTATGCAATACCGTCATCTGGGGTGACCAGAGCATGGCGCAGGTAATCGCCAGTGCAGTGATTTCCTGAGCCAGGCACTATTGTCTGAACTTACCCCAGATGACGGTACTTCATCAATAATATTTTTGCTCATGGTAGAGTGTGAAGAGACAAATGTGTATGGAAGTATAACATACTGGTTCCAATGAAATCGAAGACTTGGAACTGAGCAATTTTATTAAATAGATAACTTTTATGACAGATAGAGGGGTTTCATATTTACTTGGTTGATGGACTTCAACGATTGTCTTCCAACAAAGATGACAATCCCAAAAACTGGCAACAAGCCCCGGTGAGAACTGTATTTTACTGAAGCCATAGAATAAGGAGGGGGTAGAACAGATATAAAGGAATTACGTAAAAATTATAGTTTTTTTTTTATTTATTTGGAATTTACAACAATGTATAATACACTTCTAGTAAATTATTGCTAGATTATATTGACATGAATGTTCATGAGGTGGGAGGCTGCACAGTTGTAGTACCCACTAGACAGTTTTTTTTTTTTTTTTTTTTTTTTTTTGTTTTTTTTTATTTTTATTTTTTTTTTTTTTATTTTTTTTTTTTATTTATTTTTTTTTTTTTTTTTACAGATACACTCTTTAGAGTTGATCTCTTGGCCACTTGCGTTTCAGTCGGCGAATGGGGTTGTGAGGAATGTGCTGGGAGGATAGAGAGTTTATTAAGGAGTTAGGATGGTTGTGTAGGTTCGAATGGAATTTGCGGTAGAGGGATTTGGCTAAAGGTTGGATAAAAGGGATATTAAGGTCATTATGGAGGGTCAAATTGGAGACATAAAACGGAGCATCGGTTATTTTCCGGAGAATTTTAGACTGTAGGGATTGGATTTTGTAGGAGTTGGAAGGCTTTGTGGAACCCCAAAGTTGAATTCCGTAAGTACATATTGGTCTGAGAATGGCCATGTAAATGAGGCGTTTGTTTGTTAGTGAGAGATTAGATCGTTTGTCAAGTAAGTGTAGTAATAGTCTGTACCGTCGGCTGAGTTCTTGTCGCTTCTGGGTAATATGTGGCTTCCATGTTAGTCGTTTAGAATTTGGGATTTTGGCGGAATTAGAGAACTATGGAGGAACACTGGAGGGCAGGATGATCGCCTGAGGGTAAAGGTTGAGTGGCAGGATTTCTGAGGGTTAACTTTGATTCTCCATTTGGTGAGCCAGGGTTCGATCAGTCCAAGATGTTCCTGAAGGGACTTGGATGTCAGGATTGGGTCATGACTGCTGGAGAACAGAGCCGTATCATCGGCGAACATATGGAGGGATGTGCCGGGATGAGTTGGGATATCAGCCGTATATGTGAGGTATAGGACAGGACTCAGGAGTCCGCCTTGAGGTACACCTGCAAGTTGGGGGAAAATGGGTGAGGATGAAGTGCCATAGGAAACTTGGAAGAATCTGTCGGAAAGATAGGATTTTATTACGAGGTAGTAGGTTGAAGGGAGAATTTGTTTGAGTTGGAACAGCAAGCCCCGGTGCCACACCCGATCGAAAGCATGGGCTACGTCGAGAAAGACTCCAGAGCAGTACTGTCTATTCTCAAAGGCTGTGGAGATCAGATCAACAATTCTGTGGCATTGATGAATGGTGGAATGGAGTTGACGAAAACCAAATTGGGAAGACGGGATTTTGGGAATAAGAATGGGGTAAAGGCGTTTAAGTAAGAGTTTTTCAAGAATTTGTCCCAATACGGGTGTAGGGCAATAGGATGTGAGTTGGTGAATAGGTTTTTTTTTGGTTTAGGTATCATACGGATTACAGAGAATTTCCAGAGGAGAGGAAAGTGGGTAGTTCTGAGGACAGCATTATAAATGTAGGTTAAGAAAAAGACTGCTTTTTTCGGGAGATGCTTGAGTATTTGGGGCGTAATTAGGTCATATCCTGGGGCTTTTTTGTGGGGAAGATGTTGGATGGCGTGAAGTACTTCTTTAGGATTGAAGGCCTTGGGAGGAAGTGACATTGGGAGGGGAGTATCCAGTTGACTCGAGACATGGTGGGAGTGGGTTGGATTGTTAACGTCAGGGTGCGGAGTAAAGACATTGGAGAGGTAATGCCCGAAGGCAGAGGAAATTTCTACATCGGTTTTGGCCCAAGAGCCATCTTCTTGTTGGATGGGATGATGGGAGGTTTTGTATGAGAGTATTTTTCTAGTCGCCTGCCAGAGTGATTTGTCAGATGAAGTAAGTTCCTTAGTGTATGTTTTAAATTGTTCGTTTTTATGTTTCCACAGTTCATTTCTTAGTTGGTTCGTCAGTTGGTTTAACCGTTTTTTGTCAGATGGGTATCTAGAATTTTGCCATCGTTTGCGTGCTCTTCTCTTTTCTGTGAGCAGTAGTTGTATGTGTGTTGGTATGTCAGCCAGTTGTGTTTGTGTATTATGTAGAGGTTTCGGTCGGGTGGAGATGAATAAGGATTCCTGAATGGCTACTGAAAGATAATGAACAGCATCGTCGACATCAGTGTTTGTTTTTAGAGATATGTTTAGGTCCAGTTTATGTTCTAAGGATGATTGAAAGGACTGCCAGTCAACTGGACCAGGAGTGAGTGTAGGTCTTGGAGGTATAGAGTGGGAATCAGCATCGGAGTTGAAGAGAAGGAGTACTGGACTGTGATCGGAGGATAGGTCATCGAGAGTGGAAATAGAGGTAGGAATTTGGGAAATACCATGGGCAATGAAGAAGTCGAGGATGTCAGGACGTTTTGAGCGGGAAGTGGGCCAGTATGTAGGGGAAGAAGGGGTGATTATTTTGGCAGGGAAGGTGGAGAGGGTTTGTAGTAAGGTTCGTTCTCGAGGATTAGCCACACGGCAACCCCACTGGGGGTGTTTAGAATTAAAATCCCCACCAATTAGGAAGCGAGGACCTAGATGCTGGAAGAAAGAATAAAAGTTATTGGTGGAAACAGATTTATTAGGAGGACAATATACGGCTGCTATGGTAATAGGAAATTGAAATGTCGATTGGAGGGAAATTGAGGTACTCTGAATGATGTTTGGTGGGAATTGATTAGGAATTAGGAAGTGGGAAAGTGATGAGCGAAAAAGAATTGCTGTTCCGCCATGTGCTGTTCCGTCAGGATGGTCAGTTCTGTACGTTTTGTATCCCTGGATGTAGAATGGAGTCCGTCGAGTCAGGTGTGTTTCAGTTAGTAGCGCTATGTCAATGCTTTTGTCCTTTAGAAGTAAGTATAGTTCGTCCTTGTGATTTAGTAGTCCGTTGGAGTTCCACAGGAGGATTGTGAGAGGTTTGCAGGAAGGATGAATCATGATTGGGAGGGGTGAAGTTGGCAGAGTTTTTGAAAAATGGCTATGAGGGGTGAAATAAGGGTTTTTAATTCCGCTAGGAAAGCCTTTAATGATTCGGTGATGGAGTTTAATTCTGAAAGGAATGAGGGTAAAGGAGGCGATGGAATGGTAGAGGATTCAGGGGAGGGAATGGTGGCACCTTTCACTGCTGTTGAGTAGATGGCTGAAGTGAGACCTGACGTAGAGGCATGGACTACAGGAGGTTGAGGCTGCACATGGGATGATGGTTCTTGGCGTGGTAGAGCAGGCTGCTTCGTCTGGAGACTGTCCTGGCGAGGAAAATTTGCTGAGGAGATCTTGGTCTGCTCAGTTTTGAAGTTGTCTTGGCGATGTTGCACTTCTGGAGTAGGGTTTTCCCTTGAGAGTTGCCGACGTTTCTTCAATAGTTCTTGATAAACTGAGCAACCTTTATAGTTGGCAGGGTGTTCGACAGTGAACACATTTAGCTTTTTCTTCTCTCGTCTTCTTTTGGCATTGCGATGTTAAATGCTGTCCGGCACATTTTACACACGCTGGATTTAGTGTGCAAAAGTTTTTGGTGTGGTTGAATCCCTGGCATCTTTGACACTGGATTAGGTCTTCTTTTCTATGCGGTTCCTCGACTGCAACACTTGTGTATAGAAGGCGCTTTAGGCTAAATATTTCTGAATTATTGTCTGCTGGTTCCAGGTCAATGAAAAATAACGGTAGCGGGAGTTTGGTAACTGGATGACGGACATTGTTGGCGTTTCTAACCTTGAAACCGATTTCGTTCAGGGCGTTTTTTATTTCGTGTTCTGGAGTGCTGGGGTGGAGGTGTCGAATTACAACTCTATATGATTTATCTTCTTTCAATTGGTAAGTAAAATATTGTAGATTTGATGTTTTTAGATACCTGATGATTTTTCTATATGACTCTGATGTGCTTGGCTTGATAGTGATGGTTTCTGAACGGGATCGGCAAGAGAATTCTGTTGGATCGACTTCTTTTTCAAGTTCTGTGCAAAACTTGATGAAATCGCTGATCCCCTTGACGTGGATTGGCGGAGTACTCTTTCCTGGTTCTTCGATTTGTTCCTCCATTCGGGTAGTGTCGTCGTCTTTGGGAGATATGGCTGCGTATTTGTTCGGTGAGATGAATTGGTTGGTAGAGTTGCGATCTTTTGAATGGCTTGGGGCATTTATAAAAGTAGCCCGAGATGTAGAAGATGATGCGAGAGACGTCTGGGACACGGATCGCTTAATAGTTATTTTTTCTTCTGGGGTGAATTCATGGGCGAGTTCTCCTGGGAATGGTGCTGTCTTTTATTACTTGGTTTTCTTTTCCCTCCCATAATGGATGGATTTGTTCAGAATCCAGAATAAAAGAAAGACGAAAAAAAAAACAATAATTAAAAAGGATAATAAAAAAAAAAAAAAAGTCTCGGGGACGAGACCCGAACCGCAGACCTCTGAATCGGGAGTCCTTCACTCATCCACTCGACCAGAGGGAGAGCTGGCAGTAGGTGCTGAGAATCTTGTTGATGGCCTGAGTATTTAGCCAGCTGAAGGGGCAGCAAGGAGGGGACGACTGGCCAATTCACGCAGCCCCCTACCACTAGTCTAGCTAGGGCAAGGGACTAATAAACTGAAAAGTAAGTATTACTTACTTACTATTTTCGGGTCTTCTGCTGGATATTTTGTCCTGAGACTTCACCCACAAGTACTCGAGTATTAAGTCTCAAACATCGCCACTTTTCACAAAGAAAATCGACGTATAATCACTCGAAAAACCAACTTGAATATGAGAGCTATAAGATGCTGCGTGTCAGGCAATGGCTGCAACGCGACTCAAAAATGATAGTAAAAACAAAATTTGAAAAATAACGAATGAAAGCTTTGTAAATTTATAATATCCATGATAATTAGAGAACATTTTTTAGCTCATTGCAGAAAATTATCATGCTACTTAAGTGGGATTTGAACCCACACCTCTATGACTATTCAGTAGCTGAAGTCCTTCACCCAGAACAATGCAAACCTCTGGACTAGTAGTTCCAGTGGGTAAGTGTTCTTGTCAACTACCAGAGCTGCTCCAGGCCCAAAGTTTAGATCTGTCAATATAATTGTGTAATATATTTTCGTAAAATAATATAAGTATTAGTTCAGTGTTTTTATATTTTGTTAGAGTCCTTGATGTTTCACTCTAAAACATCAAATAGTAAAATGGAATTTCTTCAAAAAATAAACCTTAATTTTAGCGCGGTTCCTCCCTCCCCCATAGGGAGGAACCCCGCTTATAAGGTTGATACAATGAAACAATCCGGAAGTGCCGACTAGAAAATTTCGCGTTTCAGAACCCCTAGAGACCGAAAATAACGGTGGTTCAAATTTGTATATATATATATATATATATATATATATATATATATATATATATATATCATGATGATTAGATAGTTAGCCGTCGAGGTGATAAGTACAGATGGAATGGTTGGGATTCGGCTAAATAAACCTCAATATGATTTTGTTTTAAAAAAATCTATATTTCGGACGTTTCGGCTACTCATTGGTAGCCTTCGTCAGCTAAAATGACAAAAAAAGAAATTAATACAGAAACAAACAAGAAAAATTTATAATTGTGATAGGTAACAGAACTATAGATACAGTTTAACTTATAATGATGAATTTTAAGACGATATGTTCTGTTATAAGTTAAACTGTATCTATAGTTCTGTTACCTATCACAATTATAAATTTTTCTTGTTTGTTTCTGTATTAATTTCTTTTTTTGTCATTTTAGCTGACGAAGGCTACCAATGAGTAGCCGAAACGTCCGAAATATAGATTTTTTTAAAACAAAATCATATTGAGGTTTATTTAGCCGAATCCCAACCATTCCATCTGTACTTATATAAATATATATATATTTGTCTGTTCGCTCATTTCTAGCTTCCCTAATGGACCGATTGTGATGAAATTTGGTACAAAAATCCGTCGTCCAATTTAAAAGGTCAAGTTCGTTAACCAGCAGAATCCTCCAACTGGAAGATGGCGTTTGGGGCGAAATTCGCGCAAAAAAAATCATAACGCTAACGTTTTTGAGTTCATACGCTTGTAAGTACTCGTTTTAGACGCTTCTTGGGCTAGGAAAACGAATGAAACCATTTTCAAGGCGATAGCTTTAACCGTTTTCGAGAAAATTGGAAAAATAGTTTTTGAATACCGTTTTTGGTTTGGGTACTTAGAATCATGGGATTCAGTTGAAACATTTTCTGCATGTTCTACTTTCATTAAAACTAATATGTTGAAATTTTGGTTACGTTTGGAGTTAAGGAAGGGTTGGAATAAAATATTTTATTAACAGACATAAAAAGTTTTGGTAACTTTGTATACTTTCGTTAATGTCTCGAAAAAGGTTGAAAATCTTGATAATCGGAACATTACCATTAGAAAGCTTACTAAATGCTCTACAAAAATGGTTCTGATGAAAGTTTTGATTAGGCGATGTCAATCGGACAAATTGCTTAAAACTTTAAAGTAAGTGATTTCGCTTATTCGAACTGTTCTTTTTGTCTTTGATTTTGGTACTTAGAATTATAGGATTCAGTTGAAACATTTTCTGCATGTTCAAAATTCCTCAACACTAATAGGTTAAAATTTTGGTTACGTTTGGAGTAAAGGAAGGGTTAGAATAAAATATTTTATTAACAGACAAGAAAAGTTTTGGTAACCTTTTATACTTTCGTTAGTATCTCGAAAACCGTTGACAATCTTGTGAAGCGAAAGGTTACCATTCGAAAGCTTACTAAATGGTCTACAAAAAAGGTTCTAAAATAAAGTTTTGAATAAGCGATGTCAATCGGATAAATAAGTGCTTAAACTTTGAAGTAATTGATTTCGTTTATTCGAACGGTTCTTTCTGCCTGTTTTTATTCCTTGTTTTGTTTTTTTTTTAATTGCTTATAGTTGGATAATGTATTTGACAATAAAACAGATTAAGTAAAATAAGAAAAACAATTCATTGTTAGAAATATAGCTTGCCAAGAGAAAGAGATTTTTTTTATCTCTGTTTACCTTTGTTCTTAATTGTTTTTTTTCTCGGTTTGCCTTAGTTTTCAATATCTTATTGTTATTTTGATATCATTTTTTTTTTCAATAAAACATGACAAGTAATTGAGAAGCGTGTTTGTATTTTGAATTGACTTTGAGAGTCTTGCTTTAGATTGAGGAATTTCCGCTTCTAACCTGTGGGTGTTAACAGTTTTCATGAAATAATAATAATAAAAAAAAAAGATTAGTTCTATTTTAAACTTTCGAAATGACAATATGGATGAGAATGGATAAGTCTTAAAATGAC
Organism: Gonocerus acuteangulatus; assembly: GCA_946811695.1. NCBI lineage: Eukaryota > Metazoa > Arthropoda > Insecta > Hemiptera > Coreidae > Gonocerus > Gonocerus acuteangulatus. The sequence goes on from OX328126.1 coordinate 46,426,755, forward strand.
GCAGTTCCTGCAGAAAGAGAATGTTTAGACTCTGTGTAGGGTCAGACATTTGGGTCGAGCTACTAGGCAGGCTTCAGGTAGGTTTTATTGCACTTGATAAATCAAGATGCATCCTAGGAGAGATGACAGATATTGTACCTGTAGGAAGTCATAAAGCCAAATGCTATAGTAGAAATATAATTATATTTTGTGGTTGTATGTGGCGTAATACATTAAAAAATAACATAATAATACTTTCCCATTTTCTTGTACAATTTTATTTTGTTTAATTGCATTTAACAGTAAAATGAGTAGTTTAGTGTTTTTAATTGCATTTAACACTAAAATGGATATGTTAGTAAAGCAAGTTAAGTCGATTAGAAACAAATTCGTAGTAGTCTTCGTAGAGAGAAACTTGGGACGGCGGAAAGAGTAATTTTCGCCTAGAATAGTTTCTTGTGCCTTGCCGACAATCTTGCTTTTCTTTGGAATATGTGTTTACATTATGAATGATCTAAACAAAGTAATAACTGTTTCTATTCTGAGTATACAAAATGACACTAGGGATATGAATAGAACCACGCTAAGATGATGCAGTTCCTGCGAGTCGGACTTTTTTCTTTGTCTTGAAGTTGTTTCAAATTAATTCTTAAAGTTAATTTTATTCTATCATGCAGGGGGTTCCTTAAATTCTTTCTTCATATTTATTTCATGAATTTCTATTATTGTTAATTATATTGTGCTAGCAAATTATATTGTTGAAAATTATGGAAGTCACATACATAAATATATAAGCAACCAGTTATAATTTTACACATAATGTGTACACAGTTTTATTTCTTAAGCAGAGATGTAAAGGAAAAGAATTGTGGGTATGATTTATGCAATAAAATTATTTATATTATTGCACAAGAGTTAACAAAGTAAATTCAATAATTCTATGATTGATTTTTGAACTAGAAATGTTTTAAAACATAAAAATATATAAAGATCACAAACTTTATATGAAAGTGAACAAGAACTTCAGAGTTCAAGGTCAACATGGAATTGGTTCACAACAAAATTTTTGTATTTTCCTTTTGAAAAATATGAAGCTATCGCAAGGCGACACACATTCTGGATGCATTCTCTCTTATAGAAAGCTGAAATAATAATTTTGTATTAAAGTAAAAATGTATTATGTAAAATGTTTAAATGTCAGACCGAAATGTTGTTCAAGAGGCAACACTTAAAAGAAACCAACATCTCTATGAACAAGAATTAATAAATGTTACTATTTATTGGGTTGTCCTGAAAGTTCGTAGAGATTAGAAAATAAATTTTTATCTTAAATATTTCAACATATACTGAATAAAAAGGCTGGTTTTATTCATATGCTTTTAATCCTCAATGTATTAATTGTGTTTATGTACAAAATTTGCTTTTATAAAAATTAAGTATGTCCAGTTTCTGCTAACCGAAGTAGAGCAACAATAAAGTTTATGTCACGTCATTCTTTTATTTTTTTTAAAAAAGAAAAAATGCAGCCCCAACAGTCAATAAGGTTCGTGCAGTGTATGGTGACAATTCAGTTTGTGACAGCACAATTCAGAAATGGTTTTCGCAGTTCATGTCTGGGAGACCATCCTAGGGCTGGCCAAAGTTCAAAAATAAATATTAAGAATGTCTCTGCTGTTGTTCAAAATAATCAGTATATAACTGAGGCGTTGCGGATACGAAGGACGAACTCAACAAAAAGGTAGTTCTGAGGAAAATGCGTTTGAATATTTTTTTTCCATAAGGGCGAACACCACTAGAGCATATTGAAGACATTTTTTCGTTGAGGGATGTCTCATTGATTTATTTATTTATTTAAATTTTAACGTCCATTTATTATTAACTACGAATTTTAGGACAGGTTATCTATAGGTTACCACCCTATGTCCCATTGCTCAAATTATCTAAAAATTGGCCAGGAATTAGTGTGAAATTTACATTCAACGAAAAGAGCATTTCATTTGTAACATCATCCAGCGGACAGGTAGTGGAGTGTTGTGTTTGCCTTTCGTATTCACCTTCCTATGGCAGTTTCCAACCAGCTTGTTTTCATTCTCTGTGTGTTTAGGGAGAAGGACGAACTCAATATGAAAAATATACCTGTAACTTTTCTGAAGCATATAGATTCGGATGGCAAGAAAAAAAAAATTGATCGGATGCTGAGTTTGCCCTTCGTATCTGCCAAGCTTCAACTGTACCCGGGCAAAGAGTAATTGCTAATAGCAGTAATTATATTTAAATTGCATAAATACATTTTAACAAATCTTAATTTGTTCCAATTTTTTCTATGAACTTTCCAGACAACCCGATAAAATGGATTTCCATCATATTTACACATTGAGCCACGATGTGAATTTATGTTAGTTGGAATAGACTGCATTTTAATTATCTACTTGAATTAAAAATAATCCATTATTTGTACCTTTAAACAACAAACCTATTTTTACACAGTGCAAGTAAATATACATAAGTAATTCATGATCTTCAAAATAGCATACAATTTCTTTTTAAAAGAAATATGATTATCATATTAAATGATGAAAGCATAGGCACAAATAAAAGAAAATAACAATTACTTACGCCAAAAGAAAAAAAAAAAAAAAAAAAAAAAAGAATCTCCATTCAAATATGCATTGCAAAATTTTATTTATTCTTGGGTAATTGTGACTAAAAGGCATTATACAAATCTCCAAAAACCAGTGCTTTTGAAACTAAAAATTCCAGATTAACAATGTTGTGTAAGGCAAATAACATTGCAAAATAATACACACAAATGGCATAGTTTTGGTAAATTGTACTATTATTTGTAGTTCATATACATATAAACTATATAATAAAATAAAATTTCCTTTATATATATATATGTACATGATTTCTTAAAATATACTACCATTCTATTGTGGTAAAACATAAGTATAAGTAGATGATTTATTTTTCAATATATATATAAATTTTAAGATAATTCATAAGGCAAGTTTTTGGTATCGATGCTTCTAGTAAACTTGAGGTACTTATTGAATAGGATATAACACTGCTGAATAAGCTTGATGTACCTGGTTGAAAAATTCATTTTGACTATTTTAAAAATGAAAATACTATCAATGAAAAGATCCTGGACTAAAGTAAAAACTGTTCTTCTATTAACTCATTTAAGACATCATTCATTTTAATCACTTAAAAAAATAATAAAGTACAAAAGTTCAATTCCATTTAACAATATGAACTACTTTAGCTACTTCACGCAAGGCTAATTTCATTTATTCTATATAAAATTTGCAATTGAAGGAATTGATAAGACACAATTTGTCAAAATAATAAAATAAAATAACAGATCTAATTGAAATGCATGGCTAGAAAACTCTGTGGAATTCAGAAACTGACAGAACAAAGTCAGCTTTTTAAGAATGCACATTTAGAATTAAAAAAACAAAAACAAAAAAAAAACACGTTTTCTCATACAGTTAGAAAATAATTAAGGTACTCATACTGTAAACCATACATCTCAATTATTAATGAACTCAAGTTCTCACAAATAAAATCTTTAACAGAACATTATAACCTACATAAAAAGCTGAAAATAACAATAATGGTAATATTTTCATAAAAATTAATATATTAATATTTAGAAATAATGTTTAACAGTCTATTAACTCATATTTATAACACAGATGGATTAGTAGAAAGATATACTTTTGCCCAGTAATATAAATAACCATCTCTAAATAAGATGAGTGGCACCATGGGCATACCCTAATTATGATATTTATTACCTATCTAATTAGTCACTCAGATTAAATATTACACGACCATAAGGCTCTGGAAGCATTCAAGGCTGAAAGTAATTACAGGAATGAATAGATATTAAGAAAGCAAATTCGGTGTAAAATTAAAGGAACTCTCAGCCGAACATACTGATAATGGTTTTCACAGAAATAAACTCACAGGGGAAAGGTATGAATTATTCTATATAGTGTTATTAATCTGAAATATAACAAAAGAATATTAATAAAATACGTGTGAAATTTAAAGCTAATTTATCACTAAAATTTAATTCTAAAATAAAATATGTAAATCGGTAATTTTGTTTATTTTTCCCCTATGCAGCCATCTTAAATTAAGCTAATATAAAACACTCGTTTTAAAATTCATTTATAGAGCTCATCACATACAAAAAGTGAACAGGAGCTAATTTGTCTATTTACATGCCTATTTTTATACCAGCCGTACAATTTTTAAAATGAAAACGATGTTTTTCATTTTTTTTTATATATAATTGTTATTGTTTTCTTAATTCACGATCACTTGTGTATACTGATGACTTTCAAACACAATTTTTTTACTTTGGTAGTTTGATAATTTTGTTTTCACACCCCGGATGCTACACAATCTTCTATTTCTTTCATTTTTCTTAAGCTGGAAAAAAGAAACGAAATTAGAGCTACAAAAAATCAACAACTCTAAATTACTCAATCAGATTATTAGTAGCATTTGAGCTATAAAATGGTAACAAAAATAAAAGGTTTAGACTGGGGGGGGGACTGGGGGTTCTTCCTTCAACAAGAATATTACTAAGATAAAGTTTTTATATGTACAAAAAAAAAAAGGTGTTTAAAAAAAATATTTTGTCTCTAAATTCATACAATCAGACAGAAGTAGCACGCACATCAACGATGTCTAAACTTAAATTTTCCAATCTTTATTTTTAGAAAAACTTGCCATGCTGTGATGAGAAGCCTGGTAACCTAATTGGCTAGGCACACCATATCGTGCTACAAGAGGATATGGGTTCACGGGGGAGGCTGGGAACTTAATTATAAAAATAAAGACCTGAAAAATGTGTTAAGTTAATGGTTGAAATAATTTACATTATAGGATGTAATAATTTTGTTTACACCTTCACAGGATGCACATACTAAGTATGATAAGAACATTTTTTTCTCCTGTACTCAACTGAGCTAAAAAACATAACTGAACACTGACTGATTTAATATATTTTCACCAAAGTCCATATCCTGAGTATGTGTTATTAGACCCTATGAATTCTTAATTAAGCGAAGAGAGAATGAGAGACGGTAAAATATGATCCTCCTGGAATTTCAAACATCATTCACATATTTCAGAGTTCAAACTTTACTCACATCTTGGTATTCAACTTCAATAACAAAATGTAATTACATTTTAGTGGAAATGAAATTCATCCTTGATATGTGAATGTGAAAGACAGTAAATGCTCTTTAAATGCAACAGTAACTGCCAGACCATTTAGTTTAATGCGGGCTTGTAAGCCAAATCATCTGCAGCACTGATTCGGTACATTCAGCTAAACTTGAACACCTTATACCTCACCATGGATAAACACTGAATTGAAGTATCCAAAATTGCCTCAGAAATTAGGATTTCAAACTGCAGATGTTTTCATGATTAAAATCATCAGCAAGATGGGGGATTCAAAACATTCAATTTAAAATCAACTACACCGCTAATAATCAATTTGAGGAACTATAAGATCCGTCTCTAAAGTGATCTAGATTTACTTTTCACTTAATTCCTGGAGAATAAAATTTTATAATGGAATGCATGATGAATTATCAAAGATCAGGAGCCCCTACCCCTTAACATTTAATTAATTATTCTGGCACAGATCACACATATTTCCCAAAAATTACATAAATTAAAGGCTTAGGGTGTTTTATTATTAAAGGCATTGCTCTCTAGGATAGGTTTTCGAATAGTTCGATTTCACAGCCCCACAAAAAAATAAATAAAAATTTGTGAAAAAGTTATGTTCAAAATAAATTTATTTGTAGATGGAAACATAAAAAGTTAAGAAGATTAAGTATTGGGCTAAAAGGAATTAATGAAAAAAAGAACTATAATTTTTCTATTGGAAATAAAAGAAATACCTAAAATAAATTACCTTAAATATTTTTAGCGTAGCAGGCGGGGTGGCTCGAGGGTCAAGTTGGCCAGTCTTTATTTAAATGTGTCTCTATATCAACTCTGCAGATAGGACAACGCTTATTTGTTGACAGCCACTGGTCTACACATTCTACGTGAAATAGGTGCATACATGGTAAACGCCTGCACAGAATAACAGTTTTTTTTTTAAATAAAGGAAGAAACATATATATATATATATATATATATATATATATATATATATATATATATATATATACATATTCAATTCCACGATTTCTGACCTTTATTTATGTATATTTATTTATTTTTTATAAATATGGCACAGGTCGAAATAATAGTACTCCATTTTATGTACTATTTTATTTTTGGCACGCCCTACATGTTTCGTGGCCTTTATGCCACCTCCTCAGGGGCCACTAAATCCCCATGTGTGGATAGCTCGCCACCCATACTAAGACTCCATACTAAGTATTAGTATGGGTGGCGAGCTATCCACACATGGGGATTTAGTGGCCCCTGAGGAGGTGGCATAAAGGCCACGAAACATGTAGGGCGTGCCAAAAATAAAATAGTACATAAAATGGAGTACTATTATTTCGACCTGTGCCATATTTATGAAAAATAAATATATATATATATCGTTGGTTTGGTTGAGGGGATCAACCAAACCAACCATGATTTTGGGAAAAACTATAGAAAATTATTTTGATCCACTTGGCAGTCATTATTTACGAATAGAAATTAAATATTTTTAAACACAAAAGCATACCTGACATCCTCAAAATCTTCAAATTCTGAAAGACAAATGGTACATTTTTCAGTGTTGTCTTCAAGTTCATCAGTGTCTTTTTTTATCTGAAATACACACAGTACTCATCAGTATTAATGTAAGTAAAAGTACAAGGGGGCACACAAAGGTGATGCAATTATTGACAGAGAATCAGTAAAATAAAAATGATGTTTGGTGATGCCTTGAATATATATTTTAAAATATTTACAATTATTTACAAATGGAATAAAAAACACAGCAATTGAATTCTATTTCTGCCCGAATTTTAGGCCACAGTAAGAATGGGAAAAAATTCTGACGTCATCTTAGCATGGTCCCATTGATATCCCTAGTTCTATTAGTAAAGAAATAGAAGCAGTTATTAGAAGGTTTGGTCATTCAAAAAAAAAAAAAAAAAAAAAAAAAAAAAAAACATAAAATGTTTTTAGGTGCCAAGGAAACTGACATTATTCTAAGTGGAAATTACTGCATTCTTTTTCCCAACGTTCGCTCTAGGTAAACACTATTACCAATATGTTTTTAATTTCCTTACCTTAACTAAATTATTCATTTTACTGTTAAATGCACTTAAAAAGAAAAAAATAATTAAGAAGTGAGGTAAATCAGTTCAAAACGACAATATTTCCATCAAGAAGGGAAGGAGGAAACGCATTAAAAGGTATGCTACAGATATGCATTGATGCGCCTTAAAAAAAAAAAAAAGTTGGATTTTTCATGTTTTAATATTAACCGCTAAAGGCGCCACTCCAGTATCCTCGGGCTGGCTACACACGCCAAGTATCCTCCACAGGCTATACGTCTGAAGATATTCGGATGAGTCATTATCTAGTGACCCTCCCTGTTATATGCCTTTCTGAGTATTCTCTGCTCTCTATGAGCGGACTGAAGTATTTCTAAATTATCTTTCTTGCTAATAGATGTTGTAAGCATTTACTTCTTAAATTATTAGTAAGGCTTTTTACTTCACAGGACAGAACATTACTATGCGAGGAATACATGCAATATCCAAGGAAACTAATCGCTATTTTAACCTCAAGGAATATCTAATGCGAGCAAATTGCGAGCCTGGCAGCCTGAGAGCCCAGGGTGGCTGACGTGCCCAGTGGCCTGAATGCTTTTTAGCTGTTTTCAAGTTTCTGTTTCTTTATAATTATATTTTTTTTTTGAAGTTTCCCATCATTCTATTTTATTCAGGCTTGGGACCCGCATTAGCGGATTTAAAAACTTGTTTTTTTTTTTTTGTTTTTTTTATTGAATCAATTATTAAAAATATTTTTAAAAAAGTGTTATGCTATAAATTCCTTCTTTTTGTTCTGAGTCGGAATTATTAAAACCTTTTTTTATGTGATAAATGCCGAAGCACAGCACTGCAGGCATACTTTTATAAACTGTACAAAACCAGAGAACAGACAGAAGGCTAAAACTGCAAGGGATAAGGGCAGGTATGGTCATGAAGTCGGGTAGACAAAGGGCAAGTGGTCGTAAAGGGTCATACAAGTAAATAAAATGTATTTCCATGAATTCTAGTGGCAAGGAAAAGTACTAGAACATGTCCCATCAACCAGTAGATGGAACTAGGGACAGAACTAATAAATCAGGCAACAGTCCCCTAATGCTGAAAAGAGCAAACTGATAAATCAGTCTACAGGCCACGGGGATCGGTGCACTCCGAACTGATTTATCAGTCTACAGTCCCGAATGGGTTAAACAATATATGAAGAAGATCCACTCTGACTTTGAGTGTATTTTTCTTATACCCCTAAAAAAAAAAAAAACTTTCGCTTATTATAAGTTATCTTATAATAATATTGTTAAGATACAATAATGAGTCCTGTAATGTTTTAAGATAATTTATTTTTATAGAAACCTTGACTGAACATCTCACTGTTGTATGGAATAATAGCTTAGTAACTGTTTAATCATACCCTTTTGTACTTATGAGGAAAAGTGTGCCTCTCGATGGTATGCTGTGAGGCCCCTCTATTGATGGCACTAACGACTCGCCTTGATTCTAAGAACCTCATGTAATCCTCAAGTCGATACGTCATATGCCGTGTAAGAAGAGGGAATGGAACAAGATCGGGTGCTACCATTCCTGGTGGCATTAACATGTCTTGACCTCTACTCACAGCACTATTACCCTGCAATAAATAAATATAATTTAATATTTAACAATTATTTTATATCCGCCATAAGAATGTATATAATATTAAGAGATAATTTCAAGCCAAAAAGCAAGAATGGGAATTGTAACTAGTTATTCATTATATAATCTATTTGTATTTCCTTTAACACATTTTATTCATTCCCTCTATACAGGAATAACATTAGGAATTCGGGTAACGGCTTCACATCTTCTCAAGTTTAATTGATCGAAAGGAGCTAATGCTTCAAAAAGATGGTTTAGCGTTGTATTAATCCGGAGTCAAACAATGTTATTCTTATAAAATAATTTCAAGTTATTAAAACAATGTATAATTATATAGTGGATTAATAAAAAAATATTAACAATGAATTGGTATAATTACTAAAAAAATATTAAGATAAAATAATCATAAATGTATCATAATTCATTTATGCCATCATAATAAATCCCAAAAAGGATTTTATACTTTTCTCTTTTTCAAAAATTTATAATTTTAGAACTTATTCGTGGTTGTAATAAAGATGAAAAATATTTTAAACCATTTATTTTTGCCTAGCTTAGCAGATTAAAACATCAGTTATAGATTTTAGTAATAGGAGGAATGTAATATATTTTTAATTTCTAATCAGATTTAGTTCACAGGCCGTAAAATAATTATTATGAAATAACACTTGACATGCAAATAAATAAATAACTTCATTTCTAATAATATTTAGAGAGTTTAATGGCAGAAAATATTATAAGAAATAGTACTTGTCTATTAATTAATACTAAATCTGGACTAAAATATTTAATAACAATAATCCTATTGGCAACATAATTCTAGTTAATAAATGAATTCTTAATAATGCTTACAACCGCAGGTCCAGGTCCAATGCTTATGTGGAGATGAGCCATTCTTCCCGGTGAGGGGTAATGGTGAACATAATGATGGACATGCTGATGTGGTGCTTCACTATAAACAGGGAAACCAATTATGACAAAAATTTTGACTAAACAAAATATGAAAACATTTATTCAGAAGTGTTTAGCTTTGTGGTTAGGTTAGTTTAAAAATATGAAAAATATTTTAGATTCATGTCTATCATATATAAGTTCATTTATGTATGTCATAGTCATCCTTGGATTATTTCAACTGGTCAGCTGACTCAATTATTAATTTATTTTTTTCCGGAGTGTGTGTACTACACTACTTAATCCATTCAAGACGGATAGCCACTTTCAGAGTACGCCCCCCCCCCACCCTAATGAACCGATCAGGTATATTTTTACAAAACATTTTCCTCTTTAGATGACCATGAGATATATAGAGTTTTGTCGAATTACAACAAAAATTATGGCCAAAATAGGAAAAATTAGTAATATGGGTCCAGAGTAAAGTACCCTCCAAATAACCCGATTTTGCTGGTTAACTCGTTCAATCATTTGCTATGAAAAAAATAAAAATTGTTATCCTGTTAACATTTTTAGCAGGAGTCATTATTTTTAGAGGGGATAAAATAGGTAAGATTGATAAAGATTTGAAGACATTTTTCAATTTTTTTTTCATGAGTGCAAACTCAATAGCTAAAATTCCTTCGGAAAGTCCTAAAGCTTACCTGGGAGGAGGTGGAGGAGGATGTGGAATATCGACTAGATCAGCCCGGAGCTGAGAATCACTTAAGAGGACTGGCTGGTGTACCTCCGGGGTTGAGAAAACTGTTGGTTGCTGGGGTGTAGGAAGAGGACCACTTCCCGGAGGCCCAAAAGCAAGGGTTCCGCCAAGCTGTGAACCATACTCCACCATTGCTTCTCGCGATCTCAAACTGCAATAAATGTTCTTAATTTTAGTAATGTTATTTCAAGTTTGTTAAATTCTGATATGAGAGAAATTAATCATTCTCTTTTTCTATTACTACACAGAAAATAATTCTTACAGTTTTTTAATTAAAATTAAATTAAATTGTATATTGTGTTGAATGCAACAGTACAACTTCCCAGATCAACTTTTTTAGTGTGTTTCTTCCCTCCCTCTTTAGGGAGGAAACCTGCTTATGCCACCGACCGGATGATGCAATCCAGAAGTGCCGACCAAACAATTTTTCCTCTCAGAACTCATGGATCAAGAAAATAATAGCAGTTTGTCAGTAAATCATAGTAATTACAGTTTTTGGCTTATAGGCTTGCAGGTACACTTTATATACATCATTTGATGCAGGGAATCAAATCAAACAGTTTTCAATACCATATCTATAACCATTTTCAGGAAAGGTTAAAGAAACTACACTTCCAAACTGGTTGGATAATCATGTGAAACATAAAAAATAAGTCCAAAAGATTAATAAATTTACTAAAAAAACGATTCTAATGGAATATTTGATTGAACAAACTCATTCGGAGAGATCCAAAAGTATTAGTTTTGTTCTTTTAAATGTTGTTTTGTCACAGTTTGCATAAGTTTTTGATTGGTTGTTTTGCTTTTAATTGGATTTAATATATCAGGAAAACAATTTAAGTAAATGAGAAAGTAAGTTGACAAGACGGAGTAAGTGAGTTTCGTTTGCAAGTGGCACCTTAAATCTAGCTTTCCTTTGAGATTTCATTAATTTCACAAGAATGATCAAAACAAAACATTAACTGTTTCTATTCCAAGCTTTACAAATGATAATAGACATAAGATCAAAAACTTGCTAAGATGATACAGTTCCTGCGAATCGGACATTTTATTTTATTTAATGTTTATGCAGAAATTGTAACCAGAAAAGCATTAAAATCTATCATTGCAGAATGACCTTTACAATATAAATGGGACTGTTGTATTTCACTAAAATCTATTATTACAAGCATATATATTGTAATGATATATTACATTCTCGAAAATATTTTTAAATTCAAATAACCATCGATATTTTGAAAAGCCCGCACAAATCACAAACCATATATACAATTAACATCGTATTATATACGATCAAAATTAATAATATTTTTGGACAATACTGGTGTACAATATGCATATATTAAATGTACATTCAGATGATAATAAATTAATTATTTGAAGTTACGAAAAACATAATTATTATCTTTATATATGAACCAACAAAACTGCGGAAGTTAGAAATAAAGGACGCCAAACTTTCCCGCTCGAACGGAGCGTCTCTCTATTCCCAGCAGCCCTGGAGTGCGGAGTCATTCTATTCTCAGCAGTGGTCGAATGCGGAGCTTGAGTCTATAGCTATCCTCCGAGGATTACGGAGTGCAGTCTATTGTTATTATTCATAGAATACGGAGTGATAAGACAACAGAATCCAGAATTCAAGATATCCATTCTAGGCACGAGACCTGGCAATAAAGCGTATCACATTGAAGAAGGAATTACTGAAGCGCAGTGTATTGAAGCCTTATTGGAAGCAAATTAATTTAGAGGTAAAATTTATTTGTTTGTTATTGTTAATTCTTTTATTGTCATTTGTATTATTTTTGATATTGGTGTTTGTATCTCAGGATTGTCTGGAAATAAATATTATATTGTTCATTCACTCGGAACTTTAATCCCTGAGATTAAGTCAAATTCATATAATAAAACTTACTCAAGTAATTAAAATCTTTTTGTCTTTTTATAAAAAATTAATCATAACATTTATTGGCGCACAACGTGGTGCAATTCTTTTTATAAAAAATTAATCTTAACAATATATACAGAATATATCTTGACCATCCCTGCTTTTACTTGATATCCTCCTTATTAGTGCATGTCAGTTTATTATTCCAATAAAAATCTGTTTATATTATTATTATCCTAATGCGTTAGAATATTTGAACATAAAAGTTTTGATAATTTTTCATAAGTTATGAAATTGTTCACTTTATGGTTTCTATTGGAACAACAATGGAATTCCATATATCATGAGGTATAAAATTAATTTTATTATGAACAAGAGGGTCTCCTGTGGTCTAGTGGCTAGCGCCTTAGATTCATAAGAGGGGGGATGGTGGGTTCGATCCCCACTGGTGGCAGGAATTTTCTCATCCCACAAAAATTTTGTTGGGAAAATTCCTCACTGCACCCTGGATGTCGGCGCTAATGGCCTACACGTCGAAGCACCGTAGAAAAAAAAAAAAAAAAAAAAAAAAAAAAAAAAAAAAAAAAAATTATGAACAAGAAATTTCAATTTTATTTTTAGGCCATCATCAAGGCCTACAATTTAGGCCAAAGTAGTGTAGGGGTTCTTTAAATTGTATACACATCAATGGGTTGATATCTATCTATAATTAAGAATGACTATTGATTAAAATAGAATGCTCTGGAACAATTACCTCTGGAAGTGGTGATCAAGCCTCCGTCTATGCATTTCCTGCATACGATGGTGAGATTGCCACATTCTTTGATGTACAGGGTAAAGACGGGGAGGAACTAAAAATTAAATAATAACACAAAGTAAAAATTACATTCAAAATCAAAGAAAATAAAGGTGTTATTTTTTTTACAAATCCTCCAAAGATAATTATTTCAATTTTGGATGGTTATCTAATATCTTTTAAACGTGTTGAGTGCCGAGCGGTACAATCGAACCACTGATTGGACTGAGCCTAGCGGTACTCAGTTACTGGTTTCTCCAACTAGCCTTATGTCATATGTTCTGGGCCATGGGACCTCCCACCAAGTTGATTTCAAGGCATATGGGATCAATGTGCTTTTTATTTTATTATTTATATGTCATACTAAATTTATGTTATATTTGAAGAAAAACATGTTAGGCACCGAACAAAATTTCATCCTGTGAATGAATAATGTTTTCAATCATCAAGTTGGTCAGAGTGTAAACATTTCTATTTACTCAAATGTTTTTTATACACCTGTCATGACAGGTACATCATCAAGTATAAGAAAATAAGAAATTGATCATTTAATCAAATTATTTACTATAAAAGCTAACACTATTACAAGATGATTATATTGTATTAGAAAAAAAAAATAAAATAATAAAACAAAAACTTACCTATTGTAGGACTATGAGGGTACTGGAGATGTAAGGGTGGTGGGTGTGGGATATGCCATGTTGTGGGAGGGGGTGGTGGAGGTGGGGGATGGAGACAGGGTGGTACTTCTTGGATCCTACACGGCCTGAATCTTATTAAAGGCGGAGGTCCTCGAGGTAAAGGTGGAGTTTGAGGAACATCGTTCATCTCCTCGTCTGATTCCTGGGTCAGGTCTACAACAACAGGCTGCTGAAAATGTAAAGAAGAGAAAAATATATTAAATATACCGTCATATTGATACTCATATATATATTTATATTTATATATATATATATATATATATATATATATATATATATATATAAAAATACTCAGTTAATAAAATGTAAAATAGATATAACATTCAGGGGAGCTCACGCCTATGATCAGATATCAAATCTCCAACCATTCAAAGATACAGAGTGTAGCAGCTAGGTGACTTTCATCAACACTTTCAATGACTCATTACACTAAGGACCTCTGGGTAGCTCTAGATCAGTAACTCAGGAAAAGATAAAGGTTGTAAGCAAAACATTAGCATAAATTATAATAATAATTAAGTGGAGGTTGTCAATTGAACAATAATATTTTACTGCAGGTAATACCTACAACCTACAAGCACCAGGTTAAGTGTAATTATGTTATTTATTTTGTACACTTTTTTGTTCTTATTGAGGTTGAAAAGGAGCAGTATGTAAAGATGCACGACGATCCAAGGCTGGGCACTTATTGCTCAGAATTACTAAATAATACAATAAAATCCCACATCATAGGCTTACTTCAATGCGGAAATAATAATAAAAAAAAAAGTAATGGGCTTTGTACATTGCACGTCATACTTAAAGAGAGCAATGAAGGTAAAATTCCTTAAATAACTCAACTAACTGCTACATCTTTTTCTCATGTTTCAATGTGAAAAAATCAGACAAGAAATTTAATTTAGAATGTCAGATTTTGAAAAAAGTAACTAACAAATTATGACAGAAGAGTTTTGCATGATGATATTTAAATACACGAAGCTGAACAAAAGCTCAACGACAACATTAACAATTGGAGTTAACTAACTAAGATGGTAATAATTTAATTTTTGTCTCATCTACTAAAAAAATAAATAAATAAATATTAAAGCTAGCAATAAAAGGAATTCTCTCTTTCTCCTAAGACCTTTCAAACATTAATTATTAATAATACCTCAACATCAAAGTTTATCACAGGTGGGCAACTCCTATGGGAAGCACAACAGCATATTTGATTAGGCAACTGATAATTCCATTCCAATTCCATGTTATTCTCATTAAAATTCATGAATATATCCTCCATACTTTAGTACTGCAAATGTTTTTTTCTTTTTACCCATACAAGGAGGAATCGCGAGCTTAAGATGTTCCTTTTGAGTAGACTCACAGGAACGGTTCGAGTCATATCTTGAAAGCCAGGGAGGAGGTAATCTTTTCTTTTCCTCTATAAAGTGATTGCTTGGGTGGGAAAAATATCCCCTAATTTTCCACACCTCCTCTTACTTTTCCTTTAAAAGGGCTGGGGATAGTCTATAACCAAAAATATTGGCTGTTCGGGTCCAATGCCCCCAAACAACCTAAATAGACAAATCAGCTGAAATTAATTTTTCAACAACAAGAATTTTTTTCTTAAAGATAAAAAAGTAACATATGGTGACATATGATTTACTAGATTTTCTTTTAGAATTTTGGACTTTAGACTTGCTTACAAAAATATTTAACCAAAAAGTTAATTAAGGAGGAAAATTTTATTTTACAAAAAATAGTTTAATTTGCTGGTCTACTCTCCACCAGAAAGATGTGATTTTTTTCTTCTTCTCAAAATCTCCAAGATTTTTATTGTTTTTGTAAAAGGGGAATTCCCGAGGGGGTTGAAGCAAAAAAGTTGCTTATCAAATTAAATGTTAGGTGTAGTGATTATATGGCGAGAATAAATAATCAATAGAGAAAACTTTATATAAAACAATGAAAGAAAAGAATATTTATTTAAACTTCAGCATTCATTTTTAAATAACACAAATTCTTAGGAAGGGTTATCAACAAGTTACCACCCTTTTTTAGCCATGGTAGTTAATACTTCCACAAAGGGGTTCTACCTTTGGGTTTCAACAATATAAAATGGACAACCAAATCAAGTAATGATATAGGAAGATTCGTCCTATTTGGGCTTAGCTTTCTTATACATGCTCAAACTATATGAATTATACAAGTATTCAGACAAAAATACTACTAAAATATTATTTAAATTTTAACGTACATTTATTATTAACTAAGAATTTTAGGACGGATTATCTGTAGGTTACCACCCTTTTCTAAACAGGATAGGGCTGATGCCTTTTTTTTTTCTAAAGAAAAGACATCTCCCCTAGTGGGAATCTAACCCACGACCCTTGGCATGAAGTGTTAAGTGCTCACACCTTAACACTCACGGCCACAGGGCCTCCCTACTAAAATATATATAACTTGAAAGTATTAGTTATTAACTTGGAAGTGGTTATTTTTCTACAATGTCCTTCTCATACAGGGAATTGAAAAATGATGGGTAGCTCTTATAATTTTTATTTTCCTGTTGAAACAACCCGCAGTATTATGGGTTCTTTTCTTATATTCAGTAAACTGAAGGACATTTATTTCAAAATCACCAATGTTTTGACCAAAAACTGTATAGTATCACCAGTGTTGTGTACAATGAATAAAATATAAATGCTCATTCATTCATCTGTTAATTTCAATACATCACTTCAGGTTGGTACAATATATTTTTTTGTCCAGGTATTCTGTTACATTTACTATCATGTAAATCATAATTTTTGAAACTTTATAGTGTCCACAACTCTGTTGATAGGCTAAAATATGGGTCAAGAAATTGTTGTACAAAGTTAATAGAATAAAATACTTACAGGAGGATTGTTTCCAATTGAGCTGTTTCCAGAGGAGTTTGTTGGCGGTGGATTACTTGATATACAAGGTACATGGGAGGAACTACTTGAATGGCCGCTATCAGCACTAGTGGAGCTTCCGTTATTAGAATATTCTACAGAAATGAAATCAATGCCCGTATCATCATCACTAGGGTCATCCTCTTCTGAAGCATCCGAGAACCAGTCTAGCTGCAGATCGGGAGCCAACGGTGAATCGTCTCCACTTAAAATGCCTAAAATAAAAATGATCTAAAATGACATTTACTTAACTATTCATAAGTATATAATTATTATAAATACCTATTTATTTATTTGCATGTTTTTAAAATTTATTAATGTAATGTAATGTTTTACTTCATAAAATATGTCTTAGTTTTCGGAGAGGGACTTTCCAGGTTTTTACCAAAGACTGCCAAGGCCATAGAATGTACGACCCTCGTGATTTCAGCTTAAAAAGGCTCTTACCTCTGCCATTTCCTGTGACAATCAATATTACCCCAACCTTTGCGTTTAGCATCTCATTCAAGAAAACTCACATAAAGCAGATTTTTGATCTAGAACATTTTTGGGGGAATTGTATCATCAAATTTTCTTTCTCTTACAATATATAATTTTATGTTTATTCCATTTATTATAATAGTATATATATATATATATATATATATATATATATATATATATATATATATATATATATATTTAACACATAATTCTTTACAGATTTTCATAACTGAGAACCTTTGAGTATCCTATCAATTCCTGACATCTAATTTTAAATAGGTGAGTACAGTGGAAAAATACTTTTTCATCTACTTTTATGCCAACTATTATAACAAATAGAAGTTTTCACTATTTTAAGCTGATTAAGTTTGAAATATCACATCCAAATATTACAATAAATTAATTACAGTCAAAACTTAAATAACATACTAGTATTTATAGTAATGTTTCCTTCCACATTCGATATAGAAGGATTCCTGTCCAATGTATAAGGCTTGGGCTTGGATGTGGCAGGTGAAGGAGGAGTAAGCCGCCGAGAGTACATTTTTCTACGACCACCACGTGTTACTCTTGGCTCGATCCGAGATGGGCCAGCTTCATCCAAATTCTCTCCTCCTAATCAATAGATGAAAACAGGATATAAATCATTTGGGGATAGAATTTTTAATTATTCACTTAAAATTTTATAAATCATTTGGTGACAGAATTTTTAATTATTCACTTAAAATTTTCATGATTAAATTATAAAAACTATATTCTAGGTATAATTTTATTTATTCATTCTCAAAGTTTTGTAAATATTTTTGAGAGATTCTAAGCTACTGTTGAAACAGGTATGTAGATAAAGAGATAAAACAATACAGAACTGATGAAAAAAGTGATATCCTTGATCTTGAGGATAATTTGCATGGGATTATTGACAACAGTGACATTTGTCACTTAATCATAATTACAAATTAAAAGGAACATTCAGTTATAAATAAGGCAAAGCAAGGAGGAGGTTCAACTTTTATTTTCACACACATGTAAAGGAAAATGTTTCTTTAATTTACAATAAATATACCTTGAGTTAAGATTAAGAAGGTGTAGATCATTGGGGTTCGGCCAGGTGTTGAATGAAACAACATTTTATAATTTATTTAAATTTTAACGTCCATTTATTATTAACTAAGAATTTTAGGACGGGTTATCTACAGGTTACCACCCTTTTCTAGCCAGGATAGGTGTGATGCCTTTTCTTTTTTTGAAAGAAAAGCCACCACCCCTAGTGGGAATCGAACCCACGACCTTTGGCACGGAGTGTTAAGAGCTCACGCCTTAACCCTCACGGCTACCGGGTCTCCCAACATTTTATAAATAAAATGAGTTATATTTATGCCAATGTTTCAGAAAAGCAGCCTCCATTAAACGGAACTGTTCTCCCACTTACCCCTGAAGAAGGCTTGCATGTCAAGCCGAAACATTGGCACAAATATAATTAATTTTAGGTATAAAATGTAGTTTTATCTATTTTTGCTTTTAATAACACCCTAATATCTACCATCCTGCAAAATGTCATGTCTCTAGCTTTTTGAGAAATGCCTAATAATTTTGATAAGTAAGTAATATAAATTTCGATTTTTCATTGCTTATGTCTCAGAAACGCTTTAATGCATAATTATGAAACTTTCCAATTTAACTCACATTTATTAGGATAATACCTGTGTGAAATTTCATAAGTTATTCTTTAACTGGTTCAAAGGCATGAGAGGGTAAATATCGGCTCTATTACGCACAGTGTCTGTAGGCCGGAACTTGGCCTGGCGCACTACCAAATGCCTACATAAAAAAAAGGAAGAATTATTTTGAAAATTATAAACATTGCTACAACTGGCCATCTTCTTGCAGACTTGCAGATCACACTGACAAAATCTAGTCATCACCGCTGATGTAGCCCTTCGAATTATGTCATGGTTCGCGCTCGTTTCCACACATATTTCACTAGAATATAGAAATAGAAATCAACTTAGAAATTGGGACTCCGGCTAGGTGTGATGAAGCCCAATGGATTCTAAGAAGAAATTAGTCAAACGCCGGAGTAAGTAGGAAAAAGTTCATAAATTAAAGAAAAGTATCTGAAGCTGAGAGTTCAAAATTGAGTTAAGGTGAGGAGCTAATTACAGAAAATAAACAGTATAAAAACCATGTATAAAGCTATTAAGGATGTTAAATATGACAGGAAATAAGATTTTGATAGGTCAGATGGTTAAATTTAAATTATAAAATATGACTTTAAGAACTCAATAAAAATAATAGAATCCGAGCAAATGAAAAGTTTAATGAATAATTTTAGAACTGACCTGACTTCTTCAGACTTTCATAAAGATGATAGTCAAACAAACAACAGAATCAATTTTGAAGAGCATTATTAAAAGAAGTTGATATTGAAAAGAGTATTAAGGATAATCATTATTTACAACCTACTAACCATAAAACAAGGCTAAATGCTAATGACAATAATCAACTAAAGCCTATTGAGAATAAAGTCAAATCCATTCCAATAGTATGATATGATGAGTTTTGAAACCTCAATTTTAAACCCATATTTCTTATTCCACCACGCATAAACAATGTCTTTTTGGATAGAACCAATTTAAACATTTTTGATACTTGTGAATTTTAAAACAAATAACTTTAAGTAATAATGACAAACTATAAACAAACATTCCAAGTTTGTATAAATTATTTTATTTAAAACTTACTTCAATTGATTTAACAGTAAACATACCAATTTTAATGAAAATGTTGAATATATATATTTTTTTATAAGAATACATCAAAAACATATAAAAATATTAATATTTTGTGAAAGAAGAAAATACTTTTAAAATAAATCATTCCAATTCTCCCATGGACAGGATGATTGCTAAGTGTGCCAGAAAACACACAATGCGCTCACAGGAAAAATATTCCCTGATTCATCTTGAATTTTTAGAAACGCCAGTGATCTGTAGATAGCCCGTTACTAATGGTCTTAGCATTATATGCGGTATAGAACAAAAAAATGAGTATATGATACTTGTACGTATAGAAGTCTTTCTGACTACAATAACGAATATAAAATAATTTTCTTGATAATTTAAAATAATAAAAAGTGTAATAATATTTTGAATGAGTGGACAATTGTTGATATTTTTAAAGGAGGTAATAGATTGCCATAAATAAAGAAAGATCAGGAGAGATTATAAATTCACAATTTTATTTACGACAAAATACTTACTTTATAACTTTTAATAGCTTTGTTTATTTAATGTATATTTTATTGACTAACAAATATAAGTATTTTGAATTTTGATTTAAAAACAAATGACTTTACTTATTTAAATAAAAAACTGCTTACCCGTTCGACATCTCCTATGCCTAGAATTGTATCGATGCCTAGGAGAGTATGTAGATTCCTGAATCGAAGTACCAGGAGCCCAATAATCAGCTTCTGGCCTTAAAGGATATTCGTCACCCTCAGCAAACAGTGGTTCGACCTCCATTTCTCCTAAAAATTATTGGAACTCATAGTAATTTACAGAATCATACATCTTCACAAAGTTTTAACTGTCGTTAGTTTACTATCTGCATAAACCTAATTATCTACAGTGAAACACTTCCCACCAAAAGAGTGTTATGTAAAGAAAGACTCCAACTTATGAAAAGATCCACATTGTACTTAATATAAATACAAATAAACATTTTTTCATGATAAAAAAAAAAAAAGAACAAAAATAGTAAATCCTTTCACGACGAAGTACAAATATATTGGTAATTGAAACATACATTTCAGGCCCTCATGACTAAATGCCACTTTATTGAATTAATTTATTTCTACCTTTTCAGGACTATCTGACATTCCACCTTTCTTACAAAGACTATTAATTTTAAACATTCTGTTTTCAAGGTTTTTGTGGTTAATGCCTGAGATATAACTAGTAATTGTCTCTTGCTCCAATGTCCTTGTCGTTTACAGTATGTCAGTGGTTGTTCAAGCTTCGCTTATATTACCCCTCAAGTAGTCATGAGTTTTCGGGAAATTAATGGACAAGGAAATAGTGAGAGTGGCGTGGATGAGACTTCTGGGAAAAAGATATATCACAGCCTGGCCCTTCCTCAGCTCCAGCTATAATTCCAAGTGTTGCCAAAGTGCATAAGGATTCTGAGGAAAACATTGAGCCTTTTCCAAAGCAAAAAAAAAAAAAAAAAAAAAAATACGTTTGTAGAGGGAGCATTGCAATTTCTGGTGAAATAAGTTTTCTTTCAATGTCAATTTGCCAGGAATTAAAAATGAGCCAACAAACAAAGCCAAAAATTGTATTGGGGGATAGATATAGTAGGGGGTATAGTAGTATAGTAACAAAAATTGCCAATTTTACAAAGTCCCACAACGAAAAAATGTTGGAGGCTTATCTACACAGTCAATTTGTCAGAAATGGAAAAATACCACACAACAGACATTTTTTTTTTTTTTTTAAGGCGGACCATCCAAGTAAGAAAAGTTGATTCAATGTAAAAAAGTTGTAGTTTGATCGGGTACATTTTGGATTTCATAATTTATATGAGCCACTGAACTAATCGACCACACCATTGGATCGTCATAAAAGATGATGGGAAACCAACGTGTAAAAATGTTTTTGCACTACTCAAAAAATATATTTTTATCTAATAAATACGCACACATTTTTTTTTTTTAAAATAACTAATAATACCTTATTTTAACTAATAATTTAAGTTTTAATAAATTAGTATTAAACTTTCTATTTATAATTTTAATTTCTATTTTAACCCTTTAAGACGCAATCATCGGAAAACAAATTAGAAAAACAAGTTATGCAAAAAAATGACTCCTTTTGGTTGCTAAAACACACCCCATAGCCCATTTATTGCAAAATCATTTTTTTTTTTTTTTTTTTTTTTTTTTAACGGTCTCAGCTGCTTATGCGCCATAAGGGTCTATTTAATGTGTACTTGAATACAAACCCGCATGAAACAGGTCTAGTCATTTCCCACGTTGCGGCCGCGATCTTTCACACTTAAAATGGGATTTCTTACCTGTGTTAGTTGTCTTTTCCTAATTATTTGCTTGCTTATTTTCTGAATTTCTATTAAATTTGGTCATTAGCCTGTTTACTCAAATTAAAATTTGCGAAGAAAAATTTCAAGGAGGTCTTTGAGACGTTTATAATTATATAAAGCAGTAAGGAAATAAATAAACTGTGATAAAAACAATCCGTTCTCCTAGGCCTAAATTAGTATGTGGTTTCTCGCTCTTCCCGGTGTAAATATCCATATTTAATGCATATCCTGACTCACTACAGCACAAAACCCACACTTTTGTCTAAACAATTATCAATAACATCCTAGCGACATATTCTAGAAAGATAAAGTAACAAGCAACAGTATTTCATATAGAACTGAAGAAATCACTGATAACGCTTCAGAGGGTGGGGCGAGTTTGGGTACACTAGGTGCCGTAAGACGACAAAGTACCGTTATGAGGGCTGCCAAGGGGCTGGAAGGGTTGTGAATAGTTTTAACAGTCCCAGGATATCTATTAGAGCAACAAGCTATTAGAATCGGTGCCGCAAACGCATTTTTGAACTTACGACGGCTTAGGACTTCTCTGCCCCTTAAAGGGTTAAAAAAAGGTAACTGGGCAAATCGTAAATTCGAAATGATAGAGAGAAACTAAATAAATTAATTATTATTCATTAAATGACCCTTAGCTCAAATATATATAACTGGCGAATAAGGCGGAAGGTCAATAAAATATCGTCACACACTTTTACACTTTTATTTATCTTCCCTACATGTTTCGCACCCTTTTTGGTGCCTCTTCAGGGGAACACACTTAAACATTAAATTCAGCCTCAACCTGAGGAATGGAACCTTCCACTAGCAGGGCCTCGTCTAGACTGGTCATTGACTGAACGAATCCAATATGGTGTCAAATAGTCAGCTGATCGATAATCGATCTGTCATAAATTTAAAATTGATTTTAATTTCCAGATGAAATATAGTCCTATAATACCATTTTCTTATTTTTTATCAAATAAATTAATGAAAATATTATTAAGATGGTGTATTTCCGTTTTTTTATTTATCACTTTTTTCCTGTTTTTAATGATGTGTATGTTTTCCTTAATCTTTCTTTTCATTCTATTTCTTTCTTTCCCTAATATTCTGATGTTTTCAAAATCAAATTCATGACCATATTTTATAGCATGATAAGCCAACGCCGTTTTGTTTTCTCATTGTCAATATTTTGAGCATGTTGTTTAATACGTTTTTGAAGTAGCTGTTCTGATTCCCCTATGTCTGCTTTACCGCAGCTATTACAGTCAATTTTGTATATATTGTACTTAGTTTCCTTTAATTTCACTCGGTCCTTAATGTAACTGAAACTATTTTTAATTTTGTTATCATACTTCCAGGCGATCTTTCCGATCCCTTTACAAATATGTCTGATTTTGTTTGATATTACGGGATTAAAATTGAAGGACAAATAACGGGCCGGTTCTGAATTCTGGTCTTTACGGAAACGATTCACCTTTTTACTAAATTGATCAAAAATGTGTTTATTGTATGGGCTTTCATATTTCTCTAACCTATCCCTGTTTGCATCAGTTTGAATCGCCCTGCCGAAGAAATCGCTAATTTTTGATTGTTTTGTTTTCTTTAACTTTATATTGCCAATGTTTTCATCAGATTCATCAATGGAATTCCGTTTACGTTTTAATTTATTTTCTGACCTTGATTCTAGGCCTTCAGTATTTTTTTTGTTTTCTAGTTTTACGCGTTTTCGAGTAATTTCTTCATTTTCATCCCTTTTCCTCTTTAGAACATTTGTACTATCTTCCGTAAAGAATTCGTCCAAGAATTTAAAAACTTTTGTGTCAAATTTAAAATTACATATGCCCTGGTCAACTATTTGCAAACTCCTCTTTCCATACATACTTTTTTCTCGGCTCGTTTAATTTATTTTTCAATTAAGAAATCAGGGTAGCAATTTTTCCGGAAAAGCAACCTCAATTTGTTTTTAATTTCTGTAAAATATTTTGGGCTTGTTCTCTGGAGTGCAGTTAATGTTCTATTGTAAATGAGGTTCTTTTTGAATGTTAAGGGATGACATGAATAAAAATTAATCATTCTACCCGAAAACGTCTTTTTTTGTTGCCATTTAAATTCAAGAGTATCTTCTGTCGTCCTTATTATTTCAACGTCAAGAAATAAAATTTTATTGCCTAATTCTGTTTCTTTCATAAAGCCGAAGTTACTTTTACTATTAAAAATTGATTATTAATTAGGATAAGTGTTATAGCATGGGATGTGGAATGAGAGTTAGATTGTTTAGAGAGTAATAGAGCTATCTTCGGGGAGAAACGGGGTGAGATGAGGGCATGGCTCACCGATGTCCAAGGTGCAGCCGGGAATTTTCTCAAGCCCTGAAATGAGATAAATCCCTGCTGCTGGTGGTACTCGTACCCCCACCTCCCACGTCAAAATCCTTTTAACCTTAGCTTTGTTTGACAAAAGGGAAAGATGATTCTGGACGTTTTTCAATTAGAGAAATTGAAAGCCTTGTTTCCTACAAATATTTTGTCATAAAATTTGGGAATAATGCATTGGTAATGTTTTGTTTTAAGAACAGCGTTTTATTTAGAATAATTAAAGTTTACTTATTTTTAAAATGTACACATTTTTGTTTACAGAGCAATACTATTTTGTTTAGCACTGAGAATCATTATATATGCATATAAATTTCAAAAAAATGCCAGGAAAATCTACCTTAAGGGTGTAAAAAACGAATGATACCCAAGAAACTTATGCAGAGACATCTCAAAATGAGATAACAAAAAAACAGTTATGAGTCACACAAGACTATTGAACAAAATACAATCTTGAGCTGTAAAAACTCTTCTGTCTCATTCTCTCTCTTCTTACTTCATTTTTAAAGTTTCAATTCAACACAATGTAGTAGTGGGTCGGCAACGAAAACAGACAGCATTAGGATAACTCTTCACAATAAAGAATAAATTGGTCCCCAAGTTGAATAATCGTTACCATTATTTAGTGTCCTTCTAGTCCTCAGCCACTTTTGCTCACAATCTATACAGCAATTCATATACAATCGTACAGAAACTTCAGAACAGTATAAAATGAAACTGAAGTTCACTTTGCAAATAAATTTAATTTTAATGTCCTTTTGTTGGTAACACATTTTTTTTAGTAGGTTATGCACAGGTTACTATCCTTTTGTAGCCAGGATAGAAGTGTTGCTTTTATTTTTTTCAAAAGAAAAGTTACTACCCATAATTGGAATTGAACAAGTCCTAAGCACATTAATCCATTAACACTCAGGGCCATCCGGCTGTTGCTTCCAGTAATGCAAATATTTATAACCTTGGTCCAAAATTGTTTAATAGGAAAATTTTCATCAATACACAGGAAATTACTTGAGAAAAGCAACAAAGCATTATAGATATTGAGGGGGGGGGGGTTTATCTGTTAATCCGATTGTTTATTTTTAGCTGAGATTAAGCAAGAACATTTACAATACTAACAATGCACTATAAATATGATACTAAACAATCCATTCATTGCACAGATTTTAGTCATGGGTTGCACAAAATAAAAATTAACATGTTATTTGAGATTTTTTTTTTTTTTTTTTTTTTTTTACGGCGCATCTACATCTAGGTCATTAGCGCCAACATCCAGGGTGCAGCGAGGAATTTTACCAGCGAGCCGTGGGATAATAAAATTCCTGCCGGAGGTTGGGAATCGAACCCACCATCTCCCGCTTATGAATCCAAGGCGCTAGCCATTAGACCACGGGAGACCCCTTTGAGAGATATTAACACTACTATTATTAAATGGTTACCATACATGTATAAATGAGGCACAGAGTGTATAAGAGCAATAACTAAAAGTCTCATGAGAGCTAAATAATTAACTAAACTTTGGCAATGGTAATTCAAAAGATTATTTAATTAACATATAAAATATTAATAATAAAAAATAAAAAAAATCAGTCCCGTAACAGACCACGAGGGCCCTGAGGAGCAGATACTGTAGAGGTGTCTGATTCGTGACCATACGGCACACTAGGGAGATAGTGTGGTCAGTACTATGCTCTGGCCGCCTGATTTTCCCCTTGCTGCTTCGACTGCTAGAGTCATTAGCACCAAGGTACCCATTAATAAATTAATTAAAGGCTGGGTTGGTCAGGAAGGATGAAGACACTAGAAGAAAAAATTTGAAGTGCTTGCTCGGGATTTGAACTCAGGCCCTCCAGCATATGAGTCCAGTGCTCTACCACTGAGCTAACCTCGGCCCCATAAAATATCAATAACAAGACATAATAAGTGCACATCTATTCAAATATTAATTAAGAAGGAAAAAACACTCTAGATATAATTTTCTCTGGCAGAAAATCTTTTATCAATATATTTATCGATTTTTCCGGAAAATTTAAGTAGCTTTCAAACAGTCATTTTCCACCTAACTTATCCTCATTTTGTAAAATTCAAGATATTTTTTAGAATATGCGAACGAATATATATATATATATATATATATATATATATACACACGCATATAAATACATATTCTCACTCTTAGAGGGAGAACAGAAACGAACTAAACGTGATGAAAATATATATATATATATATATATATATATATATATATATATATATATACACGCATATAATTACATATTCTCACTCTTAGAGGGAGAACAGAAACAAACTAAACGTAATGAAAAATATATAATATTAGTTTACAAATATATGACTAAACTTTTTAAAAAAACAAAACAAAAAACATTTGCTCTTCTATTAGCCACGTAATATAGCTATTTCAGAGACCATTTAAACGTAACTTACAAAAAACAGTAATCATAATTAAAAAATGGTGAAATTGGCACCGTTATTTTTGGTAATAGTTGGCTCATTTATTTTTAACATGTTTACAAGGTAGTTAAAATTTTTGCAATGAATAAATCATCCATATAGTTTTTTTAAAGAAAGGAAAATAGATATAAGACATGAAAATAGAGGCACTACATCAGGAAAATATGAGATAACCAATGGTTACCTACATACGCTCTGTTGACTGCGGTAGATAGATGTTATACAATATTTTATACCAATAATGCAGTCTCCATTTTGCGGTGTATCAACCTCTGAAGTAAAAGCAGTGTCAAGAATCTCGGCCAATGAGACTGTTGGGCTGGCTTGGGATGTGGTTGTGTTGTACTTAGTATTTTCCCACGGCCGATGTTGTCTTGAGCTACTGCTCACTGCTTCATCCATGATTCCTAATGAAAGAATTAGTGACCAAATAGAATATCATTATTCATTTTTATCATTAACATAAATACAAAAAACTAAAGGATATTTTTTTACCAAATGCTTATGAAACAAGAACTTTAAAAAATCTTTCTGATTTTTCTTTTACAAAATATTTTAATGATATTAATTGGAGGCCTGGTAGCTTTTCATTCGAAAAAAAGGCATCAGCCATATCCTGGATAAAAAAGAGTGAGAGTGCTAACCAGTAGATAACCAATGCCAAAAATCTGTGTTATGTATATGCGGTTGCTAAAATGTTTAAGTAAATAAATATTTCATTTGAATAGGCGGAAGGTCATGTATACATAAAACTCGTCAACTTCACTTCATATGCTTTATTTTTATGCTCTACATGTTTCACGTCTCTTGACGCCTCTTCAGGAGCAACTAAATCCTATATACATAGATTTAGCCTTAGCTACGGAAGACCTTCCACAGGTAGGGCCACATCCATACTGCTGTGGCCCTACCTGTGGAAGGTCTTCCGTAGCTAAGGCTAAATCTATGTATATAGGATTAAGTTGCTCCTGAAGAGGCGTCAAGAGACGCGAAACATGTAGAGCATAGAAATAAAGCATATGAAGTGAAGTTGACGAGTTTTATATATACATGACCTTCCACCTATTCAAATGACATATTGAAAGAGAAAGGGTCAAAATTTTATAATAAAATAAATATTATAAATTAATGATTAAATTGATACATCCTAAAACAAATATTTATGTATTCATCCTTGTTTTGCCACAGTTCGGAGGTTACACGTTCAAAACTGTGAACCCAAACAGTTACAGATTTGTGTCATTAGATTTTAATATTACTTATTCGGTTTCTAATTTATTTTTGCCTTTCTAGATGCAGAAATGTAGTTTAAAGGTGCTTGAGAATTTTTTTTGTTTTTTTTTTATTTAACTGTTTATTTGATATAAAAAACAAAACATGATACATACATTGTGTACCTACAGACCACAAGGATAAATTTACAATTTAAAACAAATTAACTATAATGTCAATGACAATTAGTTTGATGCAAGGAATGTATCAGTGCTTGAGGATTATCTAAAATATTATCAGTGCAATAAGTAATTCTTCTCTCATTATTGAAGTGAGGTGTCCTGTTATCCCACAGTGAGAATTCCATTGGTTTTGACTCGAAACGTTGATTTTACATAATCCCAAAATACAGGTCATTCAAATTTGTATGAGTGCATATATTACATCGATTAATTTAAATACTAAAAGGCAATGTTCTTTAACAGAATAAAGCAGTTTAAGTAATAAACGAACACATTTAAAAACAGATTTGTTTGGTCAATGATTCCCAACATAATGAGCAGAAGATCCATTTATTTTTTTAACTCAGAAAAGATTGTTGACTATGGAGGCTACTCGGTGACCTGAAGGTCACAAAAAAGTGGTTAATAAAATTTGTGCGCACACAAACACACACACATATATATATATATATATATATATATATATATATATATATATATATATGGTCCTTAAACAAAAGGACTAGTTTGTTAACAAGGAGGATTGTTGACAAAATCTGCTGGAAAAATATTGAAGCTTTTTCGGTAAAGGAAATCAAATCAAATTACTTTCACTGTGATATATGTGTAACTGTTTTCGACAAAAGTGAAAACAAATAAGAATTTTGGTTCAATGAAAATTTATCTGGTTACATTTGTAATGGAAGAAAAAACTATATATATATATATATATATATATATATATATATATATATATATATATATATATATAAAAGCTGTGATAAATAACAAACAGGTTGGCAAATAGTATATAAACTGATTTTAAGGATCTGGCTAAAAAAAAAACGACAAATGGCTATTTTTTTAATTAATTAATTTGTTAAGACACAAATGAATATCAACCTCAATTCTATTCTCAGGAGTTTGGCTTGTGTGTTGAATCGGAAATTATATAGGCTTTTTATTTGACCCATATTTTTACAAGCATATACAGAGGAACAGACAGCATGTTTTTTTCATTCTTTGAAACTAAAAACTCTTTGAGGGATCTTGAAGAAGCAAAGTGGTTATATTAGTCAAAGATAGAAGAGATGCTGGTTCTATTCCAGCCTGGGTATTTTGAAGTATTTGGTTGCACGCTAAAGGGGATCCAAGTTCATCTTGGTTGTTTAGATAGAGTAACCAGATAGCCCAGTGCTAGTGGCCAAGCAAATTTTAACTTATATACTCCATTGAGAGATCTTTGACCGTTGGGGATGCGAAGGTAGAATTTGTCAGGGTTCACTCGTAGTATCTTAATAAAACAATATTTTTTTTTCTAAGAAAATTATTTTTATAATTTGCCGCTGTTTTGGCTTGAAATTCAAGCCTTCATCTGGACGACTCCTCCATTACACGTCCTCACACCAACCAAATCCTCAATACTGCCAGTAACTTGATAAATCGAACTCTCCTTATCAGATACCATATTTACTCACCCCACCAACAAATCCCAACTTCTTCACATCATTAAGCCGATGGCTTACCCGCAAAGATAGTCACCCACCTCATAAATTCTGTTATAACCCCTAAATCCGTCTCTACTACCCAATATAATATAGTCCCCCAATTCAGGTCCCCATATAATATATTCACTCTCATATATCCCAAACCTCTCCAAAAAAATCCAAAAATCCCTTTGTAACCATATTCCCCATTGTAAAACTAGGACTTTCTATAAAGAGCAAACTTTATACACTACATTAAAAGACCTAATCCTACAAAAAAACAGGACCAACATCGCCTACTGAATTCCATTTATCACACCAAACTGCAATACCACCTACTAGGGGTGTTTGCGCCGCAGAAAGTG
This sequence comes from Gonocerus acuteangulatus, assembly GCA_946811695.1. NCBI lineage: Eukaryota > Metazoa > Arthropoda > Insecta > Hemiptera > Coreidae > Gonocerus > Gonocerus acuteangulatus. The sequence continues at coordinate 46,457,288 of OX328126.1, forward strand.
GAAACGGCAGAGGGGTTGTGCCTAACATATTATAATCCTAAAACAGGGAGAGGGAATACCTGCTATGCACAGCTTCCACCCTACAGTAGAGTCTCGCTCAGTTCAGAACCCCACCATGTTTGAACACTCAACTGTAGTGCTTCCAACCATATGACCACTACGCTGTGACAGTGAGCCACAATGTGCCCCCTGCCACCAACAACACCCATAGTTCAATTTTTTAGCACCCTGGGCATCCAGCAACAGGAATGGTCACCGTCCCGGAGGTTAAAAACCCCCTATGGTTTACCTTAAACAGGCGGGGACTTACCTGGAGTCCCAAGGAGGGCAGGTCCCGTGCCTGTGACATAACATCTCACCGTTAGCCATATCACTGAACGAGGGCCCCGACCCTGAGAACCCCTAGAGACCGAAAATGATGGTGGTTAAAATTTGTATGTATATATATATGTATGTATATATATATATATATATATATATATATATATATATATATATATATATATATATATGGGCGTAAGAACCGAAAATTTGTATATATATATATGTATATATATATATACAAATTTTAACCACCATCATTTTCGGTCTCTAGGGGTTCTGAAATGCAAAATTTTCTAGTCGGCACTTCCGGATTGCGTCATGAGATCAACCTTATAAGCAGGGTTCCTCCCTATGGGGGAGGGAGGAACCGCGCTAAAAAAATAGACTTAAATAATTTTCGTTTTTAAAACAACAGGGTACCATTTTAAAGTTTATTAAATAAGGCAACTTTTGAGGTGGATGCAAACCGCTAAGTCTACAAAGAGCTGATTAAAAAAATATTGAAGGAGTTAAGAAAACCCTAATAAAAATAGTTCACATTTATATGGCTCTTAGTGTAGCTCCTAATTTGCATGACAACATTTCAATAATGGGTGTTTCTTATTGGAAATTTAAAGTAGATTCTAAAAATGTGATCGTCATTTACGGTACATAGACCAGAAATCCGGAAAACACTGTTTTTCATAAGAAAACCCAATAGTTTTGAAAATAGACAAAAGTTTGAATAGCTCTGCTACATGTTGAGGTAGGACGCTCATTTCTGCGCCCCTGAACTACAAATGAGGTACAAAATAAACCCTTAAAATTACAACATCTCAATGTGGGACACCCTGTATATTAGTATTAACTCTGTCCTCTTTATTTATTTTTTTTTTCTTTTTCTTTTTTTTTTCTTTTTTTTTACGGCGCATCTACAAGTTGGAACTCTGTCCTTGTTTTACAGCCCTGATGAAAGCTTCAATTTCAAGCTGATAACTCATTTTCTTATAAAAAATGTAGATTTATTAAGATACCAAGACCGAACCCTGACAGATTCTACCTTTAACTTATATACATTTGGGCATGAAATAATTAAGGCTAAGCCATGTCGAGTTCACATTACTATCAAGGAAATGACATCAAAGCTGGAAATTCAGATCCCTTAGGTCCAAGTTGGGCAAAATATCTTATGTTAAGCTATCTATTCTTTACCTATGATCTAAAAGGGCATCCTTCCATTTCAACCAAATAATATAATAAGTAATAGGTAAAACTGAAGCGTCCTCAGCACCGATTTTTTTCAAATTTTGCACTATAACGTGTTTTGATGCACTAAGCACGAATCCGTTAAAAGAAAAAGTTGCTCTCAACTAGGAAAGAAGTTATTAAGCACTAAAGTTCACTGTTATGAAGATTATAAAAGTTGGCGTAAACAGCGAATTAATAAACATGCATATTTAGAAGAATGTCTAGGACGACTTTTTGGCAGACGTGCTATGCGTTTCCGCTCGCTAAAGAAGGTATCAAAACTCTAGTCAATCCAACTGGCTGTTATGGATAGAATGGCGAAGTTGGGAGGCTATAAATAGTTTATCAACAAATGAGTGTTTCCCAATGTTAAATGTCTGCGCATGCGCATGTTTACAAATACACTGTTTACGCCAACTTTAACCTCAATAACAGTAAACTTTAGTGCTTAATAACTTATTTCCTAGTTGAGAGCAACTTTTTCTTTTAACGGATTCGTGTTTAGTGCATCAAAATTCGTTATAGTGGAAAGTTTGAAAAAAAAAATCGGTGCTGAGGACGCTCTCCTTCAGTTTTACCAAATAGTTTATTTATTTAAATTTTAAGGTCCATTTATTATTAACTACGAATTTTAGGACGGGTTATCTATAGGTTTACCAAATAAGATAATATAAATAAATTTTTTAAAGTTTACAAGGGTATGGGTTGTAAAAAATTTATTTACCAAATAAGATAATATAAATAATTTTTTTAACGTTCACAAGGGTATGGGTTGTAGCATAACATTACATCATAAAATATCTATCATTCACATAGAAAGTAAGAAGGTCAGCCTGTGTCATTGGGCCGGGTGAATAAAAACAAGTAGGACGAGTAAATACTCGTGGAGTCTCAAAAGACAAGTAAAAACAAATTGATATGAATAAAACAAGTATTTACTATTACTTGCTAGTAAATACTTGTACGGCAAGTATATACTAAGTAAACCCCCTGAATCGGTGTGAATAAGCGAGAGTAAATAATTCCGTGGCGAGTAAATACTTGTAGATTTGCAAGTCTACCTGACCCCAGACTTGCCAGTCCGTACTTGCTATCGGGATGGCTGCATTTCTCAACCTCCGTCTTGTCAAACATTACAGAGGCCGGCGAGATATAAGTCCTGATGTATCAAAGAGACTATTAAGGTTCGAGAGTGAAAGCGTAGGTTTTATTACAACCTACTTTCTCGATGAAAACACCGATGCTCGAGGTGGAGGGTTAACGGCACGGAAAAAAATGGAACTTTTTCTCAGGTATGTGAGTGATCCAGGATATCAAAGTGGTGTTGCCAATGATATCGGGGTGGATAGAAGTACTGTCAGCAAAACATTTTTGTATGTATTAGACCAGATAGTAACGGGTCATTCCATGTCAATTCAACACACTTTTCGGACTTGATGTCTCAGATTTTCACGATTTTTGGTATGTAGTAATATATCATAGTAATATATAATATATGAAAAAATACCGAATTTCAGTGATGTAGCACAATTATTTTTGAAATTATTAATTTTTAAAGATTTAAATTTTTATGAAAAAGTGTCATATTTTGGCACCTTTGGATGCCTATAGGCTCGCAACCAGTGATGATATTAAGCTGTCAGTGGTCTCATTTTAAAGCTGTTGAATGGGGCTTTAATATGATATGCCACAAAATAGGGGTTACAATTTCAAAAAAGTTAAGAATTTTAAAATGAAATTTTAAAATTTAATTTCTCAAAAAGTGGCAATTTTAAAAATCCCCCAAAAATATCAAATATAGTTTGTAATGTCTTAATACATATAGCAAAATTTTATCATGGGGTCAGGAGATACAGGGCTTCAGAAATACACGTTTTGTAAAAAATACCAGGATTAGTATCGTTTTTGAATAGTTCACTGAATGAAACAAAGCTTTACTATGAAACAAGCAGTGGCTATTACTTTAACATTTTTTCAATCGATAAAGGTCCTATAGACACTTACCATCCAATATTATGAGTAAAGTTAAGGGCTAACAAATTAGTTCATCGAGATTTGAATCGGAAGATACCTTGAACACGTGAACATTGGTTCACTTCACTGTTTCGTAAACTGTATTTTCAGCCAGTCTCGTGATGGGGTTCACTTTGCATATCACATCTGCAAAAGGGATCCACAGTATATCAGGTGGTGTGGGATATATAAATGAGGGCGATGGACCTGAAGGTTGGAGGAATGTAACTTTCTCTTTTCTGCAATCTTCATCTTTATCCAGAACATAACTCAACCACCAAGTGTCATCATAGATTGATGTACATACCTAATAATATCTACTGTATGTCCTTTACAGCAGGAAATAATTTCGAAACAACCGCAGAAGAAGGTAATTACACATTTACTTTGCCATTACATCATGGCCCCCAGCCCATCACATGTTCCTTTTCCATGTGCTGTTGCTGAAAAATGCCATTCAGCCTTAGCTCCAAATGCTTGCTTTTGATTACACAAGTTAATATAGTTTTGTTTATTTTTGTATTGGGTTGCAGAGCCGTAGGATAAGTAGAAGAATTTTGTAGATCTCTTTGAACCTTGCATTTCAGATATTCCCAGATTTAACTTGGAACAGGTTGAAGGCTCTAGTGTTGAGGTTGAGACAGTCTGATATAATTTTAAAATTCAAATTTTAGACTTATTTTTCTTTAAAATACACCACAAAAGGGTGAATGCCTGACCAATGGTATGATTGTGTCTTATCTTGCAAACAGATTGAATAATTCTCAGGAAAGCCACTTCACATTCCAGAAGATATTCCTTGGTATATCTCAGAAATGCACTTTGCTGTGAAGTGAAGAACGAAGTAGGACAGGAATCCCCATTTTATCGGAGTAAAATGGTCCCCTCTCCTTGTAGGCCAATCAGCTTGAGTTTTCTTTTAAAGAGAGGTTTCCAAACATGGTACTATAAAGTAATCATTAAATTTGATTAATTTAATAGAGTCGTGCACACTTCATAGCAAAATTAGTACTTGAAAAATAAAATTTAACTAATTAGGTAGGCTATTTACAAAGCATGTGTACTTCTGAAGCCCTGTATCTCCTGATCCCATTGAGATCCCATGATACAATTTTGCTATTGGTATTAAGACATTACAAACTAAATTTCATATTTTTGGGGGATTTTTAAAATTGCCACTTTTTGAGAAATTTAAATTTTAAAATTTCATTTTAAAATTCTTAACTTTTTTAAAATTGTAACCCCTATTTTGTGGCTTATCATATTAAAGCCCCAATCAACAGCGTTAAAATGAGACAACTCACAGGTTAATATCATCACTGGTTGCGAGCCTATAGGCATCCAAAGGTGCCAAAATATGTCACTTTTTCATAAAAATTTAAATCTTTAAAAATTAATAACTTCAAAAATAATTGTGCTACAACCCTGAAATTCGGTATTTTTTCATAAGTCTATGATATATTACTTATACCAAAAATCATGAAAATCTGAGACATAAAGTCCGAAAAGTGTGTTGATTTGAGATGGAATGACCCTAACCAAATCAGAAGATTGGACTACAAAATTCCGAATTCCAACTTCCATCGGTGCTGTAGATTGCACTCACGTGCATATACAACAATAAACGTTCAGATGACTTTTTTGAATATTGATCGGCTAAACAGGCCCAAGCCTTTTCTTTTTCGGATGACATTTTTGGCAACATTGATTTATTTAAAACAATGCTGTATTTTTTTAATAATTCTACAAAAGTTACCCTACTCTCAGAAACAGCAATCGTACCGCTTTCATTCATAGCTGCAAATAAAGAAGGCGTCAATGACAACTGATGACAACTAGGCAACAATGACACGACACGACACAATTATGCTGAAGAGCAATGCTACACTGATGACTGTCACTGATGACTGAAGAGCAAAATGACAAACACAGCCAGGTACAACAGCTGACTACCAAGAAAATAAAGGATGTGAGTCTTGTTGCCAAGAGGATGCAACGGCTAGGTAATCCAGGAAAGATGAGTTGCCATGGGCCGCTACAAGTAATTACTTGCGTTTGTAGTGAACTCGGCTGACTCGCGAGTAAATACTTGCAAGTATTCTCTCGATCTGGGAAGTATACGGTAGTAAACGGTCACGAGTATACTCTTCACTTTATTCACATCGGTTTACTTGCCTTATCAATACTTGTCACACTTTACTTGTTAGTAAATACTCGTCCTACTCGTTTTTATTCACCCGGCCCATTTTAATTGTCATAAGCTTTTTTTATTGCTTATGAGGGAGGAAGTGTGCTAAAATTAATAAAACTTTTAAGGCTTTTAATTTTACATGGGTTTTAAATAGAATCCTCTTATTACAGCTAAAAGACTGGTTGAAAGCTATTCCTAAATGGTGTCATCTGAAAAAATTGAAGGTCACTAAAATTATTGTAATTTTAATAAGAAAACTTAATAAAGAGTTCATCATTAACTTATCAAAAGTTATAAAGAGAATAGATGTAAGAAACGGTAACTTCCTAACAGTAGGTCAAAATTACAGTGCCATTATATTTGCTGGATTTAATAAGCAAGAAGGAGGCCCGGTGGCCGTGAGCACTTAACACTCCGTGCCAAAGGGTCATGGGTTCGATTCCCACTAGGGGTGGAAGCTTTTCTTTATAAAAAAGAAAAGGCATCAGCCCTATACTGGCTAGAAAAGGGTGGTAACCTATAGATAACCCATCCTAAAATTCGTAGGTAACAATAAATGGACGTTAAAATTTAATAATAATAAGCAAGAATTCTCTAAAACAAATCTTGATGAATAGAAAGTCATTGGTTTTTACAGGAGAGAGGGATAATGCCGTGTTACCGACCATCAAATCATCGATTGTTCAAAACACTGTAAAGATTATATTAAATACAAGGGAAATAACCATAAGTAGTCTGCTTCTTTTTAAGTAAAAGACAAAGGAATTATATGACTGTCTCTATTTTAAAAATATGAAAATGTATATATATTGGACTAAAACCTACTCATAAATTCCCTTGTAAGAATAGTAAACACTAAAGTCTTTATGACATTCAACTACATTTATTTCTGTAACAAGAGGCAAAATAGCCATTCATAGATACAATAAATATTGACTAGAATCTTCTTGCATTATTCAACCCCTTTTGGTCAGCCATTGTCACCAACAAAAAAAAAGTCCGTCTCGCAGGAACTGCATCATCTTAGTGCGGTTCCGTTCATATCCCTAGTCTAATTTGGAAAGATTAAAATAGAAGCAGTTATTATTTTGGTTCCACCAGTCTTCTTTTTTTTAATTAATTATTATAATGGCGTGTCAACTCTTAAGGTCACTAACGCCATTCCTGTGTGTAGTAAAGTCTTGAAAGGTCATGATTTACAATCTTACCTGGAAGGGTCGGCAACACTAGAAACGGACCTGCTAGTGACAAGGTCTTGGAATCCTGGAAATCTATATTTCTAACAATAAATTGTTTTTGTTATTTTACTTAACCAGTTTTATTGTCAAATACATTATCCAACTATAAGCAATTAAAAAATAACAAGGAATAAATCAGACAAAAAGAACCATTCGAGTAAACGAAATCAATTAATTTAAAGTTTTAAGCACCTATTTCTCCGATTGACATCGCCTAATTAAAACTTTCTTCAGAACCTTTTTTGTAGAGCATTTAGTAAGCTTTCGAATGGTAATCTTCCGCTTCACAAGACTGTCAACGGTTTTCGAGATACTAACGAAAGTATACAAAGTTACCAAAACTTTTTTGTCTGTTAATAAAATATTTTATTCTAACCCTTCCTTTACTCTAAACGTAACAAAAATTTCAACATATTAGTGTTGATAAAATTCGAACATGTAGAAAATGTTTCAACTGTATCCCATAATTCTAAGTACCAAAATCAAAGACAAACAACCTTCCCTAGGAAGGACGCAAGGCAGTTGAAAAGCTATATCTTGGAAATCCATATCTCTAACATTAAATTGTTTTTCTTATTTTTCTTAACCTGTTTTATTTTCAAATACATTCTCCAACTATAAGCAATTAAAAAATAACAAGGAATAAAAAACAGACCAAAAGAACCGTTCGAATAAGCGAAATCAATTACTTTAAAGTTTTAAGCTCTTATTTCTCCGATTGACATCGCCTAATCAAAACTTTCATTAGAACCTTTTTTTTAGAGCATTTAATAAGCTTTCTAATGGTATTCTTTCGTTTACCAAGATTCTCAACCTTTTTCGAGATATTAAGGAAAGTAAACAAAGTTACTAGAACTTTTTATGTCTGTTAATAAAATATTTTATTCTAACCCTTCCTTAACTCCAAACCTAACCAAAATTTCAACATATTAATTTTGATGATAGTAGAACATGCAGAAAATGTTTCAACTGAATCCCATGATTCTAAGTACCCAAACCAAAAACGCTATTCAAAAACTATTTTTTCGAAAACGGTTAAAGCTATCGCCTTGAAAATGGTTTCATTCGTTTTCCTAGCCCAGGAAGCATATAAAACGAGTACTTACAAGCTTATGAACTCAAAAACGTAAGTTACGTTTTTTTTTGCGCGAATTTCGCCCCAAACGCCATCTTCCAGTAGGCGGATTTTGCTGGTTAACGAACCTGACCTTTCAAATTAGACGAAAGATTTTTGTACCAAATTCCATCACAATCGGACCATTAGGGAAGCCAGAAATGAGCGAACAGACAAATATATACATATATATATATATTATTTTTGAGGTTTCTTCGCTGGGGAGAATTATTTGTGTTAATACGGCATTCTCCAGCGGTCGATTTATTTGCGTAATATTTCGCAGAAATCACATTCTGCTTCTTCAGACGGTCCATGGCTTTAAATTTTTTGTATACTTGTTATTTTTTAATAACCTATATATTCGATTGATCATATTGCCATATGGCAAGTTTCAGATGTGCATTGTTGTACCGAGGCCTGTTGACATAGAGTAGAGCCGATGGGACTGCTTTGAGACTGTTCTACATCTTGCTTCTTTGCGCTTGCTTGTATTTTCCCACCCGATCTTCCTTCAATAGTTCTGAGAACGGGTTTCCATGTAGGATGTAGAATGACACCTTCATCTCTGTTCAGAGTCTTAGGTTGCTTGAATATTTCGACAGCCTCTCTTACTAGCCTTCTTTGACGATTGTCTTCTTTGGCTAAGACTCTGGCTTCGTCAAAAAGCATTTGCCCGGGACATTCTTCACCATGTCTTGCAACGGCAGACGTTTTTGTGCGTCTCAGGCGGTAGTCAGCGCAATGTTGGCCTATTCTAGTGGCTATTTTCTTCCCCGTCTGTCCTACGTAGACTGTCCCACAGTCGCAAGGGAGAAGATAAACGCCTTTGTCTTGCAGCCTCTGTTTATCTTTTGCCGATCCTAGCCATTCGCCTATTTTATCCAAAGGTCGAAAAGCGACGTCTACTCCTCGACTTATGAACAGTCTGCCTATCTTCTCACTTATCCCTCGGACGTATGGCAGCGATACTCTGTGACCCAGTTCTTCATTTTGTGTCTCAACAATTTCTTTTTGTTTTTTCTTTTTAATACGACTGACTGCTCTATCTACTTCCCTTGTTGCATAGCCGTTAGACTTGAGGTCGTTCTTGAGGAAAGCGAGTTCTTTATCCAGGTAGGCTTCGTTGCTACATAATTCGAAAGCCCTGTGAGTCAGAGTCTGCACAACTCCTCTCTTCTGCGCTGGGTGGTGGTGGGATTCAGCATGCAGATATCGTCCGGTAGATGTAGGTTTCCTGTAGACTGTATGTCCCAATCCGCCGCCTGGTTCCTTGATGATCAGAAGATCCAAAAATGGAAGCTTTCCATCCTTCTCTTCTTCCATTGTAAAATTGATTGATGGGTGGGAAGTATACTTCCCACCCATCAATCAATTTTACAATGGAAGAAGAGAAGGATGGAAAGCTTCCATTTTTGGATCTTCTGATCATCAAGGAACCAGGCGGCGGATTGGGACATACAGTCTACAGGAAACCTACATCTACCGGACGATATCTGCATGCTGAATCCCACCACCACCCAGCGCAGAAGAGAGGAGTTGTGCAGACTCTGACTCACAGGGCTTTCGAATTATGTAGCAACGAAGCCTACCTGGATAAAGAACTCGCTTTCCTCAAGAACGACCTCAAGTCTAACGGCTATGCAACAAGGGAAGTAGATAGAGCAGTCAGTCGTATTAAAAAGAAAAAACAAAAAGAAATTGTTGAGACACAAAATGAAGAACTGGGTCACAGAGTATCGCTGCCATACGTCCGAGGGATAAGTGAGAAGATAGGCAGACTGTTCATAAGTCGAGGAGTAGACGTCGCTTTTCGACCTTTGGATAAAATAGGCGAATGGCTAGGATCGGCAAAAGATAAACAGAGGCTGCAAGACAAAGGCGTTTATCTTCTCCCTTGCGACTGTGGGACAGTCTACGTAGGACAGACGGGGAAGAAAATAGCCACTAGAATAGGCCAACATTGCGCTGACTACCGCCTGAGACGCACAAAAACGTCTGCCGTTGCAAGACATGGTGAAGAATGTCCCGGGCAAATGCTTTTTGACGAAGCCAGAGTCTTAGCCAAAGAAGACAATCGTCAAAGAAGGCTAGTAAGAGAGGCTGTCGAAATATTCAAGCAACCTAAGACTCTGAACAGAGATGAAGGTGTCATTCTACATCCTACATGGAAACCCGTTCTCAGAACTATTGAAGGAAGATCGGGTGGGAAAATACAAGCAAGCGCAAAGAAGCAAGATGTAGAACAGTCTCAAAGCAGTCCCATCGGCTCTACTCTATGTCAACAGGCCTCGGTACAACAATGCACATCTGAAACTTGCCATATGGCAATATGATCAATCGAATATATAGGTTATTAAAAAATAACAAGTATACAAAAAATTTAAAGCCATGGACCGTCTGAAGAAGCAGAATGTGATTTCTGCGAAATATTACGCAAATAAATCGACCGCTGGAGAATGCCGTATTAACACAAATATATATATATATATATATATATATATATATATATATATATATATATATATATATATATATACAAATTTGAACCACCGTTATTTTCGGTCTCTAGGGGTTCTGAAACGCAAAATTTTCTAGTCGGCACTTCCGGATTGTTTCATTGTATCAACCTTATAAGCGGGGTTCCTCCCTATGGGGGAGGGAGGAACCGCGCTAAAAGATAAATAATGTACTGCCCTTAGTGTAGTACCCCTACACAAAATAAGTAGAAAGGTGATTTACCTAATAATAGGGATCCGTTAATTATTATACTGAAGTAAAAAATAAAAATAAAAAAAAAAAAAATCAGAATTTTGTTAATAATTGAGTAAAAGTTTGTTCAATTTTCCATAATTTAGAATAATTCACGATAACCAATGGGGTTTCTTAAGATTAGTGTGATATAAAACAATATTTTTGTTCATATATCATAAGACATAAAATATATCAATGATATATTTTATATCTTGTGATTTTTTTTTATTTAGTCATACCCATCAAAACAAGATTTTTTTTTTATCTAATTGCAAAAGGAAAAATTCAAAGGAAAAAAAAGTTCATTAGGTTAAATAATTAAGTGTTACAAAAAGCTCATTAAGTAATTATGATCCACATTATGATGTTCCTTTATGACTCGGTAAATATGAGAACAAATAGACAAGTCAAAATAGGTGTCCACATAAATATGCAAATTCCTTTATAAACAATTTCAGTTGTAACGTGTTTAATAACTGAAATCAGAAATTAACTAATAACATTCCAAAATATGGGCTCAAAGAAAGGTGGATTATTGACAGTTAATAACCCTATTTATTTTTAATGACTGATATTCATTCATAAGAACAATATAATATACAACTATTTATTTTTGAGCGATCAGTTAATGGGATTAACGAAAAACTTGGAGTGTCACCAAAAGCAAATCACTCAAAACTGAAAAAAATGTATCTATCAAGAGGAGAATGACATATATTATGTACAAACCTAATAAAAAAAAAAACAGAAAGAATAAGCAAGCTTTAGTCAACAGTTCATACTTTATTGATGATAGATATAATTCCAAATGACATGCACAGATGACTTCTGGTGTTAATTACCTTAAAACTAATAAAAACAACGAAATCCATTCCAAAAGAAACAAGTCAATGAAAACAACTCCACTTATGCCTAGCATTACGCCATCTTAATATTCGAGATAATAGTATATTGGAATATATTCGATTTACACTCGATTTCAGAAATCGATTATTTTATATTTATTATAAACAATTTATAAGTGGTGTAATCAATGTACATGTATATCAAACAATTTATTATTGTCTACAAAAAATTTATATTTTTTCTTACAAGTAAACATGAATTCGTGAGTAAAAACTGAAAACTTTTATCTATTTCTCGTATTTACTATAAAGTTAAATTTAATTGCATGTTATTCAAAAATATTAATTGTAGTTGCTTAATCATTTTATTTGTACAACTCCTTGGATTTAATTAATAAATTATTCAATCCCATATTCACTCAGCTCGAACAATATATCAATCTGATATATTCCTGAAATAAATAGATACTTTTTAGTTAAAAACTATTACTATAATTTTATAAATTTATTTTATAAATCAGATTTTTTTTATTAGGTCTAACTAAGAGAAATAAATATAATTATTTTAGACATTATATCTGAAATTGAATTATCAAAATTTTTATCCAATTTATTTTAAAATTCAATGCACTTATGTTTGTTTAATGATAGTTTATGAGTATCTATGTAATAAAGTAATTAATATTGTTTGTTTCATTTTGAAATTTAGGTGGCATACAAGTCGCCCTTTCTCTAAGATCTGTAGGTTATCCTCTTTCGTGAATTGTAGTTGCACGTGTTCTACGTATATTTACCATGGCAGAGCAGATTGAAAGAGCTTTTCAAAAGCAGCCACATCTATGTCTTGTTAGCAAAACACGCACCAAGAAAAAATCTTTAAGGAGAGTACGAGATGTTGGATTGGGTTTCAAAACCCCAAGAGAAGCTATCGACGGCACTTACATTGACAAGAAATGTCCCTTCACTGGAAACATTTCTATTCGAGGTAGAATTCTTACTGGTATTGTACGTAAAATGAAGATGCAGAGAACGATAGTCATCAGAAGAGACTATCTTCATTACGTGAAGAAATATAACAGGTTTGAGAAAAGACACAAGAATATGTCTGTTCATCTTTCTCCATGCTTCCGAGATGTCGAAATTGGAGACATTGTCACTGTTGGTGAGTGCAGGCCTTTAAGCAAAACCGTAAGATTTAATGTATTGAAAGTTTCTAAAGGAACGGGTTCCAAGAAGTCATTCAAGAAATTCTAAACAGAAGATAAATGTGATTCCGTTTTCTCCAAGTGTATTGCATTGTAACAGAAATTCTTTTTTTATTATTAATTAATCTGGATTTTATTTTTATTATCTACAAAAAAACCATGTACATAATTTATTCTTGGTAAAGTACACTTGTAAGATTTTCTTTTAATACAAGACTTTTTGAGAATTGTGTCTTATTTTAATTACAAATTAATTCCTTTATATATTTATAATTTTGATTTGAAATTAGGCACTTCAAATAATGTAACTGTTTTCAGTAGTCTTGGTTTGTTAGGATTTTCAAGTCGGCACAAGTAGCTTTTTTTCTAGATTTGAAGTTTCTATATCTACAAATAGATCCTTTGGTCTTGTAATTTTTAGTAGCTGTTCTGTTTTTTTTAAAAAATAATCTCACTCTAGGGTCATTCCATGTCAAATCAACAAGGGTCACAACCCGACCTTCTTGGATTTTAATAAAATTTGGTAGGTTGGTTACTCTAACAAAAAATAACCAAAAACAATTTTTTAAAATTTTTTATTTGTTTCCGTTTTAAAAAAATTTTCGAAAACTTGTACGTAACGGTTTTCAAAAAACTGTACTTTTAAAATTCTGAAAAAAATATATTTGAATCTTCAGTTCATTGACTACATATGCTGTTAGTTTCATTATGGGATGGGAACGGGATCATTTTATAACATAATTTGACTTTATAATTGTCACTGCGTAGTTGGTAAAAATATGGTGAGTGATGGATATTTGTATTGTAAATTCAGCAATAAGCATCCCTGATCAAAATTTGAATTGTTTTCAGATAGAACTAAAATTAAAGGGGAGATTTGAAAAAAAAAAAAAAAAAAAAAAAAAAAAAAAAAAAAATTACTGGAAGCCAGAAATTGCACCCTTTCATTCCTTTAAATAAGAAAAAAATTAAGACTCAACTTTACTCGAACTTCAATAAAAGTGAAATTGAACTGGTAGGTAACTGATCTAGAAACAGATACAGTAGCCTTCAATGAAAAAATATGCAGTGGTTTTATTGCCTGTGAATATGACGACCAGTGGTGGCTGACATGTGTACTCAACCAAAATGAGGAGATGGATTAAATACAATTTAATATCCAACATGTCTCAATTATTACAAATTTCATTTTTCAAAAAATGTTTTGAAAATTTGTACAAAACGATTTTTGACCAGTGGTAGCTGGCTTGTGTACTCAACAAATTACACAGTTACACACAATAGCACAAAAATGGATATGACCGTTTATTAAATGTTATAAATGGTCTTCCCCCCCCCCCCCCATTGCCATCCCATAATAAAACCAGCATCATTTGTAGTCTAAAATTATGTAAAACATTATTTGAAAAATAAAATTTGTAATAATTGAGACATGTTGGATATTAAATTTTATTTCATCCATCTCCTCATTTTTGTTGAGGCAATAAAACTACCACATATTTTTTCATTAAAGGCTACTGTATCTGTGTCTAAATCAGTTACCAGTTCAACTTCACTTTTATTGAAGTTCGAGTAAAGTTGAGTCTTAATTTTTTTTTCTTAGTTAAAGGAATGAAAGGGTGCAATTTCTGGCTTCCAGTAATTTTTTTTTTTTTTTTTTTTTTTTTTTTTTTTTTTTTTTTTTTTTTTTTTCAAATCTCCCCTTTAATTTTAGTTCTATCTGAAAACAATTCAAATTTTGATCAGGGATGCTTATTGCTGAATTTACAATACAAATATCCATCACTCACCATATTTTTACCAACTACGCAGTGACAATTATAAAGTCAAATTATGTTATAAAATGATCCCGTTCCCATCCCATAATGAAACTAACAGCATATGTAGTCAATGAACTGAAGATTCAAATATATTTTTTTCAGAATTTTAAAAGTACAGTTTTTTGAAAACCGTTACGTACAAGTTTTCGAAATTTTTTTTAAAATGTAAAATTTGTAATAAGTTGGTCTTGTTGTATATCAAATTAACGTCCATTTAATAAGCTAAACAATGAGACTATGCTGACTGTTCTAGCTAAAATAGAACTCAATCTATCAAGGAATTAACATTTTCCAGTTGGCCAAAAAAAGGCTGTTTTTCAATACTTTGAAAATTAATACTAAAAAAACGGAAACAGATAAATTTTTTTAAAAAATTGTACCATTCAAGGAGTTGTTAGAGCTATTAGGATTCAAAATTTCAAAAAAATCTAAGAGGGTCGGGTTGTAAACAGTACTTTCATTGGTTGAATTGACGTGGAATGGCCCTCTAGTGAATTGACAGAAGATTCTAGACTGCGATATTTTTGTAGTCAAACTACTTGTCTTGTTCGAGTATAATTTTTATTTTCAGGATAATTACTGCCTTATATATTTAATAAGTCTTTTGTCTGGAACTGAATTGAAGATAGTTACCTGAATATTCAGTCAGAGAGCTGGTAATGCACTTTTCATGAAGTGTTTTATGCACCTTGAAATTTTGTTATAATGTACCTCTTGGGTTGGTAAGAAGGTAAATTTGTGTTGGCTAGACTTATCGTGGAACACCAGGTACTGTGCATAGAGGAAAGGTGTAAAAAGATTTGCTAAAAAATAAGTGTTTTATTCAGAAGCCAACTATCATTAATGTAAAAAAATTGCAAATTAAGGCAATTTTACAATGACTAATAAATAACACAGACACTCTTAAGGGGGTTCAAATGTAAATAAATAAAAAAAAAAACTAGTTTTTATTTTTAATATTAAATGAAGTGCTTTAGTCACGCTGCGATTTAACAGCGTCTTCAATAAACATAATTGAAAATAATTACAAAAGGGCAGACACTTTTGTGGGGTTTAATTATCAAGAAACATGAAAATTAATGTTGCTTATGATAGACTGCAATACACTGCGTGTAACCATAAAAGTGTATGAGAATTCCGCAGAGTTTTGATTGTTACTCACATGGTCTTGTGCAGCTATCCCGTTTTAAATGGCAGTGTGAATAAAACTCTCACTTAATATTAGAATAAAAACAATTCAGTTTTTTTTTTTTTTGTATCTGATAGTGTATAAAATGTCTGCCTTATTTATTATTCATTGTAAAATTGTCTTAATTTTATATTATAGATAGTTGGCTAATAAAACTATTTTTGGGAAATATTTTTTTGCTCCTTTCCACAATGCGCAGTACCTGGTGTTCCACGGTAAGTCTAGCCAACACATATATACCTTCTTATCTACCCATGAGGTGAAATGAAATAGCCTTTATTATACAAACAAAAAATAAACATCTTTGATATTTTCCTATAAAATCATACTCATAAATAATTATTTACATTTTTCTAAAAACTTTTTTTTAAATAACTGATTAATAATTTTTGCTTGTAATAGCCTTCCTCTTTTGAGGAGTAATGTTCTACACTTCCCAGGGAGACCAGCCTTAACGAGAAGCGGGGTCTGTGAGATCCTTCCATGTTTCCCACCAGTGCTTCTTGTCCCGTGCTTTTCTCCACCATGTCGGGCCTCCTGTCTTCTTGAAAGAATCACTCCATCTCTTGACTTGTCTGCCTCTACCTCGAGTACAATCGTATGGTGTCCATTCAGTCACATAATAAAACCATCTGTCATCCGTGCATCTCAAGAGGTGTCCTGCCCATTTCCATTTTGATTTTTTAATTAACTTGGTTGAATCCTTTAACCCAGTTCTCTTCCTAATGTCAGAACACTTCACTCTATCTCTTCTTCTGATATTAACAATGCTTCTTTCTAAGGAATTTTGCCAAACCCTGATTTTGTTCTCTGGTACTTTGCGAGGGACCATGTTTGGCTTCCATAGGACATTACAGGAAAGATGCAAGATTCAATTACTTGTTCTTTCAATTAAATTCCTATATTCGCCTTCAAAATGTGTCTTAAAGACCAGTATTTTCTCCAGCTCTGTGATATTCTTCTTTGAATTCCGTTGTAGGTTCTATCATTAAATGAAATTAGTTGTCCCAGGTAATTATGCTCATTTGTGTATTCTATGGAATTGTTGTTAATTTCTAATTTTATTTCTTCGCTATTGGTCATTAATTTTGTTTTATTGTAGTTGGGATTAAGGCCTACTTTTTGACTGTGTGTAATAAGTTCTGTTAACATAGCGGTCATTTCCTCGATATTTTTTCGCAACTATTACTATATCGTCGGCAAAACGAAGGTTATTAAGCCATCTTCCATTCACACTAATTCCTTTACCTTCCCATTCCAGCTTCCAGAAAATAAGCTCTAGAACCAAAATAAACAAAACCGGAGAGATTGGATCTCCTTGCCCGACTCCTTTTTTCATAGGGAACTCTTTTCCTTTCCTTTCAGTTGCTATAAATGCTGTCATTTCCTTGTATAATTCTTTTATAATACTGTCATATTTGCTTTGGATTCCTATTTTTCTAAGAGCCCTAATATGCTTGCATGAGAGATTGAGTCAAATGCTTTCCTGAAATCAAGAAAACACAAGTATATTGGAAATTTGTATTATTTTGCCTTTTCTATTAGTTGGTTTATGGTTTGAAGATGGCCCATTACTGAGAATCCTTTCCTAAAACCTGCTTGTTTTACACTCACATTCTCCATTATCACTTTTGTTAACCGGTCCTTGATGATTGATCCAAATTGTTTTGCCATTACTGAGCACAATTTTTGGGAAATATTTTTTTGCACCTTTTCCCAATGCGCAGTACCTGGTGTTCAACGGTAAGTCTAGCCAACACATATACACCTTCTTATCTAACCAAGAGGTACATTATAGCAAAATTTCAAGGTTCATAAAACGTGCGGTTACCGGCTCTTGGACTAGTTTATTTAGCAAGAATTTCCAATTTGTTATAAATGTTTTACAATCCAATTGGATTGATTACTCTAGCAAAAATAATGTAAAGTAGATAAAATATTTGTCTTGAAGGTCAAAGTGAAGTTTCTTTAGAAGAATAAGCCTTATTTGGTACCTGAATTATTAATAAATAAAAAACTGGGCTCAGAGGGACAGCTTCTGTAAAGGTATCTGATTAATGATGATACTGTTCACTTAGAAGATATGGTTGGTACACCTATCTTCTTATCTGTTGATTTTCTTAAAGAGAAAGACCTTTGTCTCACTGAGCTATGCCAAACCCTAGATATCCACCCTGGGCAGCCTGTCTGATTTTATAATCAACAACCTATTTCCAGGGTTAACAAAATTATAGTGTTTAATTCTCCTGCCTACAGGACGAATATTTTTATGGTATGTCTTTTTTCTATGGTCAATGTCGAATTCCTAATATTTGAAAGTGATATAAAAGCATGTTGAAAGTGATAGTGAAATCACTTTTTGCTCAAATTGGCCTTTCAGGTAGTCGAAAACCTAGATTCTGAGAAAGGAAAGGACAATGATTTTATGTGTGCCATCTTGGTTTTTGAGATTTCTCTTAACGTAAAAATGCTATAAGCATGGACAATTTCTTTTTCCAAAATGCTATTTCAATACCTACTGACATTTCAAAAGTCTCACCTAGGCCTAACCATTCCCAAGGCATACATAACCCTTAAAGAAATTTTCTAATCATGTACTTTCTTTTCCTTGAGTTTATTCTTGGTTGTATAATCATTCTTATCTTCATTGTTTGAAGAACACTGTGAAAGGTTGAAATTGGCCCCTTTTATGGTGTATGTGGAAAGGTAAAAATCGTACCATTTATTTTTTCAATCTTGTATTTCTGAAATCTATTGAGAATTGTTTTAAAATATGGTTACATCCACTTTCAGTGGAGTCCCTGATCAAAACATTGCCTAACTTGATAAGACACTAGGAATTTCTGATAATATTTTAATCAAAGCATTCTGAATATTCCAAGATTTTAATTGTCAAACATTATGCATTTTTAATTCTTAGGCATGGATTCTATGAGTGTTAAGGCTTGTGCACTCTGTGCCTTTTATTGTTGCTACTTTTGAAAAAGAATAAGAATCAGCCTTATCATGGCTAGAAAAATGTTGTAACTGTGCAGAAAACTCGTCCCAAAAATTTGAATTATTATAATTAAACATCAACATTTAAATAAATTCATAATTAAACATAAAACTCTTTGTGGAGGATCTCAAAATTGTATTTCATGACAATAGCACAAAAAAAATAAAAATTCCATTCATCGCAAACTGAAGTTGCTAATTTAAATGGTTCTTTTTTGTTCACATTATTGTCCCTAACCTTCACTTCCCATGGCTTTTTAATGGTCCACCCTATGTTTAGAAAGGATGACTGAAGTGTTTATCATCTAAGTGTTAATGCGCTTCGAAAGAAAAAAAAAGTAAATAAAACATTCCTGTGTAAAAGCATTTGTGTAGAAATGATAGAAAATTTTGATAATGAGAAGAACAACCAGAAATTTACTTTTAAAACCGTTTATTGTTGGCATTCTGAGGTCCATTTTGAGAGTTTATGTTTTATTTGATTCAGTATTTATAATTTTTTTTTGAATATATATGTACCTGTAACAGAAAATTCAAAACATCAAGGAGTATCTTGATTTGATTGGAAAATATATTCTATCTGTCATTTTCGTTGTTCAGATCAGTGACAAGATCTTGAGAAAGACAATAATTTATTCACGATGTCATAAGTGCATTTCTCAAACACTGCAGACGGCAGTATAATTTACTATGCTGAGGTTATAGAACATTTTTTTTTAGTTAAATGATAATGATTGCATGTACTTTTTGCTCTACCAGCTTAGCCCTTTTGAAAAGCTTGAAGTATACCCAGATGGGAGTGAGGAAAACCATCCTGTAGTTTATAATTTCTAACCATCAGGAGGAAATAAATTAACAGACATTACAACTATTATTTTATAAAGATAACTTGATATAAACAATCAGGCAGACCAATTGCAGCTTCAAAGCTGTAAGCAGTGAAGTGGTAATGATTCTCCTTCAGAACAATTCTGACTCATAGTTAACAATAATTTAATACACACACACTCACTCTTTATTTGGATTAAGTGACATTCAGTTATCCTTTGTTACATTTTGTAAACACTTATATAAATTTAAAATGAAGTATTGATACCTTAAAGAATCTTGTATTTATTATGAATATATAATCTGAGCTTTTATAATTTGAATAAGATGGAAGATATCGTTGAGTAAAGATGGAGATGGAAATAGTCAGGCTTCAGTCATAATCATTGAAAAAAATAAACTTTTTAATGAAAAAATGTCTATATTTATAACAAAACTTTTCGGCTTGACTATGAAGCTTCGATAGGGCAACAATAACAAACAATGAACAGAATAAGTATGTAAAAAAAAAAATTGTACATTAAATAGTAATAACTTTTTAATATACATGGTAAACATTTATCATGTAGGTGCTAAGACAAATGCATGCAATACAGGAGCCCCTGTGGCCATGAGTGTATGGTGTGAGCACTTCACACTCCTTGCCAAAGGTCATGGGCTTGATTCCCACTAGGGGTGGTGCCTTTTCTTTCGAAAAAAGATAAGGCATCAGCCCTATCCTGGCTAGAAAAGGGTGGTAACCTATAGATAACCCGTCCTACAATTCTGAGTTAGTAATAAATGGACATTAAAATTTAAACAAATAAAACATAAGTAACCCTGTGAACATATTCAAAGTAAATGTATAAAAATAAAACTTGAGCATTAAATGGGGGATCAATGCAAACTCATTTTTTTATACGAAAATGTAGTTTTATTCTCTCTCCATCTTGATAATGTTAGAAATATTCAATTTATGTGGGATTATATTTTTGTGAAATCATTAACATTTAATAATTATATAATTTCTTTTGGAAAGACTTCCTGCATTTCATTTGTGAATGAATATAAATTTCCATAAAAATTCTACTATTGCGCCATTATTTTTTTTTCTTTTTCCTAAAAAAAAAAAAAATATATATATATATATAGATATATATATGTTAGATTATATATAAATGTGTATATATATATATATATATATATATATATATATATATATATATATATATATATATATATATATGTATGTGTGTGTGTGTGTGTGTGGTATATCTTAATATTGTGTTATAAATAGGAAATATCTTTAAAATACCTTATAAAGCTTTGTTTAATTCATTACAGAAGAAATCCAATTTAAATAAGATGTAACTCTGGTATAAACACCTGGATAACCAGGTTCTCCACATTTAAAACCAAATGACACAATACCGATAATATAGTAGACATTTTCATCTTGAAGCATGAGTGGCCCCCCTGAGTCACCCTATAGAAAATGTCATTAATAGTGGCAAGTAAGGTAATATATTTATTTTAAAAATGATAATACCTTACCAGGCAAGGATCTTTCTTGTTATGTTCGTCATAAGTGCAGATCTGCTCATTTGTTATTTTTCTTCCATGCCTTGAATAAGAACTATTACAGGAATAATTGTCTATAATAGGAATCTGTGCCTTCATGAGTCTTTTGGGGGATTTTTCTCCTTGATCTAAATTTATTTAATAAAAAAAAAAATTAGACTACATTAATACTTTTCAAAATAGCATAATATTTAAAAATTTCCGGTTTGCAGGAACAATGTCATGTTAGTGTGTTTACATGTAATGCCTATACCTGGTGTGATTAGAAAAGATTGGAATTGAACCTCTTAAATTTTGCTCCAACACTTCCTGATATTTTTACTGAAAACTTTATATTTTTAAATTAATTTTAATATTCTGTGGGTAACTATATTTAAATTGCTTGCTGTAACAACATTTTAAAGAATAGCAAAATATTTGGTGCTAAAGATCTCTGTAATCGATGCACATTAAAAAAGTAATAGACAAAAATTCTTTATTTAAAAATAAAGTTTGCTGCTCAAATGTAGTAGGGTGTTATAAACATAGCATACTCATTATTCTTTCGAAAATTCATTTTAGTTGGTTAAAAAGGCTTTCGTATCATATCAATTAGGAAATTGCTGAAAAATAAATTTTGATGATGCGTTTTAAATGATAAAATAAATTTTCATAATATATTAAATTCATGGAATTGTGATTATAGGTTTCAGCAAATTTGGTGAAATGATTTTCAAAAGATTGATATAGCTTGTACTAAATATTGTTTTTGCCTAGTTTTTATTGATAAAATTCTATGCATTTGGTATATATTCTTTTCTTCTTCTTTTTCCCCTATATTAACTTCTTCCACCTGCTGTGGATCATTACATTAATATAATGACAAACTATTTGTGATAAAATAGTTTTTATGTGTCTATTAACAGAAAATGACAGTGACAATTAATACTAGCAGAAATAACACTCCCTCCCTCTTTGTTTTGACTTCCACTAGTTCTTAGAGTAACAGGGTAATACAAACATTCTTTATGCATAATTATCTTCACAGACTCATTTTTATTTTTAAAGCCTTGGAAAAAATGATAAACTTTATTATGAATTTTCCTCAATGGAAAATAACTTAAAACACAATTTTCTCTGGCTGAGTTACCAAGTCGCATTACCAACCGTTTTAAAAAAAGAAAATGTATTAATCTTTCGACTGGCCACCTTCCACATATGATTTCAGAACCTCAGTGCCTTTAAATATTTAAACTATTATAGCTAAGATAGGGTCCATCTAAATTGAGTATGGAGAAGAGAGAGGTATACAGTAGTACAATGATCTCCCTTCAATCACCTCCCATGCTTCTGTTTTCTCTACTCATTACTCAGTCAGTTTACTAAACAGAAATAAAATAAAAAACACTTACAAAAAGTTTGGCATGCAAGAGCTTGCATAACTAAGGACATTTCTCAGAAAGTTGCTTAGTTCACACCACCTTGCTGAGGAACGATGACTAACTAATAACTAAAACATATTACTAAAACGCACACAAGAAAAATTTTAATAATAAACGGGAATAATGATTGTTCCAGTTTGAGATCTTTCCTGGCAGTACTAGACTGGTTGAGATTTGAGGAGATGGTACGAGAGGGGAAAGGCTTCAAGAGCTCCTTTCCCTCGCTGGCAAACTGAACATAGACTCTACTAAGGAGCCTATACTAGATCACAAAAATCCTGATTTCAAATAGATAATCCTCAGGATTATTATTTTGGGCATAAGGAAGCAAAAAATAGAAATTGAATTTTCCTCTATAACCCACTCTACACATTGTGTTACAGAAAATTGAAGCATTGAGAGTATCAAACTGACCACACATATGATATACCACATGTGGTATTAATGATCTCAAAGGTTGCTCCCCCTTTAAAATGTCTGACTTTCAAAACTGTGACAGCTTAGAATGTTTCCATAAAATGCTTATCTCTAGTGTAATTTGCAATGATTCAAAGAGCTAGAAACTCTTAATACTTAGCTTTCAAACTGTTTGCTATTTATGCTGGAACCTTAAATTTTTACGTTATTTACTATTTTCCAAGTTCCTTTGAACACTCAAAACCAAAATTCTGTTCCAATAACTGCTTCTGTTTCTTTACTAATGGTACCAGTTTACAGATGCAATAGTCCAAACAGGCAAATATATATATATATATATATATATATATATATATAAATTATATACATAGAAATAAAATGATGATTTTTTTTTTGTGACCTTCAGGTTATGAAATTTCTGTATTGCATAGAGATAGAGATTTCCCCCCTACTGGGAGGGAAAAACATGGTACTAACAAAAAAAAAATACTTCAATTTAATACTTGTGTAAAAGACTCATACAAAGAGAAAGACAGAATTTTCTTATGAGGCTGACTTACCATATTCTGTAACTCCCCATCCAATGACAAAAGGGTTATGTCCTACTAAATTACCTGTTTGAAAATTTGATTTTTTTGGTAAGCATACAGGTTGTATATTACCTATGAATAAAAAATAAAGTTGTAATATTTTGTAGGATTGTTAGAACTTGTTAATAAAGAATTTGAACAAACTTACGAGTAAAATTAATTGCTTGCTTAAGTTTAACTAAGCCAATATCATTAGTGCTCTTAGTCACTGTATAATTTGGATGTGAAATTACTGTGTCTATTGATATTTCTAGACCATCAAAATGGTTAGTCAGGTCAATTCCTCCCAATCTTACTTTGTGTCTGTGGAATAAAAATTATTTTATTGAAGAATATTTTTCAAAAGATTTTATATGAATAAAATTGTGTTTTTGTTTTTGTTTTTTTTAATTCGTTGCTGAATTTATTCAATATCATTGCTTTTTTTGATTCTTCCCCCAGTGGTGGAGGTGTCTTATTAATAAATGTTTTCTACATTTTGTGCAAATGTCCTCAGATTGTCAGATCTTCCTTGCAGCTTATCTTCTTAATTCCAAGTATACAGCAAGGAAGAAGAACTGTTAATGAAAAGTAATCTGCTAAAATTCAGAATAATATTCGTCAATCAAACACCATTATCTCTGGTGATAGAAGTCGAAAAAGTAATGAAGTTAAAATTAAAATGACTATATAACATTAGAGGCAGGCTTCTACCCTTACTGATAACTTGATTCTTCTATGACTTATAATAAAGGAGCATATACAGCAGCCTAAAGTTGAACAGCACACTCGTGGAATAGGAGTCCTTCAGTCTATCCATCCCCTAAGTAAATGTCTCAGACTTGTTCATCAATACTCCTTTTTCGGAAGTGATATTTTTGAGCATCATTGCCTTTAAAGGATTGTGTTACAAATTTAAACTCACTCATTTAAGTTAGCCCTGATAAGTACAGAAATGAGCCATATTGCTTGGAGTGGATGACTATCGAGACAGTTTCAGAATAGGCCAATAAGAAGTGAATTGAATTTATTTTGTTAATTGTTAGCAGTAATAGTTACCTTAAAATAGTACTTGAATCGGGTTTTGGGCACTAAAAAGGTCTATAATGGTTAAAACAATAAATAAAAACAACAAAAGAGTTTCACTATATATATTTTCATTAGTGAAAGTAAAGGTCTTTCAAGACTAGTCCCTTATCTTCAGTGCTCTACAGCTATTAAATCCTCAGGCTAATTAGAAGAGGACTCAATCAGACTTGCCAGTCTTCGACCAACTTCCCTGAGGGTTGTATCGCTAGAGAGTACTGAGGATGAGGCTCTACACTCGAATTATGTCTAATTTTAATAAAGATAAATGGACCTCTGTCAAGGTTTTTATTTATTTTTTTACCCATGAAGATGAAGCACCACTGTCCTACACTTAAAGAATCCATAATTTATGAACATGGCTTCCAATCAAAAAAAGTCCGACTCGCAGGAACTGCGTCATCTTAGCACGATTACGTACATCTCGAAGAAATGGAATAGATTCTTATAGAACTTGACCTTTCAAATTAGACAAAAGATTTTGTACCAAATTTTATCAAAATCGGACCATTTTTGAGCTTGCTGGAGATAGAACAGACAAGCATATATATAAATATATATATATATATATATATATACAAATTTGAACCACCTATATTTTCGTGATCTATGGGGTCTGAAACGAGAAAGTTTCTAGTCGGCACTTCCGGATTGCGTCATGAGGTCAACCTCATAAGCGCGTTCTCCTATGGAGATAGGGAGTAACCGTGCTAAAACTTGATGTCTTGTTTGGACAATGTTATAAGAAATGTGAGTTGTAATTTTTAACAAAATGGTTCAGTTTATCCTGAGTTATCTTGTTCACCAATTTTAAAAATGTAGTTTCGTAATATAAAATATTTTTAGGAGTAGAAAAAATGTCATTTTTTTTAACTCCAGATTGTGTACATCTTTAATGAAAAATCAGTGCTTTAATGTTAATAGTTACTTAGGTGTACAAAGAGATGGGCTGAGCTAGAGATTAGCTAGGATAAAGGAATGAAATGCTCCCAGTTAAGAGAACATATGTATTGCAATTTCAGAGAACAGATATGCAATTTTTTTTGTTTCTAACAGTGGTTGATAAGATATTTATATCCCTCAGTTAGATTAATAAGTTGGTTTGCAGAAGTTTTACCGGAAATAAAAAATGTTTTAATTAGTAACTGTGAGCCAACGGCCATAGCCACGTTGAATACACCGGTTCCCATAGATCACCGAAGTTAAGCAAGGTCGGGCGTGGTCAGTACCTGAATGGGTGACCGACCACGTGCTGTTGGCATTATAAAAGGGCGGCAACCTATAGATAGCCCGGCGCTAATGGCCAAGATGTAGATGCGCCGTAAAAAAAAAAAAAAAAAAAAAAAAAAAAAAAAAAAAAAAAAAAAAAAATTAGTAACTGTGCTCTTCAGTACCAATCTTTAGTTTCTCGCCACCCTATGAAATCAACAGGGTACAGGTGATAATTTTCTACTCGGCACAGTAAGTTACTGTTAAATATAATAGAAAAAAATTATTACAATATATATTCTGGATGTCTTGGTTTTAAACAGTGTGCTGCTGTTAGCACAAATTGGTTACTTATTATTGTTCCTCCACAATGCCAAACAGTTTTAGGATTTTCAAATGTTCTGTATCCAAGAGCAGCAATCCAAGGCCATTCACCTAGGAGTACCAATCTAATTACATACACGTATTAAGTAAAAAACATTTGTGTCAAATATGTACTTTTTGTAAGAACCAATGTAAATTAGCATTTTGAAGTAAGATTCATTATGTGAAAATTTACTAATATGCTCGACATAATATTAAGAAAGAGGGATGGAGTCCAGCCTTATGCTACTATTTCCTTTAAGTGATAAATGACATCCCCCATCTATTTAAAATTGATTTCTTTTGAACAGCACAAACTGAACATTAAAATGTTATGTTACCATCTCGTGCAGCTTCTCCTCCAAGTATTCTTGATTCAGTAAACGAAGTCTTTCCACAGTTAGGCGGTGCCAACAAGTTTGGAAGAGTGTCTTGAATTGGAAGATTTGTATTCGTAACTGAAGAATATGGGCAACAAACATATGAAGCTTTGTTTCGGTTGCACCTTAAACTGTTTGCAAATATTTTAGTACAAAATAAAATAAATATTTTTTTATTTCTATATTTAACGTTCAATAGTAACAAACAAATAATTGTTTTTTGTTTTTTTTATGCGCCAATGACCCTAGTGGTTGAAGAGTCTTAAAAAAAAATAATAATAATTTTACTTGATACTATTCTTTTTAGTTTACACTAATGTGAATAATCTAAAATCTCTTTATCCATAATGGTTTTTGAACCTTATGATATGATTTTAAAATGTAAGGAAAGTAGAAATAAAATTTTCTCCTTTAATCTCTCACTGTCTCTCCTTCCATCCCCCTCCTCCTCTTTATCTAGAGCAGTAATATAAACTGTGTTTAATTAACTAAGGACACAAAAGCACATTATACTCTTCTTCGACACTTTTCTGCTGTCATAAATCACCTCCAGGGCTTCATAAAATCATAAGTAATGTGAGAAAAAAAAGTATCAGATGGTCCTTAACTACTAAAGATCCATAATTACTAGTTTATAAGTCACTAGTATTACCATGAGATAGGTACATTGGTCACATCAATTGGTAGTTTCATCAGTCTCTCTAAGATATTTTAGTTAAAACAGGTTAGATATGAGTTTATTTTCATTTAGTGACATTTGGCTTCCTGGCAACTAGACATAATTTCTGAGAGAATAAACTGCAGAAATTTCCTTAACTGTTTCCACTACCAGTAAATTTACCTTAATTTATGATGGTAAAAGTGACATTTTTCTTTAAAAATGAATAACCACCTGCGTAAAAATGCTTTCAGTTCTGGCCTCCTTTCTACCTCTGGGAGTAATTTGTACAGTGCATCACATCTTCTGATAGGTGTACAGATGCCAATATTATACATTGTTCCACTCACAAAAGAGCATTCATCTGTAAAAATAAGTTGTGATATGATTTTAACATTAGATCTTATAACATTTTTCATCTAAACTCCTAGATAAAATTAGCGCATCACTTTTTATTTTATTTTTATTTTTTTATATCATCATTAGAACTAAATATTTTTATATTTAAATCCACTAACGAGCACTGGAATTAGTAATGGAGTCAGAATTAGAGGTAATCCTCTAATGTAATTGTATTCAGTTGATAGAATAAATGAATTGATCAGTATGTGGTGAACTTCAGTCTGTGACGCATTGTGCCCTTTTCTATAAAAGTGATTACTTATTATATCACTTTTCTATTGGTTTATCCCAAAGACAAGTCGCTATGCACTTGGGAATAAACCAATTTCTGGTAAGCAGGATACTCCAACGGTACATTAGGAGGGCCAGGAAGGGTTGGCCAAGATCTACATCAGCCAGAGATGAGCACTTCATGACACTCATGTCCTTGAGAGAGCAGTTCCAAACAAGCAAAGAACTCCAAAATGAACTTCAGTCATTCAGAAAGGTGGCAATTTGCAGGTCGAAGAATATGACAATACCTGCACGAAGCAAATTTGACCTGCAGACACCCTGCCACTGGTCCATTTAACACAAGAGAACATCGAGTAGCCAGGCTTGAATTTTTCAAGCAGTATGCGAATTGGACTATTGATGACTAGAGGGTTGGTTTGTTCAGTGAGGAATCAAGGTTGGCCTTACATTCTCTCGATGGTTGGGTAATTGTGTTAAATACACCCCTGGAGAATGGCTTGCAGCTGGTTACTCCATGAGTCGCGTTTTGGAGTAGTTTAGTTATGGTGGGGGGGCGATATAAGTTTGGAAGCTCTCTCAGAGTTACACATAATCAACAGAGGCTCACCAAGAGGTATGTAACGGATACTCTGTAATAATATGTAATGCCATTTGCACCATTTATCGGGAGACGTTTTCTTTATTTGCACGATTAATCGAGACCACAAACCCCTGAAATCTTGACTGCCTATTTCCGGGCTATAGGTATTAATCTTTTGCCCCTTCCTTGAAAAAGTCCAGACCTCAATCCGGTAGAACACCTGTGGGAACGGCTGAAGAGATATATCAGTGCTCAGAATCACACATTTCATGACTTGAATAGGCCCGAGTTTCTAAAAATACTAAACTCTGTTCAATCTTTTGTGATTCTATTGTACCTATTTGAAGCATCTCTTGTGTAGTATTTTTTCTCTTTTTTAGTTAGCCCAATTTTAAATTCAGTGGATTTTGTACTATGATACCTTTCCTCTAGAATTGCACTGAATGAATGTGAAGTGCCTTTACACCAAGGGATTATTATTTTATTGGGCAGTTGCACAGGTGAATCTACGCCCCCTGGATCAGGACGACTGGGAGAATTTTCCATGCCATGAGGCCAACAGTGATTATATCTGCCACAGTCTTATAAAAACTCAGACTTTTTGGGATCTGGTGAGCTCGAGCTCTTTTGTGGCCATGAACCACTGAAGGCATGAAAGATGAAGTGGTGACTAGGTTAATATTAAAATTCAGAAGTTAAAATAGGACATAAATGTCTGTATTCAAAGATTTAAATATTATAAAAGTAAATAAGACAATACGTGATATATCTTCCTCTAAAAAAAGAGAACAATTATTATGTAATGTGCTGAGTAAAAAGTAATATAGTTATTGTGATATAACAAGCTATTTGATGCTTTTTGGATAGAAGGTTTTAGCCTAGTGTTGGTTCTTTGTCAAACAATATTATTAACCTTATATGGATGTTTGCTTATGTACTACAATGACTGTTAAACTGAATGTACAAAAACGTTATCTAGTTTGATGATTATGTATTTACTTGATTGTAGTCTAGTCTCCAAGGAGCCACTAGGATGAATAATCTTATCATTAACATTTTCCTCGGTCACAGATTCGGCACATAATGTCACTATACATACAATGTTGAAGATCGAAACACATAATGAATGCAGTTTCATAATACAGACTCAGTTTGGTATTATTGCTACGTTATATCCTGTGAAATTAAGAATTAACGTCACATTCTGTACATCTAACACTGGTAAACATAAACAATAGAAGTCTGTCCAAAGTTTCTTCGCTGGAGAGAATTATTGTTTTTTTTTTTTTTTTTTTTTTTTTTTTTTTTTTTTTTTTTTTGGTGAAGGCATCCTCCAGTGGTCGGTTTTTTAAAATTATGAATATATTAAAACAATATGAACTAACTAATTTTAATAGTGAATAAATGAGAATTTATTTAAAATTTTGGTTTGTTTGTTTGAATTTATTAAAATACTTTCAGACATTAAACATCAAAATATATTTTAGACTCTTTTAAAATTTAACTGGAGTATTTGATTGTAATTAAATGATTATTTTTCTTTTTAAAATTTTAGTAAACTATTATTGAACTTTCATGCTGCCCTGAAGAAACCTGACGAAATTTATCTAAAAAAGAATTAATAATTTATTTTTTTCTCAATATTATATAACTTATTGAAGATAAACTAAATTGTTTTAACAAAGATATGCACTTCGATTTCCATGTTTATTGTTGAAATTATTTTTTATATATGGGGTCTTTAAATAAAATGGAAAATTACACTTTTTATACCTTGTTTTTGTGTGTCTATATATATACATATGTAGTTAAGTATATCACAAGACATTTATTAAAACTTACCTTGGGAATAAATGAATCTGAGAGTCAAAATTCGAACCAAACAAGCTGATATTTTCCCCATTCAACATATCCAAAGAAATAATATTAGAATGAATTAAAAATAAAAATTCTTGATAATTCTAAGGTTTTCCTACAATTCTGTGATAATTTTTTGTAATCAAAAGGAAGAGAAGCTGCCCTTGAAGGCAGTTCAAGGCTGTTTTCTTTTTTTTTTTTATATACATATATAAACAGCCTGAAGAGACGAATTGATTTTTTGAGTAATAAATGTTTATTTATTTTGGAATCTGGGTATAAATTATTCTCGATATTATTGAGGACTTGAAAGTATTATTTATGTTTACTATTAATTTTATTCTAAACTTTTATTTAGTTGGTTTTATTAAGTTTAAATTAGGTAAAGTCTATCTAATAGAAATATATCTCAAAGATAATATAAATTTATCTTTCAGCTATATTTCCAGTGCAACTGTCGAATTTTTTCTTATTATTAGCATCATCCTTTATCTCCTATTTCAACCGCTCAGCAGTCAAGTCATGTACTCTTATAGATTTTCTTAAAAAATGTGAAACTTCATCCTTATGTTTTATAGATGTAGATTGGTCAGGGTTCGGATGAGTTGTATTTTTGCTGATGTTTCGGCTTGACATTCAAGCCTTCTTCAGGGCTATGGAGGAGAGGAAGGACAGTTCCATGTCATGAACGTTGCTAAAAATACAACATTTTGTTATAAAATGTAGTTTTATTTACCAAACAGCTGAATGCTGACTTTCTACACTTTCTCAATCTCAACGGTCAACGATCTCTTCTCAATCATCCTTAAGATTTATATAACCAAATATTAACTGTTCACATTCTCACCCAATCTGGCTTCAAGGTAACTTTCTAATACAACTTTAACACACCATTTAGTGCCCACAATTATTGATCACAGTTCTTTTTGGGTCTCAGCTTCACAGTATGTCAAGTACAAGGAGATATCCCAGAGGAACACCAGGGAAAGGACGAACACAGACCCTCAACCATGTTTGGAAACACAAGGATATATCCTACAGAAAGTGAACGCCACGTGGGCATATATATAAAATAATTTCGGGAGGGACTGGGTGAATTTTTTTTTGGAGGGGGGGAAGGGGCTGAGAGCATTTGGGGGGTATGGAATACTGACAATCTAGAACTTGGAAGAGTTAGCCAATTAAAATGCTATTACACCCAAAAAAATATTTTTTCTGAACTAAGTGATCTTATTAAATTTATTTTTAAGGTTTTTATCATATTTTTACCGATTTGGGGGGGAGGAGGCTGTAGCCCCCTCCCCCCCTTATATAACCCATGAAACACCAATTTCAACAACGATTTGAAAGGGATAGACAGGCTCAACGGAATCGCAGTCAAAACCGACTGCATGCTCACCACCAACAGCCCCTGCAGAACAACTATGTGTCAACACCCTAATTACAACAGTTACATCTTAACATCACATCAAGGTGACAGATACATAAGCTGCCTGAAACATTGTTCTGCTCGGCTATTCCCAAAAGACGATGAGAACAATGAGTTGTTTGAGGAAGAGACAGAGCAAATCCTTTCGCTTTTGCACGGGTCGACTAGTATTTATTAATTTCATATCTCAAATCTTGATCTAAATTAAATTTTCAGTATTTTAGTATATAGATCAAATATAAATAACCTCCTTTTTTTCAAATGCATGAGATTTTAATAAACTCAGTGATAATGAAAACTAACCACAGAGAACTGTATAGCTTTACAGTATAACACCCATATTGGTGGTAATGGTCTAGAAGCAGATACGCCGTCTGCCTCAAGTTTTCTTCTGAGAGCCCCTGAGAAAGCCAGCAGAAAGCCAGGTGAAATATTGGTTATTACCTCATTGACACGGTCATATCCAGAAGAACATAACATGGGCTATGAAGGCCTATGAGAATTAAGTCCGCTGTTTACTTGAACTCAAGATTCAGTTTTGAGTAACAGTGAAAACACTTCTTACATATCAGGACCTTGGAAGAGAAAGGGCGAATCTTGAATACAGGTTGTTGGGAAATCGAAGTCAAAGTTCTAGAGGTGCTTCAGGATAGGAAAAACGAATGTTTACTCTTTGGAATGGCTGATTCATAAACCTGATTAAAAAAGTATGCAATTTAAATTCAATGTTTTAACTATATATTATACAAGTGATTTATGGGTGACAAAATGCTAGGAGGGAGTTTCCACTTGAATATGCAAATCGGAGCAAACTAGAGAGCGGACATATTCTATCCATTGAGGAAGTAATATATTGAAAAATGGTCTTATTCGATACTTTATTTAAGGCATTAAAGGCTATTCTAAAGGGGTTAGAGTTGCGACAAGCCGTATCGTCCACAATCCAAGAGCTAAGTCTCGAATTTAAAAAAGGAGATTTTGCATATTTGATAGTTTCACATAGTAGGGACGATATCTAGAACCGTGGTCTGGAAACTTTCCAGACCCGGGATTCGCCATTGATATCGGACATTGAATGTTTCATAGATGATGGTGCTAAGAAGTCGGTTTTTCAGATTCACTTGTTCTCTTCCAAAGTCATATTTTTATTCTAAAAAGTTTGGGATTGGGACAGGACATGGAAAAGAATTTGTTATTTAGTTTTCAGTGGTAAGGTTTAGCCTGGGCAATAATTTGAAATAGGCAACAAGTGTTTCTCTCAACCAGTTAAGTAAATAATTGAATATATATTTACAGATAAAATATATTTCTCAAACAAATAAAAATGCAGAAACTGCTATTCATGAATACCATTATACTCTTGAAAAATGAATGAAACTCATTATTATGGATTTACGTTTTATAATTTCCAATTTGTAATGATTTTTATAACTAAATAAATTAATCAAATAGTGTAATATATTTTGTTCAAAATTGATTCTCCAAAATTCCTGAAGACTTTACAGCTTTTTAGCTAAAAAGACATCAGATATCTAGCAAAACACAAATTTTATAAGTAAGGATGTGTTAGGAATTTACATTGATTATTTTTCCTATCGAGGTAGTGAATGTTTTTACATTTCTTTGATACATATACAACTATTGTATTTTTAAATATATAAATATATACACTTTATTAATTAAATAAAATAAAAAAACTCAAGTACTTAATAATATTAAAATACTTAAATGTTCTCATAAATCTAGTAAACATTTAATGATATAAGAAAATATTAAAAACAAAGTACAAAATTTTCTAAAACAATAAATACTTTAAAAAGTTACTGCAATGGCAGTAAAAGAACTAATAAGAAGCAGGCACGACTAGTTTCGATATTATTTTCTTTCCATCATGTTGACTGAAGAAAAGTTTATTTTCCTCCGATGATGATAGTTTTTCACATGGAGTTAGAAATCCAATCCAAGTAAGAGGTGACCCGTGTATAAACTCCTGGGAACCCTGGTTCAGCACATTTATAGCCAAAAGATACAACTCCAATAAGGTAATATGAAGTTCCATTTGGCAACATCAGTGGACCACCTGAGTCTCCCTGGAAAATATTTAGTTGTGAATGCTTTTTGAAACATAGTGTAATTATTAGAAATAATATAAATCAGCGCCTTCTAAATGTGTATGGTGTTCCCTCGCTCTGACTTGTAAGACTGTCTTATCTATGTAGCAACCCCTTGTATGAAATGTACTGTCTCTGTATCATATTTGAACGAGAGTTCATTTTTTTAGTAAGCCGACCTCTACAACAATGGTTATGGGCCTAGGATATAGGTTATGACTGTGTGCTTTTAGAGCACAAATGGTTCCAAGTCACAAATATTTTGAGAAAGTGGAGGGGGATGAATCACTGGCAGTGCCGTGTTATTAGATCCGAAACGAAGGAAATCACACAAGATAGAGTGCATAGAACACAGCTGGATTACTAGAATCACAAGGAAGAACTGAGAGAGACTGGTAGGGGTAAGTCACTGGTAAGTCTGTAAACATTTTGTGGGAAAGCTATTGTCTCTTCCTATAACTGAATAGAATTTACACCATGGTAACAAATTAGCTTTCGTATAAATGAATATTACGTATAATTGAATATCGCATAAGTGAATAATTCATTATACAGGATTAAATAGAGTTCCGCTGGGGAACAAAAAATTCTTCGCATAACTGAACGTTTCGTATAAGTAAGACTCCACTGTATATTGAAACAGAATAGAAAATGTCTTGTCAAATATATGACTTTATATTTTGTTTTTATTAGTTTTTCAAAGTACTAAGCATAGCAAGGTCTTTTTCATAAATAAGTTTATCTAAAAAATTAGATCCTTTATATGTCAGGCTACATTAATCATTCAGTTTCGGCACATTCATATGTTTAACTTATCTTCATAACTCAACAATTATTTACAGGCTATAATATTGTATATAAACGTTTATGGGGAAATTAAAAAAAAACATTATTTACGTCATGTTCATAGAATTCAATAGTAAATTCAGACAATAAATCGTTTTAAGTAAGTCTTGTAAATCTGGTTTAATTAGTAAGAAAAACATTACCTGGCATGCATCTTTTCCTCCACTGGGATATCCAGCGCAAAGTTGCCGATTTGCAATTGGAGCACCTTTTGGAGCATAGGCATTGTTACAAGAGTCATTGTCTACTACTGGAACTTGTACTTGGAGAAGTTTTGTTGATGAAGGGCCGCCTAAAGTTAACATAAACAAATAAATTGAACGATTAAAACATAGACAATTACATCTAAATCAAAATTATACTAGGAGTAATTTATATTTAACTCTTGTTATTCTAGTACTTACTTGTACTGATAGCGCCCCAACCGGCGACAAATGGGAAATATTTTGCAAAACTTTGTGACCTCATTTCAGCAGGTTTTGGTAAACATATTGGTTGAATGTGTTCTAAATAAGATGAAAAAGAAATGTGATTTAATGACAAAAAGATAATGAGTTTGGCTAATTAATATGATTACCCTTACTTGTAAATTGTACTGGTTGTTGTAATTTAATTAGACCAATATCATCATTTTTTTGACCATTTCTATAATTTGGATGTGAAATGGCTGATCCTACCATTATATCAACAGGATTTGCTCCGTCATTGTCATTACTGATTTCACTTTCACCAAGACGAACAACGTATCTATAACAGAAACATATTGCTATGAAATCTTCATAACATATAATTTTAAAATCTGGCACAATGTTAAATTATATTCCAGAAATAAAAATAATGGGGCAGGGACAAATAAATAAAAATTTACTTTAAAAAAAATATATTTGGATAAATAAATTAAAAAAATTATTAATACAAACAATTCAAACTACTGTTATACGTCTTAACTGCTCCGTAGAAGGATGTAATTTTGAAAAAGGAAAAAGCAGTTTAGCCTACATTTAATTCAGAAGGCTGTGACGGATTAAAATCCGCCAAAAAGCTCTCTCGCAGTTCAGTTGTCCTATGAGCATCAGTGGTTTCTTGGTCCATGAGCATCGGTTACTTCTTGTCCGATAAGCGTCAGTGGCGTCTGGTTCTATGAATGTCAGTCACTTCTTCTCTATGAGCGTCAGTGACTACTTGTTCTCTACTTTTATTTTGAGTGGCAGTGGCGTCAGATCTCACCTGGTTGGGAAGTGTCTAATAGTACTCTTTCTTGGATTGATGACTTATGAAAAAACAAGCCTTATCCAGTGCATTATTTGATATTGAGAAGTATGTCTTTTGGAAAATTGAGGTAAATTGTTTTTCTTTATTTTTCTTTTTATTATATTCTTTTATTATTTTTTCGTTGCAGTTAGTAGTTAGTTCATTTTGTATTTCAATTTTATATTCAAGTATCATAAATCACTAAATTAATCCAGAACCCAATGCGACCCTGAGATCAAAATTAAAATAAGGAATCCACATTTTTTTTTTTTAGTTTAAAATAATTGAACGTAAATTTAAAAATAAATAAATTTCATTATTATAATAAACCTAAATTTTATTTCATTACAATATATTTATATTGTTATAAAAGTAAAAAAAAAATAAAATCATGAGCTCCTTGGACAACCCGCATTATAAGCTATCAGACAAATATAAGATACATATTAGTTTTTATTCTGGATTTTATTAATTGAAGAATAATCAGGGACTTCTTGGCAATTTGCAGAGTGGATCATGAATTAGGTTTTATTAGAGCCCAGATGTTCAAGATTAGGAAGAAGCTATAAAAAATGAATTAAGGCCACATTCCAAAAATGGCACCGGAGAACTAATTAAGAAAAAAGTCCGACTCGCAGGAACTGCGTCATCTTAGCGCGGTTCCGGAGTGTCATTAGTAAAGGAATAATACCTAATTTCATTAAAATCTGGCCATGTTTTAGCCATCTAGAAAGCGAACTGAAATAATAAATGAGATGAAGATAGGTAGCCGTTGAGGTGATGCGAAGTCAAGTGATGGTTGGGACTCAGCTAGAAGAAAAAAAAACCCTCAGATCTTCAAGCAAAAATCTATATTGGACGTTTAGGCTGCACTTGGGATGTTTAGGTAAAGAAGGGTGAGAATTTATGACAAGGCTGCCCTCATGCTAGCCCAAGAATCTCCATCAAATGAAACTACCTGTTCGATATCCTACTCCTGGG
The DNA here is from genome assembly GCA_946811695.1 of Gonocerus acuteangulatus. Taxonomy (NCBI): domain Eukaryota; kingdom Metazoa; phylum Arthropoda; class Insecta; order Hemiptera; family Coreidae; genus Gonocerus; species Gonocerus acuteangulatus. The sequence goes on from OX328126.1 coordinate 46,494,387, forward strand.
GTAATCTGCTATCCAAGAGCTTATCACTATAGATGTGAAACCTTTAAAATAAAATAAATAAATAATCTGATATCTTTTCTTTAAGAAATGTTATAATAAGAGTTCTCTGTAAAAGGTTTAATGAGCTCTATTTAATACATATTTTCCAATTTCTATTAACAGCTATAATTTTAACTAGGTACTGGACTTATTACACAAAAATTCATTTAATTACTCAAAAATACATTTCAATTTGAACCACCTCTACTTTCGTTATCTACGAGTTCTAAACCATGAAATCTTTTAGTCGGCACTTTCGGATTACGTCATTTGGTCGACATCAGAATCAGGTTTCCTATCTATGGAGAAAAGGAGGAAACGAGTTTAAAAAAAAAAATCCGTTATAATGGTGTCCCTAACTTTAATGCAAATTTTTATTTTGCAAGGAATTTATGCAAGGGTGCCCTTATTTTTCTAACCCATCTATTTCTAATAACAGTAAATTGATTCTCATTTTACCTATCCTGTTTTACAGACAAATATATTTTCCAAATATAAGCAATTACAAAAATAAAAGCAATAAAAAACTAAGGGAAATACACAAAAATTAAAAAGTGATTTAAACTACGACAAAAACTCGTTCAAAAGAACAAAACAAACGTGTTTGAAGTTTTAAGCACTTATTTCTCCGATTGACATCGCCTAATCAAAAATGTCTTTAGAACTTTTTTTGTAGAGAATTTAATAAGGCTTCGAATGGTTTCTATTCACTTACCACGATTTCACAACTGTTTTCGAGATATGAAGGAAAATATGCGAAGTACCCAAAACTTTTCATGTCTCTTAAGAAAATATTTTATTGTAATCCTTCCTTAACTCCAAACGTAACCAAAATTTAAACATCTTTGTATGTATGAATTTCAAACATGCAAAAAATATTTTAACCGAATCCCATGATTCTAAGTAGCCAAACCAAAAACTTGATTTGACAACTATTTTTTCCGATTTTCTCAGAAACGGTTAAAGATATCGCCTTAAAAATGGTTTCATTCGTTTTACTATCCCAAGAAGACTATAAAACGAGTACTTACAAGCATATGATGTAAGCGTAAATATTTTTTTCACATGAATTTCGCTCCAAAAACCATGTTCTGGTGGATGGATTCTGCTGGTTAACGAACTTGACCTTTCAAATTAGAAGAAAGATTTTTGTACCACATTTCATCAAAATCGGACCATTATTGAGGCCAGGAAAGAGCGAACAGACAAATATATATATATATATATATATATATATATATATATATATATATATATATATATATAAAAATTTGAACCACTGTTATTTTCGTTCTCTAGGGGTTCTGAAATGTAAAAGTTTCTAGTCGGCACTTCCGCATTGTTTCATGAGGTCAACCTTATAAGCGGGGTTCCTCCCTATGAAGGAAGGGAGGAACCGCGCTGAAAAGGAAATTCAAATGTTTTTGGCAGTGAAATAGTGCTTAAAAACAAATACAAAGCACTTTGGGGGGAATATATAGGAAATCATTTTGGGGGGAGTTTGGGACCATTTCCGGGGTGTGGAATACTAACAATTTAGAATTTGGAATAGTTTTAGCCAACTAATACACTTTCACACCTAAAATAAAAGATTTTTTATGAACTAAGTAATCTTATTTAATTTATTTTTAAAGGTTTTATAACACATTTTTACTGATCAAATCGAAATTTCAGGGGAGGGGCTGCAGCCCCCCCTTACATATGCCCTTGGAATGGTGAACTTGAAAGGCGAAAAGCGAGTCTTGTTGCCAAAGGATTTTCATAAAGGCTTGGTGTTGGTGAAGAGAAAGAAAAACTCTTTATGGAAATAACTGAAAATTAAAAAAATTGTACTACAAGAAAGTGGATCTTTTTTATCTGAATGGATATATTGAAGAATCAGATAGAAATAAATATGTTTCCGTGCATTTAGGAAGTGTAGAGACAATTTTTATTTTGCCTTTTTTGGCTATTTTAAGATTTAAAGCCTATTTTTGCCTTTTTTGCTCGTTATGCAATTTTTTTCTGCGATTTAAACATTTTAAAAAGCACATAACGAATTTCAAATTTCAGTTCGTCGAAAACAAAAAAGGTTTCACAAATTAAATTACATTTTGCCGTCACAAATATCAATTCGAAAGCTTATTTCCCCAACCCGTGGATTGACCCTCTGTAAATAACAGAGCCTTCCTTGGTAGAAGGAATTCACAAGCATAATGAATAGGAGGAAAGAGAGAGGATGAGAGAAGTACGTCTCCTTCCTCACAGCCCTTTTGCTGTGACACTGGTGTAATTACCTGGTATTCCAGATTTAGAAATGATAAGATAATGCAGAGGAAGTTTTTCCATAATGAAAAACATTTTTTCTTAGAAGGTCTATGAGAGTTGATACTTTGAAAAAGCATCTTGTTGTTGCTTGTAACAAGGGAAAGTAAGAGTAAGTACACTAATTCTGTGATAAATTGACAATAAAGAAATGAATGAGTATTTAAAATACATATTTTCATTAATAATGAGAGAGATCCCTCTTTGCCTTCACTCCTAATAAATGCCTATTTTAATTACAATACTGCCTATTTTCAGTATTTCAAGTGCCTTTTTGCCTGCCTATTTTAACCAAAAATAAATGCCTATCTTCCGGGCTCTACTTATGACCTATTTAAGATGAGGAAACATGTGAAGTTAAAAAGGCAAATTAAGGACCAAAACAGGCTGGAAGCTATTGGTATCAAAAATTGGACTTCAACCTAACAGAATTCGGCTTCCAACAATCAATAACTGATCCTTGTTTATATTCTCAAAAGTCAGGGAGAAACAATGTGATAGCCATGGCCTATGTCGATGACATCCTTGTTGGTATATTTTGCAACTGAGTGTGAATCTTATAAGCTGGCTTTTGATTTCACCAAGTCTATTCTTCAGATTCTGGGCCAACGCCCGGGGGAAACCTCAAAAGGCTGTTCAGATTTTTAATCACAACATTGCTAATGTGACTTAGGATCAATTCTTTATAACTTATTCGCAGTTCCTATCTCAACTAATCCCAATTCTCTCCTAGAAAAATATTCTCTTGGTACGGATTTTTTTCTCTTTCTCCTCTTACACAAAACCATTGCTGTAATTTGTGTACCCAATTACATAACTTAAGCGTTAGCCTGGAATCAGAAGAATATAGGTTCATGAAATCAAAAGTCAGCTTCACACTCAGTTGCAAGATTCACACTCAGTTGCAAAACCTGCCATTCAGCATCCTTATATGACCAAATTCAACAAGGAAGATTACACTTGGACTTGCATGGAGAGAGCATGTTCAACTGTAAGGACATGGACTGAACATTAGATTCTGACAAATCTACATATGTAAATAAAAATTTACCACTTCCAATTAAAAACACATTTACAATGTATAAAATAGTTAGATATAGCTATAATGCCCTTTTGAATTTATGACATAGAACTATGAGGAACCAATGATCATAATTTGCTTACAAATATGTCATTATAAAATTATATATATATATATATATATATATATATATATATATATATATATATATATATATAAATAAAATAAATAATTAAAGATCTTACAATTTCAAGTTGAATCCTTGAGGATTAATGCAGTGAGCAGCTGTCAAAATATGTTGCTCACTTATCAGGGCGCCTCCACATTGCCAGAATGGCCCAGGCTTTTTGTTTGTTCTATATCCTAGAAGAGCTATCCATGGCCAAGCACCTAAAACAGACAGAATTTTTTTCAGTTTAATACTGGTCACTGGTGATTGTACTGGACTAATAATATTTTTTTCTTATTATTTGGTGATTTACATAGCTGACAACTCGTTGAATTGGTTAACTTATAAGTATCATACCAAGCTCGGCTGGTTGTCCTCCTACAATTCTTGTCTGTTGATTTACAAAGGTTTTCCCGCATTCAGGTGGTGACATTAGATTTCTAAATTCATCTTGATTCTGGGGAGACTGTGTACTCCTTGACTGTGAATTCGGGCAGCAAACATCTGATGGTCTTTCTGGATTACATCTAGAACTGTAGAAATAGAAATTCATGATAAACGCCTTCTCTTTTAAACTTCATCGCTGGATGATTTCATATCGCCAGCAGTGCGGTTTATAAAAAAAATATAAAATAATGAAAAGCAAAATAGTTTTGCAAGGAATTCCATATTAATGGGGAAAGAATGGTGGTATATTTTTATATTTGGTGTTTCCTCTTAAATGTTTTTAAGAAATTAGCTTTTAAAGGCCTTTAGAAATGGAAATTGTTTTCTATTTTTATTGATATTCTTTGGTATTAAAGAACAAAACAAATTTACATTTAGTGGTTCAGGGTTTTTAAATATTACAAATATTGTATAAGCTGTTCTATGGTTAATTTTACCTGCGTAAGAAGTCCACTACTCCTGGTTTATTACGTTCATTCTGAAGCAAATCTAATAGTACAGGGCATTGTCTTATGTTTAAGCAAACACCTTGGTATCTGTTAGGTGTTGTACAAGATCCAGAAACTGAAAATAAATGAGGTACTGCTTAAATATAGGTAATGCTGAAGGTATATTTACTTAACAAAACTATTGGTTTTTTCTTTTTTTAATGATAATAAATTTGCTACATATTACACATTCTTTAATGTTTTCTGTGGGATTATAAGGTATAATAGTTTTTTAAGCATTAATAGTTTTGTTTTTTTATTTTACAGTGCATTAATTTCTGGGCTATTAGCGCAGGGCTATATATATATTGGTTAACAATGTTTAATAATGCCAACAGCACACTGTTTTCCCTGGTGTTCACGCAACCAAGTACTGACCACACCCTATGTTGCTTAACTTTGGTGGTCTACTGGAACAGGTGTATCCAACATGGATACTGGCATTGGCATTATGAATCAGTTAGGCAAAATACAAAAATTCTCTATAAATTGGCCTACTTTTTTCTAGTTGGTAACTTCAAGTACTTGGACCAATGAATAGAGATGCCAAAGTTTTCATCATGTATAGAAGCTGTGAATGTTAGAGTGACTAACTTCACTCTTTTTTTAAAACTGTCAAAGTAGCACGAATTGTCGGTACAGTAGATTTAATATAAGAAAGCAATTCACTTCGATTAATTGTCATCTTGAACATTTGCAGATTGTTCGTATGTTTCCATCTTATTTTTTACATCTAAAGTGTATGGTCTTATTTTTAAATGTTTTCATAGAAACTGTAAATAGTCAATTCATCACAGGCTAAATTCAAACCAGCATCTACTAAGTGTTAGCCTGGTACTATAAACACCTTGAAAATGTGAGACCCGCATAGTTTAGATATATTTTGTAATTATATATAATTTGTACGTTTCGTTTCAAAGCAGAGACAATTTTTCTTCTTTTTTTTTAAATTTATTTTCTAATATTGGTTTATTCAATATTCTTCATTAATTAATAAAGAAAATATAATTGCTTTGAGCAAGAACAAAAAAAAAAAAATATTTTAAAAGAAAAAAAAAGAATCATTATTAATTTTCATTGAAGAAGGTCTTAAGTTTGTTTTCTTAAATTTATCAATAAAAAAATGATGATATATCTTACTCTGTTGTCGTGGCCATCGCTGTCTTTCTGGAAAGAACTGACACTGGGAAAATGTAATTGTACTAAGTGCAGCACAAAGCAGTAGCCAACTTTGCATGATTTACCTGCAAATGAGGAGATAATGATTGAATTAACATAGAAAGAAACAAATCATATTGGAGATATAAGAGGTAGGAGGGCAAAGCATAAATTAGAATTCCAAATAAATTCCTTCCGAAAGGGCACAAACCAATGGATTTTTTTTGTATGATAAAGAAATGTATTATTTTAGCAGTTTCTGGCGGGGGGGATGAGATCTTATGTTAATGGAAGAATATTTGAAAAAATATTTCAATTCTTTTTCAATCCTGCCGAATAGATACCGAAAATGGCCTCCATTAAAATTGATAAACATCTATATCCATACACACACAAATATATATATATATATATATATATATATATATATATATGGATATATATGTGTGTGTGTGTGTGTGTATACGTGTGTTTCAGTAGTTACAAGGATGGCATTACTAACCGGAGGTTGGCAAAGAGGTCAGAGATGAACGAGCGCAAAGTAACACATTGACAACCTCCCAGGGATTACATCATTCTATGACATTGGCGTATATAGGAAATAATTTCCGGGGGGGGGCTTGAGTATCTTCCCTTACAACGAATAAGCCATACATTTGTAATGTATTTTCAAAAATTTAATAAAGAAATTGAATGAAAATGTGAATATGTTTACTGTTTTACGCATATAAAATTTTATAGGAAGGGCTCATCCATTGCTAATTTCCTCCTTAATATGTATTACATTTTACATAATTAGAAAATTGGTCATATTTGATTCAACTTTATTTTACTAAAGCTAGTACATTCAGTTAGCATTATTATAATAATGTTTTAAACATAATATATATTTTTAATGTAAAATATAAATAAGTTACTTCCTTGAAGAATCATTTTGAGTATTCCAACGACAATACACCCAAAAGAACAAAAAAATCAAGTTTGCGGGTAGGAGATTATGAGCTTCAATAAATCATGGGCTTATTTAAGGGGGGGCTGAAGCCTCCCCACCACGAAATTATGTTTTAATCGGTACAAATGTGCATGAGCGTATATAAGGAGGGGGGCCGAAGCCCCCCCCCCCCGAAATGTTTAATGATGGTAAAAATATGTCATAAAACCCTTAAAAATAAATTAAATAAGATCCCTTAGCTTATAAGAAATATTTTATTTTAGGTGTAATATCGTTTTAGTCCCCTAAAACCATTTCAAGTTCTAAATTGTTAGTGTTCCGTACCCCGGAAATGGTCTGAGCCCCCCCCCCCCGAAATTAGTTCCTATATATGCCCATGCATAGTGTCTTAAAAACTTCAAAAATTAATTAAATATCACTTAGTTCAGAAAAAATATATTTTTTTTGGGGGGGGGGGGGCGTTTTAGTTGGCTATATATTCCAAGTTCTAGGTTGTTAGTATTCCATAACCCAAATCCCGCGGTGCTGCCAGCCCCCCCCCCCCGAAATTAATTTCAATTAATTTCGCCTCTTTTCAATTAATCGCCTCTGTTATTAATAATTTTCAAGTTTCATGTTTTATAGACAAAAGATTATCATGTTGCTTGCTACGCTCCATTAACCATCGGATCTACATTTAAATGCAAAACGTACTACTTTCAGAAAGAATATAAGGTTATCAATTCGATAACATAGTTATTGATAGCAGACCCCATTTTGATAAAGGCGTAATAAGAATCTTTAATCCAATGTATTTTAAAAACGATTCCTCTCGGATTACGTTAGTCACCTTGTTAAGAACTGAGCTTATAATAATGAACTTTCCTGGAAACAGTTGAACAGAATATAATACACAGTTATGGTAAAACCGCAAAACTAATAACTAGCTTATGATAATAATACCAAAATCATTAACAATGAGGTAAGACTATAGTTTTGATTAGCAGGACGGCGTAATTACTGGAAAAGGAAAAATAATAAGTATGTTGGAGGTGTAGAAAATAAAGGTACTGTTTTGAAAAATTTCCGAAGATATTCCTAATACCTACTCCTACCGTTGGTAATCAACAACAGTATTGGGGATCTTTACGCGCCGAAAGTATAAATAAAAACGCCAAAGAATAAATAAAAATTTACACAAAATTGTTTTCATTATGAGCGCTAAGCGCAAAAAAAAAAAAAAATCAGTCCCGTAACAGGTCATGAGGGGCAGATACTATAGAGGTATCTGATTCATGACCATACGGCACACTAGGGAGATAGTGTGGTCAGTACTATGCTCCGGCCGCCTGATTTTCCCCTCGGCTGCTTCGACTGCTAGAGTCATTAGCTCCCAAGGTACCCCATTATTAAATTAATTAAAGGCTGGGTTGGCCAAGGGATGGTCAGGGAGGCCGAATTCAACCCATGAACCAAGACACTAGAAGAAAAAATCCTTAGTGCTTGGTCGGGATTTGAACTCAGGACCTCCAACTTAGTAGTCCAGTGGTCAACCACTGAGCTACCCTCGCCCCCAAGCGCAATCATCAGCTCATTCTAATTCAAAACTGTGACAGAATAAAAGACAATAAATAGTTTTATTGCAAGTAGACATAAAAAAATTAAAATGTTGTATATTGGGATCTGTAACATCTAAAAACATGCTTCACAAACCTAACTAAAATTAAAAACAATAACAAAAAAGTCCGACTCGCAGGAAGTGCGCCATCTTAGCACGGTTCCTTTCTTATTTCTAATGTTATTTGGAAAAATGGAAATAGAAACAGTTAAGAAATAACAAAACGTTTCTCATTGTCTTGTCTTCTTCTACTATAATACTAATTTTAAAAATAAATGCAATTTAAAAAAAAAAAAAAAAAAAAAAAAAAAAAAAAAAAAAAAAAAAAAAAAAAAAAAAAAAAAAAACGAATTAAGAAAAGAACTAAACAACTACAAAAACCCGTTCAAAAGAACAAAACAAACAGATTTGATGTTTTAAGCACTTATTTCTCCAACTGACATAGCCTAATCGAAAATTGCTTTATTTGTAGAAAATTTAGTAAGGTTTCGAATGATTATTTTCCACTTACCACGATTTCTCAACCGTTTTCGACATAGTAATGAAAATATACGAAGTTCCCGAAACGTTTCACGTCTATTAATAAAATATTTGATTCTAATCCTTCCTTAACTCCAAACATAACGAAAATGTTAACATCTTTACGTATATGAATTTCAACCACACAGAAAATAATTTAACTGAATCCCATTATTCTAAGTACCCAAACCAAAAACTTTATTCAATAACTATTTTTTCTCTTTTTCGAAAACGGTTAAAGCAATCGCCATAAAAATGGTTTCATTCGTTGTCCTAGGCCAAGAACCCTATAAAACAAGTACACCCCTATTTTTGCAACAAAATGGTTTATTGTAATATTATTCTGTTGCTGCTCTGAAGTTGGTAAATTAGCAGTGAAAACGCTTAGTTCTCTTTAAAAAAAAAACAATTATATGAAGGAAGTGACGATTTTAATTTCCACTTAAAATCGTACATCACTAGCAGCAACCAAACACTGTTTGAAAACAGAGAAGCATATATGCAGACATACATTTCAGATGGTGTGATATCTATGGAACTAGTTTATAAGTGAGTATCCTTCATGGTTAAATTTCCTAAATTACTTAAGAATACGGAACGGATTATAGAAATAAAAATTGAACGGATTATTCAAGTTGAATAAAAAGAATAATGTTGACAAGCAAGTTCTTTTAATAGTCCTTGACCTTGCGGTTGGTACCGCCGACATCGCTTCTCTTGCTTAATCGGAAGTGGAGTGTGGTTCAGCTCAAGGTTGTGTTTAAGGAACACTCCAGTAATCTATGAATGATTGAATTTATGTTACTACATATTTTATGTGTACTCCCATTTTCGGACTTGGAAGTTAACAAGCTTGCGCTATAAAAGAAAGAAAAAAAAGCATCTTGTAGAAAGTGTTGAACCTGATGGACTACCAAAATAGATGTTCTGTAGCTGAGCAGGAGGAGCTAATAAGAGGGGAAGGCCCAGACGGAGATGGCTGAATGACCTGGAGGATTTTGGGAGACTAGGAATCCGGAACTAGTGGAGCCTGGACCGAGAGGAACGATCAGAGATCCTCCAAGGGCTGCTTTAGTGTTACTTAGTTACGGAATGAAGTAATTTAATATTCACTTGTCTAAATACTTGGGACTTTCTTGCTACGCTAATGAGTGCAATCAGTGTAAATGTTTTGGAAAGTTAATGTCCACGTTGTTAAAAGAGCGGTGTATGAAATGTTAAATTCATTAGCCTTCTCTTCATTATCCCTTGCATATTCTCACATCTCAATGAAGAAGAACGGCCCAATTAATGGTGTAAGGCAGGTTCATTGTTCCGAGATGAACTTTTACCCTTTTTAATCCTAGGCAGAAGTTTTGTGTCTATTCACAAACACGCAAAACTTTTTAATAAAAGACATAGCTTATTTTAATTATTTTTTGCGTATTTGGTGATTAGCCAAATAATAGTATCTGCTACACTGGATAAATTTATGGAGGAGGGTAAAAAGGAAAATAATACGTAACATCAGTGGATATATGTTTTTTATGGGAAGGGTGCTTAAGGTCATTAAATAAGGTTTTTGAGTCCTGTGTTCTTCTGGGGCGGGTGAGGATAGTGTTTACATATTGGCCATCTTTGCCAAAGAATTCTATTGAATTCTTTGCCTAAGAATAGTTGATTCTATGTTCTGTGTTAGGGTGCGTTTAGATCTGATAGTTATTGCAGGATATTTATGTCAGGCAGCAATTGTAACTAATGAAAACTGCAAACAATGTATGTCTGAGATATATATTTCTATCACGAGCAATAAGGGTGCGTTTACACCTGACATTTCTCACAGGAAATATATCTCAGGTGTCGGATATAATAATTATCTATCCGACACCTGAGATATATTTCCTGTGGCTAGGTGACCATTCCCTGGATGTATTTTAATTTATTCGAAACTAATTGTCGTTTAGTTGAGCCCACGAGTAGTTCTCATGTCGGTTTATCGTTACGATCACCAGTTAGTGAGTTTCTATGGGCATTCTTGTTTTGCAAGTTAATTAAATTGGATAGTTTGGGATTTTTCATGAACAGATGAAGAAAGAGGATGTTTTTGAAATAATAAAGTGTGTGTTTGTTTGCGTGTGTGTGTGATAACAGAGTAACGGCCACAGTTCCCCCGAAACTTGGAATATCACAGCCCCATTAACGATTGGTTGCGTTCGTTAACTGGCAAAATACGGAATATTTTACTTACGATACTATTAAATTACAAATTAATATTCAAAACATTTTGGCTCCAAAATAGTTAATTCCCTCATCAAAGGGAGATAATGAGTTTCTATGCAAGGTGCATGTCCACTATACTCTCCTGAATATAAAATGTTAATTAGGAAAGAGACATTAATTCATGAATTCTGCTGAGTTGAGTTCAAACCTTGAACCATTGCCAAGAATTAGAAGATTTAAGAGATTGGAGGCTTTTAACACGAGCCGCTCTTCCAAATACTAGTGCAATTGGTTTACCACAAATTCACATTCATTTATTCTTCGAAATTGTTATCTTGAATAAGTAACTAAGACATATACAACAGAAAAATATAAAACAAAGTCCGACTCGGGTCTGCCCGTGGTTTAGTGGCTAACGCCTTAGATTCTCATGCGGGAGATGGGGTTTCGAGTCCCACCGGTGGCAGGAATTTTCTCATCTCACGGCTAGTTGAGAAGGTTCCTTGCCGCACCATGGATGTCGGCGCTAATAGCCCAATTCTTGGTGCGCCGAAAATAAAAATAAGTCCGACTCGCAGGAACGGCGTCATCTTAGCGCGTTTCCGTTTATATCCTTAGTATCATCATATCATTAGTAAAGGAATAGAAACATTTATTGGTACGTTTTGATCTTTCGTTAAAAAATATACAATGAAATCTCAAAGATAAGTGATATAAGATTTTAAGCACCACATCAGGAAACATATTGTATCCTAAGAGGAAATTACTCCACCACCTTTCGATTTGGTGGTCACCAAAAAATTCAGCCAAAACCTTGGTTCTTATATCTGAAGGTTAATTCGTTCCCTTTGGGAAACCCACTAACCCAATGGACAGCTATTTGGAATCCCCCCCCCCCTACAGAAGATATCTTTACTTCTTAGGCCTTTGTGACCGGGAGGTATGTGTGTAAGAGCTGGGGCTCGCCATAGAGGAGCGTGATATTGTTAGACATGCTCGAAGATTACGTGTATTTTCACAAGAACGACGGGGCCAGAGCAAGGTCGTGTCATGCGTGCAAAGTCAGTGGCAGCCTCGGTTTCCTTCAGTCTTCTTCTAGTGGTCTATTGCAAAATACATTTTTTTTTGTTATTCTTACAATCCCTCATTGTCGTTTTCTTTGAATGAGGTAAATGTGATTGGTATAAATGAAGTAAATTATTTTTTGCTCGAAGACCTGTGACTAGCACATATATGTGCATTGTTTAGACAACATTTTATACGTATAAAGGTAAACATAAAAAATAATTCATCTCTAATATTCGGTGATTCGATCCATCAATTAAGAATGAAGGTTCGATTGCCAATCGAAATCAACCTCCCAATTAAGACCCATAATGTTCCTGGAAAGTCATACGTTCCTTTAATATTTCTTAGGAGGCCCGGTGGCCGTGAGAGCTAAGGCGTATGCACTCCATGCCTAAGGTCGTGGGTTCGATTCCCACTAGCGGTAATGGCTTTTCTTTCGAAAAAAGAAAATACATCATCCCTATCCTGGCTATATAACTTGTTTACTCAACAAATCATGACGATTCTTACCCGCATTTAATTTTAACTCTCAAAATTCAATATTTATGGACATTAAAATGAAATTTAAAAATAAAATAGACCTTAAAACAACTTAATATAAGATGCCCGATGATGAACAGGTTCGAAACGTCGCTAATATATCTTAATGTTTTAAACAATTTTGGGGGGCAACTCCTGCTAGTTTCTTCAAACATCCATTGATCTTTCCCCACCCTCACCTTCAACTTACATAAACAAGATAGGTCATTTAGGGGTGTGGGATTACTCCGTTACCAAAATATTAATTTCCCTGTATAGATCGGAAACATTTCTATTGAGCAGTAGGACCTAAGATAATAAGCACGGACGAATAAATAAGGAATCAAAATTATTGAGGGCATTGAATTAGGTCAAATTCATCATTTCTAAGCGAAATACGAGTATATTTGAAAAGCTTGACCATGGGAACGTGAAAGATAGTTCTGTGAAGTAATGATGATGACAGTAAGGTTTTATGACAATGAATTTTCGTCGTGACATTAAAATAATGATTTACACTTCCTTTTTGCCGAGGTGAAACCCAGAAAAGGCCAATAGTTTCAGGTTCCTTCTTAATCTTATTTTTATCGGTGATTTACATCATGAATACTTCCACACTTTAGCACATTCAGCAGTCAAGCACTCAATTTAGAAAAACCTCTTCAAATCTTCATCGATCCTACCCGCTGGATAAATGACCAAGGTCAAAATTTATATGTATCCATATATCGTCCCTATAATGTCAAACTATAGAATATGCAAAATCTCGTTTTTCAGATTCGAGACTTTGCTCTTGGATTATGGACGATACGGCTTGTCGCAAATTGTCACAACTCCAACCCCTTTAGAATAGCCTTTAATGCATTAAATAAAGTATCGAATAAGACCATATTTCAATATATTACTTCGTCAATGGATAGAATATGTTCGTTCTCTAGTGTGCTCCGATTTGCATAGTCGATAGTTTGACATGGTAGGGTGATATACACGCTGACTCCATAATCAGTAAAGGACCGATATTGCTTATTTTCAATACAACAAAATAAATAAATAAATCACGAAGACACTAGAAGATAAAAGCTTTAGTGCGCGCCCGAGTTATGAACGCTGATCCTCCAGAACATCAGTCGATTGCACTACCACTGAGCTAACCTCATCCCCTTAACTTCTTGTAATATTCTTTATTTAGTGTTTTAAATATTTCACGCCTCTTAAGGAGGTAATTAACTATTATATAAAATTTGAGTCTTTACTAAGGACGATCTTCCATAGGTAGGGAAGACATTAGTCTCTATGGAACGTTTTCCTTATTTGAGGCTAAAATGTGTACACATCAGTTTGCCTAAAAAATATAATCGTAATACAATTTACAACAATTTTATTCTTAACAAACAAACAACTAAAAGTATCGAGGAAACGTACTAGAATATTATTATTAGTTTGCCAGATAAGTTTGTCAACTAAATGGGGTCGGTTATCTGACCAACTTGTCAGCATAACAATCAGTCAAACAGGTAGGTGAGACGGAGCCGATAACGTATTCGGGAGTTCAGTTGAAATGGACGTTTTGATAATATGTAATTCAAAATGATATATTTAAAAAATGTCTAAGGGAGGAAACCTGCATGTGAGGTTTCCCTAATGACTCAATCCGGAATTGCCGACGAAAAAAAAATCACATTTCAGGACCCCCTCCTAAATCGACGTTTAGTGCGGCTTTTCCCTCCCTCTATAGGGAGGAACCCCGCTTATAAGGTTGACCTCGTGAGTTGACCAAAGAAAAGTTTACATTTCAGAACCCCTAGAGAACGAAAATAATGGTGGTTCAAATTTGTATGTATGTATGTATGTATGTGTATATATATATATATATATATATATATATATATATATATATATATATATATATATATATATATATGTACAAATCGTTACGCATACTTCACATGCTTGCAAGTACTCGTTTTATAGGTTTCTTGGCCTAGAAAAACGAACGAAACCATTTCTAAGGCGATAGCTTTAACCATTTTCGGGAAAAGTGGAAACATAGTTGTCGAATAATGTTTTTGGTTAGGGTAGTTTGAATCAAGGTATTCAGTTAAAATATTTCCTGCTTGTTTGAAATTCATATAAACAAAGATGTTTAAATTTTGGTTACGTTTGGAGTTAAGGAAGGATTAGAATAAAATATTTTATTAATAGACATAAAAAGTTTTGGGAACTCATATTTTCCTTAATATCTCGAAAAAGGTTGGGACATCGTGGTAAGTGGAAGGTAACCTTTCCAAAGTTTACTAAATTCTCTACAAAAAAGGTTCTGATGAAAATTTTGATTAGGCGATGTCAACCGGAGAAATAAGTGCTTAAAATGTGTTTGTTTTGGTCTTCTGAACGGGTTTTAGTAATTGATTAGCTCACTTTTTAATTGGTTGTTTTAAATAGCATTTATTTGTAGAATTAGTATTATACGTGGTAAGGTCCATAAGTTTCCGGCCTGTCCTGCTTCCCCTCCTTCAAACGTGCCGGGACCTGCACGCCTATGCAGGTCCATGCCCGCTCACTCCATACCCATCGCCCGCACTTCCTCAGTCTTGTCAGTCAGTGTCCAGCCTTGAAGGAAGCTCCCCATTTTTACAATGTTCAAACTCGAGTACCGTGCGGTAATTAAATTCTTTTGTAAAGAGGGTCTTACTCCTGCGCAAATTAAAGAGCGCTTGGATTGTGTATACGGGCAGTCCTCCCCCTCGTATTCCACAGTGAAAGAATGGGCAAAATTATTTAAGTTAGGGAGAGAAAGTCTAGAAGATGACCCACGTCCCGGTCGCCCATTAGAAGCTGTCACTTCTGAAACAATCCAACTTGTGGAATCTGAATTGCTGTCCGACCGGCGACTAAAAACCAAGGAAATAGCAGCGAGGTTAGGGCTTTCAAAAACAAGTGTTTTGAGGATCATCAAAGAACATTTGCATACGAACAAGGTTAGTGCAAGATGAGTTCCAAAAATTCTTTCAGCTGCTCAAAAACAGGAACGAGTTCACTGCTGCAATGAATTTTACCACCACTGACGTAATGGTTTTTCTTTAATGTACTAAAGTGATTAGACTCATTAGCATGGTTGCAAATAAACAATGAGAAGGAATTCTATGAAATTTATTTAAGAGAAGGACATTATTATGAATCTATCTAATAATGGATTTCTATTATAATAGAAACCATTACCTATGGTAAATAATTAGTTAAAATAGGTAATGTTACTATTTAATTTGTATATTTGTCCTTTCCACAAAAATGGTAACATTTGGATGAAATTTGGAATGTACTTTGTTTGAAATCACTTTCTTTTACCCTTCTCGAGAAAATTAAGTTTTGATTGGACGTGTTTCGCATTGAAATACCTTCTTTTACTGAAATATTTATTTTACTATTGAATTAATTAACTCAGGCCGGTATCTTGATGTATACAAAACGAAAATTTCAGAAAATTCTTGTAGTCTCATGTAAGCGGTTATAGATATGGCTTTTAAAATGGTTTTATTCGATTCGTGACGTCAAATTAACCCTCACAATGTACCTGGAACCCTATAACCACAGGGCCGTTTTCCATTTGGGAGATTCTGCTGTGTAACGAATTTGACATTTCTGTATAAGATAAAATATTTTTGTAACTCGTCAAAATTAGATCACTTTTTAACGCTATTAGAGTGCGAACAGACCCACCAACGCACGCATGTACGTACGTATGCACACACGTACGTCTGTCTGCATAGGGATTTGACTTGCTTGTATTCGTTAAGCAACACAATTCTTCTAATTATTGAGAATTATCTAATTCATTGTTTTAAAGTCTTGTTTAATTTATTTCTTCGACTTTGCATTAAAAAAAAAAACAAAAAAAAAAAAAAAAAAAAAAAAAAAACCGACTAACTGAGAGATTGTGTCATCTTAGCACGTATGAATATAGTTAATATATTTTGTGAAACATAAAACTCTTACTCTATTGAAAAGTTGGAGAAAAGTAAGATTTTGGGAGCCATTAACTTACAGAACATCGTGGAAATTCCTAACTCGGCCTCTTCAACTTGCGCTCGGAAAGATTCAAACAATCAAACATTGGTTCTTTTTCAACTTATCTTGTTTCAATGGAAAATTAATATAACTGCTAAAATCAATTAAAAAAACAACAAGCAATAAAAAACTGAGGAAATCAAAACAGAAAGAACAGTTCAAAGCAACGAAGTTTTAAGCACTAATTTCTCCGATTGAGATTATTACATCGAAATATACATTTGAACCTATTTTTTGGAGAATTTAATAAGATTTCGAATGATTACCTTCCAGATACCATTATGTCCTAACCGTTTTCTAGGTAGATAAGAAAATGGTCGAAGATCCCAAACCTTTTCATGCCTGTTAATAAAATATATTTTTCCTAAAACTTCCTTTACTCCAAACTCAACCAAAATTTAAATATCGTAGTTTGGATGAATTTTAAACATCTGGAACAATTTTCAACTGCATCAATCGTTTCTGAATACCCAAACCAAAAATTAGTTAACTATATGCATATTAGGAAACTATATGCATTAACAGTTATTGTAAACGGTTACAGATATGGCTTTAAAAATGGTTTTATACGTTTTCCTACGTTAGAAAGCGTACACAAAGTGTACCTGCAAGCTTATTAACGCGAAAACGTTAGGTCTAGGATGTTTTTTGCGCGACTTTCACCATGTGTTTGGTGGATTTTGTACCAAATTTCATGATATTCGGGCCATTTTTGGGGCATGTGTTTATTATGTATATAAACATGAATAATTTTGCTCTTTTATATTTGTAATGCACACTGACTCAATTATTAATTTCTTTCTGGAGTAATCCCCAACTTCTCTTAGATCAATTTCTTTGGATTTATTCGTACAACTCATCTTCCTTCTTAGTTCAGTATATCTACCCAGTTTCGATGCAAGTAAGTCGAAATAACGACCGATACCGGCAAATTTATAATTTATTCCAGAGCAAACCCTCTTTCTAAGGAACTTATTTTGTAACATTTCTTTCCCTTTTGATCAGCATAGTGTATTCTGAATTTCATTGAAATATAAAAACAATTTCGACCGTTAGTGGCTTCCCCTCCACCCTCCCCTTCTGATTGCCTTCATCTTATGTGAAAAATGTAAACAAATATAAAATGAAATTTCAAAGAGAAACAAGCTCTTAGGTACCACAACATAAAACTGACAGTATTCTAAGCGGAAATTACACGATTTAAGCTCCGATTTCTAAGAATGAGGCCTGTATATACGTACATACAAATACCAATTTGAACTATATTATAAAATTAACATGTTTAAGTTGCAATGCTCTAAATTATAGTTATAATTTCTTCTTCATACCTTCAAGATTAAGTAATGAGTAGTTAAAAAAAAAAAAATTAAAATCATTTCTAAAGACTTCTCGTTCATTATTTTGTTGCGGATTGGCCTAATAATGCGAGAGTTAATAAAACCGTTAGACTTATTGAGACTTCCGCAAGCCTGTATATCTTTTAGGAGCGTGAGAACGTACGGAAATATAAAACACCGCGAAATCCATTGTGGGCTAACGGATTGGCACAAATACTTACTAAAAATTGATAATTAATGCTGATGTTAAAGGAGATGTGTTATAGTTAATGAAGTTTACTCTATCGGCGTGTATTTTTTGTAATTTATATGTTGCAGGCTTAGGGGCTTAGGTTTGTACTTTATATGTTAAATTTGTGTTTGCCGTAAAATATTGTAAATATACCTTTATATGTTTTATATCTTTGTATACGACAGAGGACCAATGACCATATGTATTAAGGCTCCGTATGTAAGAACACTCCTTGCTCAGGGTTGTGGGTTCGATTCCCACGAAGGTTGGTGTTTTATTTTTTCAACATATTAGGCATTACCCTTATCAAGGTACGAAAAGGGCGGTAACCTGTAGATAACAATCCTTGAAAATTTGAATTATTTACAAATCTTAAAATAACATATATGACAATATATTATTCAGTAAACAAAGATACTAAGCTAAATATAGTGGTTAAAAAATGTAGAATACGAAAGCACTTAAGAAAAACTAGTAGTCTTTGAATATATCTGTACCTTGGAATAAAAAGGGCCACAGTCAAAACCTATCAAAATATACATACCTATACATACTTCTTGGAATGTGTACAGAAATGATTATTGTTAGTTTTAGTACTTTCCGAAGGAATATACCTAACTATTGAGGTCACACTTATGGAAGAATTTCTTCAAACTTCATCAATTCTACCTAAAAGGTGCCAAAAATGATCCCCGTTAAAATATACCCATGTGTGTGTGTTAACATGAAAGTGGCCACAATTTTTTTTTTTTTTTTTTATAAAAAATTTGGATTTTTGCGTTTTCATTACAAACGACTAGAAGAGCTCATCAACGAGCAAAGTACATTTTTCTAGTGAAAACATTGGTGTTAAAAAAGTAAGGGGATATCTAGA
Source organism: Gonocerus acuteangulatus (assembly GCA_946811695.1). NCBI lineage: Eukaryota > Metazoa > Arthropoda > Insecta > Hemiptera > Coreidae > Gonocerus > Gonocerus acuteangulatus. The sequence continues at coordinate 46,513,375 of OX328126.1, forward strand.
ATATATTTCTGTTCTGAAAATGTAGTTCTGGGTGAAACCTTTACTAAGAATTAGAAAAGCTATTTTATTAAAATCATAACTTGGGTCCCTTGGGATTAAGATGAAAGTAGATGAATCCAGCTAAAGAATAAGAAAACAAAAAGAAGAGAAAATTACAGAATACTGCTTGTCATTCTCTTTTGCCAAGGCCTTTTTAAACCGATGTCCCGTTAAAATGGAATTCTTAAGAAAAACGCAATACTCTGAAAGAGTTTTCTAAAGCAATGTTGAAGCCAAAAATAAAACAAACAAGATTTGAAAACAATTAATAAGACAATTCTGAATAATTTTAGAAGAATTTGGTAAATTAAAAAATGCCTACAATTCACGATGAGACCCTGAAGGGCCTTTACTGAAGACATGTGTTTACTTAAAAAAAATTCTCCGATTGAGGTGGTTCTATCAAAATTTATTCAGCTTTCGAAGGATCCTTCCACGATTTCGCACCCATTGTAGAAAATACACGAAAGGTCAAATACTATTTTTTCACTATAGAGTCCGAAATGCGCCAAAAAAATGCGTTGCGATCTGCGGATTCTACTGATTAGCGAACGTGATGTTTTGATTAAGGAATTTTGTGTCCAATGTTTTCAAAATAGGCCCATTTTTGTAAAAAGGACAGAGAATGAAATTGGTGTACGGTTGAATATATGTGTTACATACAAACAAACACAAAATGTATACAAATTTTAGCCACCAGTTATTTTGTTCGACCTGTACTTCCACATTTCCTCAGCACTTACGGATTGCCTAAACATGTCAGGAGCGTATATAGGAAATAATTTCGGGGGAGGTTGGGAACACCGGGTGATTTGGGGATAGGGAATTTTGTGGTCTTCTGGACACCTAGTTTTATGTATTTTTTTTTCACACGAAAGTTTCTCACCAAAACAAAATTTTGGGGGTCCTGCAGTCGGCCCATGTAACACGTTGGCGTCATAAGGGAGTTTACCTCCTTAGGCAGGGAGTAAACTCGAAATAATATTTGCAAATCAATTGGAGCTTTGAGCAGTAGATAATTCGTGTACATTAACTATTTCACTTGTCAGATTGGAATTGCTACACGGAAGTAGAGATGTGTTCGGATGACCACGAGAACAGGCCTTCATTGCCAGGTATGATGTTTCGAAATTCACCAGGACCTTCCTCGATCTAAAAACCGGTTCCATTCGAAGCAATAGTGCAATTCAGGGTTCTCCAGCTTTGTAGGAAATATTGAAAATTGGTATTATTATTAATGGTTCTTTCACAGAATTGATTGAGCTGTGATAATGAGTGTTTAATTGATGTAGGTGTAATTTGACTTGGTTCCTTACAGGAATCATGTTTATTTATTGCATGACTGTTTTAGTGTAACTATAGTAATGAACAGGACATGATTGCCTGAGGATGGAGCTGTGTGTCCGAAACGTTGTGATGGAGAAATAAATGTAAAGTTTGAAAAATTTTTGAAGGGTTATTCTTCACCTGTTTGGTATTATTAATTAATACCCTTCATTTAGTAATCGTAATTTCACAGAATTTTTATAGAGACACAATTTTATTAAATTATTTCATCAGCGGATCTATTTAATGGAGATTGTATAGTTTCAAATTTTTCCCAAATTAAATATACGAAAACTTTAACAGTGTGAGACATGTAACATGACAAAATCATTGTAGACTGATAGTATAATTAATTATATATGATGTGAATAAAATTAGAAAAATATATTTAAAAAAAAAAATAAGTACTCAGTTAACTACTTTATTTTTATTAATTTCGACAGCGCAGGAAGATGCTACTCCCCCTCATTTTCTGTCAACTTCACCTTATAAAATCAGACAAAATATAATTTTTATCACGTTATGGAGATGGTGGAAGAGTTTATTCAGATAAGATGGATAGAACCTTCCAAATTTTTTATTTTCAATTTTTAAAAAGTACAGCAGAGTCCGAAATGTCGCAGTAAAAATTAAAATTCAAAAAATGTGAAGGGCTAAAACCCATCTCTTTGCATTTTGCCCATCTTATAAGTTATATATATAAATATATATATATATATATATATATATATATATATACATATATATATATATATATATACATACATATATATATATATATATACATATATATATATATACATACATATATATATATATATATACATATATATACATACATATGTATATATGTATATGTGTGTGTGACGAAAATTGATGGATTATGATAAGTATGTGTCACATCAATGAAGACAATGTCCACTCTGCTTAATAGTAAAAGGGGCAG